>CM044397.1:31537500-32047500 GCA_024322285.1 Musa beccarii
CTAGTAACTCTTCACTAATTGGAGTATGAACATTATCACTCAAGTGTTTGAAGAACTCCACATCTCGTGATATCTCGTGATTTTATTATGACATTAGACTCCAAATTAAGAAGACTATAAGCCTTGCTATTTGAGGTATAGCCTATAAATACACATTTGATTCCTCTAGGTCTCATCTTTACCATTTGAGGATCATTATTCTTATGATATGTAAAACACCCCTACACTTTAAATAACCAATATTATGTTGTCTTCCCTTCCATAACTCATACGAAGAGATCTTACTTTTTTTTTAATAAGAAATTCTATTTGAAATATGACATACAACCAATAAAGCTTCTTTCTATAAATTATAAGACAATTTAGCATGCAACAACATAGCATTTATCATATATAGATAAGTTCTTTTTTTTTTTTTGCTAATCCATTTTGTTCAAGTGTTCTAGGTGCTGAATATTCATGAATTATGCCACATTGTTCACAAAACAAAACAAGTTAAATTTATTAGGAATGTATTCTCCTCCTATATCACTTTTTAAAACTTTAATTTTCTTCCCTAGTTGATTTTTAACTTCTGCTTTATATGCCTTAAAAGTAATAAAAATATCTTTTTTATGTTTCAATAAATAAAAATATATGGACCTAGATATATCATCTACAAAATGATGAAATATCTATTACCTCCTCTTGTTAACATACTATTTAATTCACATATATGTATTAAATCTAATAAATTAGTTTGCCTTTCTAACACTTTTGAAGGGTTTCTTAGTCTTTTTTTATTTAACACAAAATTTTATATTATTAAGATTATCAAAATTATAATTTATTAAGTCACACTTAACCACTTTTTTAATGATGCTAGTTCTAATATGTGCCAATTTATTATACCATAACGAATAAGAATCAACAATATAAGCAACATTTTTATTAATTTCAAAATCATTGTGAACAACAGATAATTTGACCATTCCCTTAGCGGAATAGTCTTTTCCAATAAAAGTTTCATTACAAGATAGAATTAACTTTTTAGATTCAAATACAAATTTAATTTCAGGTTTGTCAAGGAGATTTTCACTCACTAGATTTATAATCATATTTGGTATACGAAGAACATTCATAAAAGTGATTTTCTTTTCGGAAGTGAAAGTAAGTTCTACATTTTCCTTGCCAAGTACCTTAGAACAAACTTCATTTTCCATTTGAATCTCTTGCTCATCTATCACTTATTTTAAGTCTTGAAGAGTACCTTGTTATAGCAAACATGGACGATAGCACAGGTATCACAATATTAAGCAGAAACCTTGCCAAATATAATATTTATTTCACTCACCATAGTGACTATATTGTTATCTCCCTCAATAGAATTGACTTTCGATTTTTAATATTTTTTAAATCTATAATCCCTAGTAAAATGATTAGGTTTTCCACAAACAAGTAGCATCAACTTTTTGGCTTCTTAAATTTTTCTTGATCTCTTTTGGGGCCAAGACGATTCTCCTTATTTTGCTTGCTTTTATTGGAATTCTTAAGTTGATTCACGACATTTATTTTTGTACTGTTAAAAAAAGTTTTAAGTGATAACCTTGGAATCATATAAAATCTTCTTCATATACCCTTTTATAAGATGAAGACAACTTGGCTATTATAACCTCTACTTCAAAAAGTTTAGAAAGTTTGATTTTTTTTAGCTCTTAATTTATTAACAATGAGATGCAACTCATGCACTTGTGCTAAGAGTGGCTTATCATCTATAAACTTTTAATCAAAATATTTAGAAATTAAAATTTTCTTTTTACCTTCCTCTTCAGCTTGATACTTGAATTCCAAAGCATTCCAAATTACTTTTACAGTTAATAACATTGTATAAAGATCATAAAACCAATTCAAAAGAGCATTGAAAATATATCCTCTACACATAACTTCATCTTTATTTTCTCTTCTTTCGTTTAATCTTAACTTCATCGATGCCATTATCAGTTGGATTAGAAATTGATAAAAGACTTAGCTCAACAATATAGAAAATCTTCAAAGTAGTCAACACAAACTTCATCTTATCTTGCCAATGGGTGAAATTCGTCGTATCAAAATGATCTAAACAAATAAAATCTTAATTCAACAATTTGATGGTATTAGTGATTTCCATGATGAATTTGTATAAACTCATAAACTATCATTT
This sequence comes from Musa beccarii, assembly GCA_024322285.1. Taxonomy (NCBI): domain Eukaryota; kingdom Viridiplantae; phylum Streptophyta; class Magnoliopsida; order Zingiberales; family Musaceae; genus Musa; species Musa beccarii. Next base: position 31,539,680 of record CM044397.1, read on the forward strand.
TTAAATTATTATAAAATATAATAATAAAGAGAATGAGCAACACTATGGAACTAACTATAAATAGAGTTTAGGCTTAAAGCATGTATAAATATTTTTTTAAAAATAATATTTATACTTTCTTCTCAATAAGATTATTATGAGTTTAATGTAAACAGTTTTAGTGAATATGATAAGCCTTTAGAAAATCGTATATAATAAAAAAAATCTTCAAATAAGAATTCAATAATATTTAATTCAATCTAATTATTTTTGAAGTTAAGAAAGAAAAAAAATTAATTTTTTTTTATTATATATTACTCTCAAATATCGATTTACAGGTATTTCCATAAAAGACATATCTTTCATGAATAACTATAAAAAAATAACCTTTTCAAATGTCTAATAACTATCAAATTTTTTTATTTGAACAATTTATGACAGCTCTCGCCCTGACGTTCTGCTCACACCACCCTTACGTGAGATGGGAGTCAATGATGGGACTGCAGATCCACCAAACCCCACAGGGCTTACGAGAGAGAGAGAGAGAGAGAGAGAGAGAGAGCAGTTGAGGAGAAGTAGCACTCGCTTGAAAAGAGAGAGAGAGAGAGAGAGAGAGAGAGAGAGAGAGAGAGAGAGAGAAGAGCAGTTGACGAGAAGTAGCACTCGCTTGCAAACATCATTTAATCCTGACTCTGATATGGCAACCAACAACCGATCGCGATGGTTTCCTGGCCTTTAATCATTTAAGAAATGAGGAGAATGCTTCGTATCCGAAAGCTTCGGGCAGTAGGGACCGGTCGCTGTTTCACCCACACAAAAAGGTGGTGAGTGACCTGGGATGCTCTCTTTCTGCGGTTGCTTTGTGATGGATAATGCCACAGATTTGGTGTGCTCTAATTTCCAAATAACTATACTTTGAGACGATCTAAAACTCTTCTGTTTTCACACTTGTTTTAATCGCAGTTACAAACCTACGATAATTCTACAGTATGATAACCAATCAAAATTATGTGATTGTGAAGAAATGTGGGTATAAGATGCTAACGAAGAGCTAAAAGAGAGCAGCAGCAACACAAGTTAATGAAAAGGAGGGCTTGTTTATATAGCTTTTATATGACCGAGGAAGCATGAACAAGTAGTCAAAAACATCAATAGGCCTCGAAAACCTTACAAGTATAGGGACGGGTCCTAAAATAACAATAAATATTTATCTAAAGATCTATCGGGCCCCACCCATCATAGGACAGGCTCTCAAAAAATTAGCGTATGCTAATTGGAGTGACGGGCACACGGTATTCTTTAGCCAAAGGCAAAAAAAATAGTTCCCCCTTTGCCCACCATGCAACTGAATAAGTTTTACTCATCGGTGTGTCATGGTTTATAAGTGTTCTCTTGGTAATGTTAGCAATGTGGGACTAAATGTTACTCTTGTAGGGATTCATATCGATTTGAGAATTCTACTTGGACGCGACGCTACTCGGAATTGATTAACCCAAGTTAACACACCAAATCGAGAGAAGCCACGGTGTCGGAGGAAGAGGAAATCTAAGAAACGACGGGTTTTCTTCCATCTTGATTAACAATGGGTGCATCTAAGAATATAGTAAGATGAAGAGGAAATCCAAAAATCGATTGGTTTTCTTCTCTTGGTTGGTAATGGGTGCCAAGAAGAATAGAGTAAGATGAGGTGTTTGTATATATTTCCAGCTCAAGTTTGTTTTAGTGAAATCATGATTACACATTGCCCAATAATAATTATAACAAGTAAAAGAGATTCTCATTTTAAGCTTATAAAAGAGAGTTTGACATGAGAATAACTTGACGATACATCATATCTGACTCAAACACCTTGTTATCCTAATATATTGGATGAGCAATCCATGTAATCAGCACGATGACACCAATCGTAATACTTGGATGATTTATGTGATTCCTAACCCTAAAATAATGCTCGACAATCGAACTGATCACCACTTTATCATAATGATTACTAAAGTTATCTATAAAAATATCCAAATACACTAACCTTAATTAGAGTTCCCTGAAATAAGGATGGGCTCACAAATTTTTTTTTTCATTTGGAGTCACTTATTTTTTTATTAGGCAAATTTCTCAAAAAATTATTTTTATATTTTATTAATTTTTTTTTATTTATTCTCATAGAATGTACATTATCTTCTAAAAGATGAAATTGTTCCTAGCCTTTGCCCCGCCATGGTCGTCGTCACCCCCACCTCCCTCACCTCTTTCTTTGTCGCCCTTTCCCTCCTTTCTTCCTATGTTGCTCTCGTCTCCCGTTCGTTCTTTCTTTCCATTGTTATGATCACTATCGCCTTTTGTTTTTCTCAACAAAAGGACCAAAGGTGGAGTAGAGACAATGGATGATCGATTGAAAACCAAGGGCAATTTCATTTTTGAAGAAATGAGGATGCTCTGAGTAAACAAATGAAAAAGGAACTAAAAACAGGTACTAATCCAGAAAAATAAAAAAAACTTTCATGAATAATTTAGCTTTTCTCATTTATATTCTATAAATAAATGATTTGTCAATGAAATTGCTAAAATCTTGAAAACGAAAACAAACGTACTACGTTAAATCAACTTCTAAATACTAAATGAACCCCTATTATTTGGATAAAATGTACACGTACAAAATAATCTAATTAAGATGAAGCAAATACCTTTTTAATGATTTGTTGTGCCCCACTTTATATAGATGCGGACCCTAAAAAATTTGGCGTATGCTGCCTTAAGTAAAAGAATGGTTATCACAGTGCGCACGACAATCTAATCGATTCGTTATCATGGTTTATATAGGATCCTCGCTGTTGGTCTCTCTGCAGTCATTCTGATGTGGGACTAAAAGTGTTCTCCATGTGGCGCCAAACAGTTCCGTAACAGCGGAGGAGTTCACGTCAACCTGAGAGTTCTACTTGAGGAAGAGGAAATCCGAAAACAGAGCAGATGAAGTGTTTATATAAATTTCCACCATCCGCTCTGGTAGAGCTCAATTTAGTTTTCTCAAATCGTGATTGCATATTATCATCTAAAATAGGAATGATAATTCATAAAAGAGATTACCTTGCAAACAAACAGTAAAGACCAGTGCCCTGCCCTCAGAGTTAACTCTGCTCGAAGACATCAGCAGAAGCAGAGTTAAGTCGGCCTGACGCTCTGCTTACACCACCCTTACGTGAGATGCGAGTCAATGATGGGACTGATTCGTCGCTACAGATCCACCAAACCCCACAGAATGCAGCGGACGCGAGAGAGAGAGAGAGACAAAAACAAGAGCAGTTGAGGAGAAGTAGCACTCGCTTGAAAACAACATTTAATCCTGACTCTGATATGGCAACCAACAACTGATCGCTATAGTTTCCTGGCCTTTAATCATTTAAGAAATGAGGAGAATGCTTCGTATCCGAAAGCTTCGGGCAGTGCGGACCGGTCTCTGTTTCACCTGACACAAAAAGGTGGTGAGTGACCTGGGATGCTCTCTTTCTGCGGTTACTTTGTGATGGATAATGCCACAGATTTGGTGTGCTCTAATTTCCAAATAACTATACTTTGAGACATGAACTACGACTCTTCTGTTTTCACACTTTTTTTAATCGTAGTTACAAACAAGCATGAGAATATGCTCCTATCTTTCAGCACAAGAGAGAGATGCAGACCTGAACAATCAAAATTATCAGTGTTTGTGAAGAAATGTGTGTACAAGATGTTAATGAAGAGCTAAAAGAGAGCAGCAACACTTGTTAACGAAAAGGAGTGAGGAAGCGTGAACAAGTAGTCTAAAAGATTAGAAGGCCAAAAAAAGCCCTACAAGTTTGATCATTTTCGATCACTCCTTTACTCAAGCTTTAGTAGTGACACGCTCTGCCATCTTGCATTATCCTTCTGTTCACGTTATCGCACAAGATAAGATGGATGTGGGCTACAGAAATCCTGCATCTGTTTCCTTGTTGGTTGCATTTGTATGAACAAGAGAAGTCAAGTCCCAGAGAAAGCACACACCACATAAGTTGCAGCAGTAGACCAACATGAGCTCTTGGCCACCTACTTCAAAAGCTTTGGTTTCACTGCCATACTTTGTGGAAGGAAATTAGTGGATGGACTTTTCTTGTTTAGAGAAAGTCAGAAAGATGTTGATCATTATGATTCCCACAAAAGCTGGATGATTCATCAATGAATGATGAACACCCTGCCTTTACTTGCCCCATTCATCATAGCCAGATCATAGATTTTCCTTCTTGAGCCAATCAAAAGGCACCAGAGCTTAAACTGCTCTTCTTATTCTTTCTCTGCTATGCTTTTAATTGAGGAACAAGTTTACTCTAAAGATCGTGAAGCACAAACAAACTCATTAGACTACGCTACTTCCAGTGACATCCAAACATTCTTTGGGAAAAGAAAACTTAGATCCTGTCACATGAATTAAACTTTCACTTGGCTTCTGCACTGTGGTTGCGATTCAGCTTCTGCAAAACTTTCAGCAAGTTCCGGCTAGCACTTCTTGAAATTGATGTGTCGCGTAGGCTTGGAAATCATATAAAGCAAATTTCGTGGTGCATGGTGAACGCGAAGTTAACGGTGGAAAAAGATGAAAGATTGGTGTCAAGAGAGAGAAGAAACTTTCGAACATTTTTGTGTGATGATTGAAAGCTCGATTTTCTGAAGTTTCAAGTTCCATCAACGGTGTCTCCGTCTTCGATCATCCCATCATGCAACCTGAGATCCACAGTCTTTGCCTTGCACGAGTAAGCAAATCCATTGCTTCCGTTCACACGTGATATCATGCCTCACACATTTGCATTGATTCAACAACCACATGTCCCATTCATATCACGCATCAATTGATGTCTTGTGTACATTGTGCGTACATTGACTTCATCACACTTGTTACTCTGCATCAGTTCTTCTTCTGTCCCATTCACCGTCCTTTCCTCCATTTTCTTGTTTTCTCCAGTTATCTGACACAGAAGGTCAAAAGGTAGGTTAGCTAAATTGTCATTGATCAACCCTCGGAAACTTAAAGAAAGAAGCTCAAAATCTTAGACCAGAAACGCCAAGAACTTTGACAGCTTCAGCACTGCCATAAGTCTACAAGAAAGATATAATATTAATGTAACCCTTGAATGATGAACCATTTCAAAGTTAGGCGACTGTAAGGTAAAAGGCTGTAAATGCCAGTCGCTCCTGCTTTAAGGCTTGAGGAATGTGGTGAACGGAACTTGAGGATGAGGCGAAGGAGCCATTGGATGTCGAAGGCCTGGGGTTGGCCAAAAGTTGAGCTACCTTCTCTTCTAAAATGAAACTAGTCACCTAAACCATGGGACTCTTTAGTCTGACGCCATTAACGACATTTGCTTACATATTTCTTTGATCATATGTAATGATTTTATCCCTCCTCTTCCTTGTGATCTCACCTCCTAAGCGTACCAACCTGCGCCATTTTCGAGTCACCCAACACCTTCCAAAACTCCCCAGCTGATGTCAGTTCTTATCTCTTGACTTGTTGAGTTCAACTTCAAGTTGAGCTAGCTTTTGTAGATTTGTCATGGTAGTGCATCGTACTAGCAGTCAAGTTTATTCTTTGAGGTAGATTAGCATGACTGACGTGAAGTTTCACGTTAATGACGAAGGCGATGATGTGATCGGATTGTTTGCACCACTAAGAGCGCCTAATTAAGTGGATTGCCGAAGAATAGATGTGGTCGCCATTTAATCATGTCACCTGTTTTCTTGGTAGATTGGTAAAGGCTGCGGCACTGCCACCAACTCAGTTGAATACATGGAGTAGTAGCTCTCGTGGCAGAGAGCAGGAAGCAGAACACGGCAGGTGTCTCAAATCCAAGTGGCCCCTGCATCAATTGTTGGCAGAGAGAGAATCTAACGCTGCGAGTCGAGATTTGGTGATCGAAGTGCTGCTGCGAGCCTCCCTCCTCCCTCCATTTATATACCAGCTCACTCCTCCAGTTGTCTGCAACTACAGAAGTGGAATTTAAGGTGTGACTAGAGAGAGAGATGGGTCGAGGACGAGCGCCCTGCTGCGCGAAGGTCGGCCTGAACAAGGGTTCATGGACACAGGAAGAGGACCTGAGACTGATGGCTTACATCCAGAAGCACGGGCACGGGAACTGGCGTGCTCTTCCTAAACTTGCAGGTCTCCCTCCCTGTTTCATCATGCTCTATTAAATGCTTTGTGGTAGAGTTCAGACGAGTGACAGCTAAATTGACTGTGGTGAAGTGTTCTTATCTTAAAAGGCCTGCTGCGATGCGGGAAGAGCTGCCGCTTGAGGTGGATCAACTACCTTCGCCCCGACATCAAGCGTGGGAACTTCACAAAGGAAGAAGAAGATACCATAATTAATCTACACAAGTTGCTGGGAAACAAGTAAGCCCCCGAATCTAAGATGTCACCGTGTTGGTGGTTCTGGATTTCTCTGTAAGCCTAATTCGACGATGCCATTTTGCTCAGGTGGTCGAAGATTGCGTCCTGCCTGCCGGGAAGAACAGACAACGAGATCAAGAACGTCTGGAACACGCACTTGAAGAAGAGGTTGACATCCGAAGAGCGGGGATCGATGTCAGTCGACAAACCAGACGACTCTCAGAGCTCATCTTCCTCGAGCACGTACCTCTCGTGCTATGCTCATGAGGAGAAAGATGATCCAAGTTTAGACTTCGCTGATCTGTCAATCGAAATGTTTGAGCTCCCAATGGATATATGGGGGTCGCCACAGCAGAAGGATGGCACAGGGGACGAGAGCTCCAAAGTTTCTCCTTGCTCTTCTTCATCAGATGCCATGAAAGATTTTTTAGTGACACCTGACACGGTGATCCAGCTGGAATCTCTGAGTCCATGGCTGGAGGAGGAGGCGGCCATGGCGGAGCTGACTCAGAGGAATTCAGTAGAGGCGGCGGAAGGAGAAGGCAAGAGTTTGGAATGGCTGGAATACTTGGAGAAGGAGCTCGGCTTATGTGGAGCAAGCGAGGAGATGAATCAAGGGAGCTTCGTAAGGGATGCAGCCGAGCAAACGGAGATGGAGGAAGATCCAGTGTCGAGTTATTTCCAACAGGAGCTGACTTCCACGTATCCGCTTGACTTGAGATTATCTTAGTACCTAAAGACGCCGAGAGCGTTTCAATGTATTGTCACAGAGTGGAGATCTGTTTTCCATTGCTATACTCTACTAAAACACTTTAGCAGCTTGTCATTTTAAGGATTAAGATAAATGTAATGGTTAAATATACGTTGAAGAGTTTTTATCAAAAAATGGAAAAAAAATCTAATAACCATGCACTATAATAACCCAACACTTGAAACGGGTGGAGTTTCTTGATCCGAAAACCCGTCCCGCAATCACTAGCGGATCAAGACCCGAATCCGATTTATGCACCCAATGGCCGGGATTCCTCTGTTTTTTTTAACGGTCAGGATCCGGTTTTGGGAAATCATGACGTCACTCTCGCCCTTCCTCTTATGTCAACCCGCATCCTCACCTTCGCCGGCTTTGCTCCATTCCCGACGGCGTCTACCTCCCCCGCCTTGTCGATCCCCGATCCCGGTTCGACCGCTGCCGTTCACCGAGCCATCGTATGTGTATGTATCGTTCCATCCATCGCACCATCCGGCTCGGACGATAGCATCACCCCGAGATTGACTGGGCTAGAGATCCATCTTCTTGCCGATAAAGGGAGTTGGTCGGGTGCGAGGGAGGAAGGGATGACAAAGAATGATGGGAACGCAAACAAGAAGTTGAAGATCGCCATCATCCACCCCGATCTCGGGATCGGTCAGTCGCTCTCCTTCGTTTCCTTCCACATCACACGATCCAGGGATTTTTCCTTGTCAAATCGATTCGCTCTTTTAATTTGATCTTTGCCCTACGCAATTCTTAGATAAATGAGGTGGATTATTGTGGAAAGATTAGTTTAGATGTTAGAATTCGATTAATGTGTCGTGGGAGTAATATTGACTTCTATCTTTGCTCTTGATGGGTCGGGTTCGTGATCACTTCTCATGGTTTGCGTATGCTCGTGAATGTCTGGCTTCGTTGCCGATCTGAGATTCCTTTGGTCATCAATCTTTGTACATCTCGTTTTCTATTAAAGAAATTTCTCGTTCTTATCGGCCTAACAAAACCCTAAAATATTCTGCCACATCATGCCAAGTCGAGTTTATAAATATTGACAAATTTGATTTGCAAGTTCAAGTGATATTATGTGTAGGCACATAGTTTCTGTGGATAATTCTCATGAAATCTGTCTAAAAAAGAAGGAAACAAAAGGATTTGACTGTTGTAAAGTTTTTTTTTTTTTCTAAATAAGTTCTTCTGTGGGCTTCTTCAACTTTTTTTTTTTTTTTAATTTTACTCCTATCCACAGATTTCGCAAGAATTTACACAACAAGTAGACTGGAATACATAGATGGTTGTCTTGAATTTCCTACTTTACATATCTTTTGCCCCTCAAACTGGACAGAAAAAGAGGAATAAATTTTGTGCCTCCTTCATGTGACCTTGTTTTACTGACAATGGTCATCGGGCAAACGTTCTCCTTGAAAGCTTAGGATTTATTCATGTAGTGGAGTGGCGTGTATTTGTATTGAGGGCTTCATGGTATGCCTTCAAATAATAAAAACAAGTAAGCACTGAATATAGAGTGGGAGATACTGTGCTCTGGGTCATCAAAATGCATATCATGCTTTGAGTGCCCAATATATCCTTTCTTATTGTGCCAAAAAAATCAATTTTTTCAAAGGTGCCAATTGAAGCTGGAAATGAAAGATTGTGGCGAATATATTGATGAACGATTAGTCTGAGTTCCTATGATCAATGAATTAACAGAATATATTGAAACTTCCCAAGGTATCAGCTTCAAGCTGCAAGTGGAAGTACAATGAATAGATTTTACTGTAAGGTTTAGTCTTGTTTGATAAATATAATAAAAATGTCACTACTTTGTTTTCTTAAAATTAAGGCACCAACTTGGCATAACTTCAGTAGTATGTGTTTTTTCCTCATTTGTATCCATTAAAGCATTCATCATGGTTGATCGTTATTGGCATTTCATACCTGAGAAATGGTGGCCTAATCTTTATCTGTAGGTGGTGCTGAAAGGTTGATTGTCGATGCAGCAGTTCAACTAGCATCTCATGGGCATAGTGTTCACCTTTTTACATCACATCATGACAAGAACCGATGTTTTGAGGAGACTGTTGCTGGTGAGTATGTTGTGGGTTTTGTCATCTAAGCTGCAATACTATCAGACCATTGACAACTAAGCACTACCAAACCATTGGAACTAAGATTTTGAAATTAAAAATGTGAAATGTGTGTTGAATATTCTTGACAAGTAGTTGTACTGCACAACTTTTAATTGTTCTAGGGTTTAGTGATGACTTTACTAACATCAGAATGAAACGATTGGTTGTTAGTCATATTGCACAATTCTAGGATTGGTTGTTAGCTAAAATATCTCTCATGTAATTTCCATGAACAATATAGTTAAGAATTTATTTGAATTTCCAGACCATTTAATTAGCTAAAAGGCATGAATCATTGAGCTTGGTGTTGCTTGTTCATTGTTGTGGATACCGTGAAAATTTTCCAAGCCATTGCATTTCACAAGCTGTCCCAGAAGGGCAGGTGAATTGAGCAAATTTTGTTTTGGTTTTATGCAGATACTTAAGCAGTTAAGCTGAATCAAGTAATGAACTAATGATGTTAACAATTTTGTCAACATTTTTCAGGTCCTTTTTCAGTTAAAGTATATGGTGGTTTCCTGCCTCGCCACATATTCTACCGCTTTCATGCATTATGTGCATATCTTCGATGTATTTTTGTTGCGCTATGTGTTCTTCTTTTATGGCCTGCATTCGATGTTATACTGGCAGACCAGGTCTCTGTTGTCATTCCACTGCTGAAACTAAAACGGTCAACAAAGGTATTATTCTACTGCCATTTCCCTGATTTGTTGCTGGCACAACACACAACTACGCTTAGGAGGATATACCGCTGTCCAATTGACATGATCGAAGAAGCAACTACAGGTCTTGTCTGCTGAAATCTCTTTATTTTGGGTTTTGCTCTTCTTGGCACATATATTTGCTTCAGTATTCTCTACAATTTTCCGTGTGCTCATCAGTATTCACTGTTGGTTGATTTATGATATGTACAGGTATGGCTGATCTAATCTTAGTCAACAGCAAATACACTGCATCCGTATTTGCCACAACCTTCTGTCGAATCCATTCAAGAGGAATTCGTCCTGCCGTACTCTATCCAGCAGTTAATGTTGAACAGTTTGACGGGCCTTGCACCTACAAGTAACTGACATACTCGTATATATCTTGCCATCTTCACTAGTTGAATGTGATTCTAGGATACTACTGTAGGAGCTTTAGATCATATATCAACTTTGTGCGTGTGTTGAGTCCCTTAAAGTTTTGAATTTTGCTGTATTGCTCAGGTTGAATTTCCTTTCAGTAAACCGCTTTGAAAGGAAAAAGAACCTTCAATTGGCGATATCAGCATTTGCATTTCTTCGTTCGTTTGGAAGTGCACCTCCTAGTTATGCCGAGGCTACATTGACAATTGCAGGTGATTATATATTTCGATTACTTTCTTTCTTCTTCATATGGTTTGGTCTGTGTGGTTTGGACCTTTTTCTTAATTTTCTCAGTAAGTCCTGGTTCTTTAGAGACTTAAAATATGATATAATCATATAGAGTGGTGCATGTTTGTTCAAGTTACTAATAAAATAGTAGGTGGAGTCTGGGCAGGGAAGTATGTTGCGTATGTAACATGGAGAAATATTTTAATGGATTTCAAAGCAAGGCAAGTCATGCATTGCCTTGCTGGGCATGCAAGTCCATAGTGATTGACATGTGTTTTATCAGAATTGTGTCCGCACAGGGCATGGCTACTGCTATGGCATAAATCCACTCACTGACATACCTCCTAATATGATAAGGAATCCCTTGCTATTGAAACTCCATGTATTGTGTTTCCATGAGTCCCAAATAACCACAGCTTATATTGTGATATACCTGATCATTTTTGCTCACAAAATTTTGAGGATTGGGTAGGTATTCCTAGTTTATGTTATGCTAGAGAAATTTGATACCATTTGACCTCATAACCACCCTAAGACCTTGACCTTTAAGTGAGATTTAGAATATTGCAATGTGACACTCCCATGTCATATCATGTCAGCATGTGCCAAATTAGCCACTAACATATATTGGTTAGCTTTGTGGACTAATCCAATGTTTATAAGACTTGTATGTGATTATTAAATAAACACATGTCAGCATGATCTTGCATGAAACTTACCAACTTTACCACAAAAACATTTCTGATTGAGAAAGGGGGTTTAACTTCAAATTTCTACATTTGAGCTATTCAAGCTCATCAGTGTCAGGTCAGCTCTGATATAAGAATTGTCAGCCAACCTGTGAATTTGACATAGCCTCGACAGTGCAAAGCGAAGATTATGCTTGACTCTAGGTGCTTTTTTATTTCTTTATACTCTTGATGATTACATAAGGTTATTGTTCTCATCTATAAGAATGAAGAAGTTACAAGCTATGAACTGCGTGACAGGCAAGCATCTTTATGCACTTTGTTACAGGTGGCTATGATAAACGCCTCAAGGAAAATGTTGAATACCTAGACGAACTAAAGAGGTTGGCAGAAGTCGAGGGAGTATCAGAACATGTTGAATTTGTTGCTTCTTGCCCAACAGCAGAAAGAAATAAATTACTCTCAGAATGCATTGCTGTTTTGTACACGCCAAAGGTAATTTTGTGCAGATGGTTTTGCTTGGATTGTATTTAATTTACGATATTCCATGTTTTTCCTATGGTCTGGCCAAAATCCAAGTTACGAGTGAGATTTCTTTTTCCTCATAGTTCTACAGTGTGCGCACCACTTGTGTTTTACACTGACCACCTTCCTACGATGATTAGAAACTTGCGATAGTCATCATGTAACCTAACCTCGGTATTCTCTCTTTGCTTCTGGAGTTCACTTGTTAAATGATGGCTAGTACAGGCCATCCAGAAGGTAACTCCTACAATCATACTGCGACTCTGTTTTCCTGTGCTTTCACTGATTAATCATGAGACTGCCTCTTAGTATGTTGTGACCCAACATTAATCATGGTCAGCATATTTTTATTGACAATGAAATCACTGTATCCTGCAGGTGAATCGTCTTAGATGTAGACTCTTTTGCTTTGTGCTTTAGATACATCATATCCTTATAAGATGCTATATTTTTTCCACGTAGGACGAACATTTTGGTATCGTGCCTCTGGAAGCAATGGCAGCAAGCAAACCTGTAATTGCATGCAACAGCGGGGGTCCTTTGGAGACCATCAAACATGATGTCACAGGGTTTCTTTGCGAACCCACCCCTTTTGAATTTGCACGGGCCATGTCGAAGCTTCTGACTGACCCTGAGATGGCCGTAAGGATGGGCAAAGAGGCAAGAGATCATGTTACCCAGCAGTTCTCTACGAAGACTTTTGGGGAACAGTTGAACCACTCCGTTCTTGATATCTATCACCACAGGATTGAGTAAAATTACAACCGGAAGTGACCGTGACTTGTTCGTAACCATTGATAAGTTTAGGGCTTACTTTGTGCGATCATTATGCAGCATTTTTTTTTTGTTTTATGGAGTTATCTTGAGCATATAATATCCACTTTCGGTTTATTATTTTTAGATCTTCGGTCTAGAACATACTTGTCTATCAAGAGTCTCAGATCTGAATCAATTCTTGTATTATCTTCTTTTGCTTAATTTTCAGAAGAATATATAGCCCACGGTGCAGGGATGGCCTACATCAGTGTTGAAGCATCACTTTCGCAAGTTGTTGTTTCAGTAGGCGCCCTTTCATTTGCTGCAGTTATCTTAGCCTTGTTTTTAATGCTTCCATTTTAGTGGCATCTCTTATAGCAAATTATCTCAGGCTACATTCGTAGTGTCTGACTGCATAAGCTGAAGATATGACTCGAAAGAAAATAGTTACACTTTTTGTATGATTGTTGAAGGATCGAGACTTAGGTAGAAATATAGCTTTTAGTTTGGCAGCTTGAAGAATTGTGTCTAAAATTTTGAAGGCTACGAGACTCTTCGCCGTTGTTAGAATGGGAAGTGGATCAATTGATCGATTCATATGCTGGATCGTCGGACCTTTTTGTTGATAACCTGCATGAGTCAATTGCGTTAAATAAAATTGGTTCGGATTTCAACGTTGGCTTGGATTTGTAAGGCTACTCAAGATGTCTTTCGTTTAGACCTTTTTTTCATTATTTGTTCAAGAAGAGGTTTGTTTCGTTCTTAAATTGGAATTAGGTGATGAAAGAATGCACACTCTTTCTCATCCAATCATCTCCTTCCATCTCATCTCATTTTGCTTCCGCATTTCCATGTATCATCCTACTCTTTTTCTCCCTCTTCTCCGATGTCGTCTCCCTGCCTTCTCTCCCTTTGACCACTTCTTATCTCACATATTTCCCTTGCCCTTCTATCTCTTTTCGTATTATGGTCTCTCGTTCTTATTATGATCTTCTTTATTGTTATACTTTCTTACTGTACTTCATTGTGTCAAATGTAAATTGTAGTATTATCCTTATCGTAACAACTATGGATAAACTATTTCATACACGTTATTGAACAATTTATATATAAAGATTTATGTTTGTAATGTTTGTTGATTTTATTATGTTTATCTTATTCCCATATGGTTGAGGTTATCTTTTTCTTTATGTTTAAGATTATTATTATTTATTAATGTTGATATAATTTAAAATTATTTTATATAAATTAAAATATTTTAATTAAATATATAATCTGATCCATCTGTTTAACGTGAGATCTGGCCCTCTCACTTTTTAATTTAATTTAATTTTTTTTCTGCTTATCGTGCTCTAACCCTGATCACAATTCGAACTAGAATCGAACTGGCCTGACGATTCGTTGTTTCCAAACTGAATCGGAGCTGACTAAAGGCGATTTGGTTCTAGTTCCTAGGTTTGAAAAAAAACTAATGGTTCAAGAATCGAAATCGATGGCTTCGGAGGAAATCAATATAACAGTCAAAGTAAATTAGATATCTTCAACCTATAATTCAAAAGGTCCAAAACATTGATAACTCCTCCCATGTGATTCACAATTATCACAATAAGAATTTTCAAATTCAAAGAAGAACGATATAAAATTTTTTAAAAGCATATTGAGAAGAAACATCTAACACAGCCTAGTACGGAAAAAAAGAGATAAGTGCACATTTTTGGGTATCCTATTAATTCTATTTTTTTTATTTTTTTATTAAAAAATAATGAAGTATTAGATAGATTAATTTTCATCAAATATTTACCTTTTAGTTTTGGTTAAAAGTCAATTTTATTGATTACTGTAAAAAGGCTTTAAGTCCCACTACCGAATAAATTCCTCACACCATTCTTATTAGCACTATACATAATCCTTTTAAAAAAAAAAGAGATTTACAAAAGGGTTATTTGTTAGGATCGAATTGGCACTAAAGGATGAACCGGTGCTTTTGCTAAAAACATTAGTTTGAAAATTTTTGTTCAACTAAAGCTTATATCGAAAATATGTTTAAACTAAAAAAACGTTCATAAGAGTGCAAGCAAAAGTAGTAGACAATTAAATAAGAAAACAATGAAGGTAAACAACAAGAGAAAAGGGCACACTAGATTTATAGTGGTTTGATCATCGTGATCTATGTCCACTCCCGATTCCTTCTCTATCGAGACCATTGGCTTTCACTGTCAATCTTCTTTCAACGGACGAAGATCAACTACTCTCTTACAACTCTTTTCTCCTTTTCACACCTTCTAGAGATAACCTTTATAAGCCACTCACCCCTCTCTTAAACTAAAATCAATACTTGGAGTTAGAAGAGAGGAATTCTTATAAGATTACAATAGTGTTTTCCTCAATTTTTTTCTCAGTTCTTGTGTAAATCAAGTAGGGATGAATGAGATATTTATAGGCCCCAAATGAATTCAAATTTAGAGTAAAAAATATCTCATCTTGGGTCTTCGGGTACTGGCGGTACCATCGCCAGTACTGTCTAACACTAAGCGGTACCATCGCCTAACATAGTCTTAGAGATTGTCTTAGAGATTGAGCCTCTGATGGTGCCACTGCCTGACCTAACTTTTGGGTCACTGAATGGGCATCCTAATAGGCTCAAATTAATCCTAATTCTAGTCCAATGGCCTCTTAATTGAATTTGCATAGTTATAACCAAAATTAATTTAATTAAGACCTAAACTATGATGATTAAGACATCAATGATTACAAGCATTAATCACGTATTATCCTGTATGTCATTGGTTCATCCGACACTTCGCCCAATCCTTCAGCGCATCATTTGGTGTATTGCCCAATCGGTATATTGACCTCCCGCAACATCCAATCTCCTTAACATAATATTCGATCCGATGCCTGAACTCATGGAATGAAGTCTTTCTACCAGCACATCGATCAATCTTCTGATATGTTCCACTCCGGCTCAATAATTGATTCTTCTTGCTTTAATCAAATTATCTTTTCATAATCGAAGCTAGTCCTACATCACTCAAACGCTAATTAGATCATAACTTCATCAATTGATTTCATCATCACAATCCGAGATTTAACAATCCCTCCCTTTTTTATGATGATAACTAATTGATAATATAGTTTAAACTAAACTTTCCCTATTAATATGCTATAAAAGGGACTTAGAATTCAAAAAATCATGACTATTTTATCATTGATCGTATCATGACTATTGAAAGAACTAATTGATCACGTGATTGCATACATTATAATATCGTGAGTATTTTATGCATAATCATAATTTTAAAATATCAAAGTATATCATACCATGCATGATTCAAATTTCAAATCTTTATAACTTTTCCCCCTTTGTCATCAATAAAAAGGAGAAAAGTGCAACTAGTAATTTTTGAAACATGCAAGCTAGTAATTTTATCAAGTTTTACATTGCTTTAGAATATGTAAGCTAGCAAGTTTTGAGATGTGTAAGTTTGTAATTTCTTCTCTTTAGATGTATAAGATTAGCAATTTTACTTTTCTTTGCGATGTGCAAAACTAATAAGTTTTTCTTCTTGAAATGTACAAGTTAGCAAGTTTTTCTCTTTGAAATATGCAAGCTATCAAGTTTTCTTCTCTTTAATATATGCAAGCTAGCAATACTTTCTCTCCCTTTGTCATTGTCAAAAAGAAGAAAAGAAAATGACTTCAATGGTGCAAAATATTTTCCCTTTACATCAACATTAAAATCATCACTTGAAAGATATCAAAAAAAATTAATTTGTGATGAGGAATACAATTCATGAATACAATGGAGTCTTATGAAATAAATATCAAGTTGTGAAGATTGAATACTGATTTTGATAAGTGTCCTCGTTAGTAAAAAGAGAGAATTATATGAGAACAAATAATAAAATATCTTGATTTATAAAAAAAATTCTTAAGTTATAAATATCAAGAAATCAAGATCATAATTAGGATAAAAACTTCTCTATAGTAAATAGCAAAAAGAGATATAGGAGAGCAAATAAAAGATCTCAATTCGTGCATAAAAAAATCTCAAGTCATCAAGATCATGATTCATAAAAAAACTCAAGTATCAAGGGTAAGATTTGGATAAAACTCATTTAAATTTAAATTATCAAATCATCAAAATTACTTTCATAGTTCAGAAGATTCATAAAAGATAATATACATAGATTTATCAATCTCTTATTGAAAAATTAAAAAGCTTTTAGAGATAGAGAAAAATGTATTTCTTTTTTTATGCCTAAACCATACATTATCGTTTAAATCCAAAAAGCAAGTTTCATCACGAAAGAAACCATCAAGATCAATAGTATAATACATTAAAACTTCTTTAATCAAATGATTTGATTTGCTACCAATAATCCTAATGTTTGTTGTAATAACAAAATTTTCTTTTTGTATGAATCTAACTCTTCACATTTAGTGCTAGGTGTTAACATACAATTGTCATAATTTTTTTATTTTTTAAATTTGCTAACTAATTAAAATTTCATCAGATCATGAAAAGCACTAAGTAATTTTATTATAAAATAAAAGGGTTTTGATTGAGTCACATACCTCGTTATCGAAGGCCACCAAAGCATCGTTCATAACATCATCTTCGGATGCACTCGATTCGTCCCATGTCACCTTAAGTGCTTTCTTATTTTTTTGTGTGAGCACCTTCTTCTTCATTTGTGGACATTCGTTTTTGAAGTGCCTCAATCGATTGTATTCATAACAAGTTATTGTGTTATTTTTAAGTTTATTTGTATTCTTTGATTCTTGTTTTATAAACTTTTTAAAATTTATTGTTAGGAGTTTAATGTTATCATCATTATCATCATCATCATCATCACTCAAGTTTTCTCCCAAGTGATCTTCTTTTGTTCTAAGTATCAAATCCTTCCTGTTCTTTGGAAGGTTATTCTCATATTTATCATATTCCAAACAAGTTATTTCACAGATCATTAAAAACCCGATAAGTTCTTCAAGCGAAAAATTATTAAAGTTTTTTGTTTCTTGTACTGCTGTCACTTTTAGATCCTAATTTTTTGGAAGAGATCTTAGTATTTTGTTAACAAGTTCAACATTAGAAAAACTTTTACCAAGTGCTTTCAAACCATTAACAATATCCGCAAAGGTTGTTCTCATATTTATCATGTTCCAAATAAATCATTTCACATATCATTAAAGACCCGATAAGTTCTTCAAGCGAAAAATTATTCAAGTCCTTTGTTTCTTATATTGTCGTCACTTTTGGATCCTAACTTTTTAGAAAAGATTTTAGTATTTTGTTAACAAGTTCAATATTAGAAAAACTTTTACCAAGTACTTTCAAACCATTGACAACATCCGTAAAATATATGTACATGTCTCTAATAGTTTCGCTTGGTTCCATTCGAAACAATTCAAAACTATGCATCAAAAGATTAATTTTTGATTTTTTTAACTCTACTTGTGCCTTCAAGTTAATTTTAAGAGTATGTCAAATGTCATGTGTAGTTTCACAAGTCGAAATATGATTAAATATATTTTTATTAAAAACATAAAATAAAGTATTCATAACTTTTACATTTAATGAAAATAATATTTTTTTAAAATCATTCCATTTATTCATAGGTTTAGAGGGTATTTAAAAATCACATTCAATAATATTCTATAAATCAAAGTTCACAAAAAGCAAGAAAACTCTCATTTATATTTTTCAATATGTGTAATCCGCCCCATTAAACATAGGAGAACGAATGATTGAGTGACTCTCTTGAATGCCACAAAAATTATCTCTCTTAGGTATTAAACTAATGGAGAGAAACTTGACTCTGATACCAATTGTTAGAATCGAATCAACACTAAGAGGGAGTGAATTAATTCTTTTAGTAAAAATATCGATTTGAAAATTTTCGTTCAACTAAAGCCCATATCAGAAATGCATTTAAACTTAAAAACATTTATAAGAGTATAAGCAAAAATAGTAGACAGTTAAATAGAAAGCAATGAAGGTAAACAATAAGAGACAAAGGGCACATCGAATTTGTAGTGGTTCAATCATTGTGACCTATGTCCACTCTCGATTCCTCCTTCGTCGAGACCATCAACTTCCACTATTGATCTTTTTTCAATGGGCGAAGATCAACTATCCTCTTACAACCCTTTTCTTCTTTTCGCAGGTTTAGGAGATAATCTTTACAAGCCACTCACCCTCTCTTAAACTGAAATCAACACTTAGAGTTAGAGGAGGGAAATTCTTACAAGATTACAATAGCGTTTTTCCTAATTTTTGTGCTTAATTCTTATGTAAACTGAGCAAGGATTAGTGAAGTATTTATAGGCCCAAAATGGATTCAAATTTGAAGCTAAAAATGATCACAAGATTACAACTACTAGTATTTTGCATTGATGATATCAATTGGTGAAATAATCTTGTAATCTCTTGAAGATTGAGCCTCTGGTGGTGCCACCGTCGAACCTAACTTTTGGGTTGTTGAATGAGCCTCACAATGAGTCTAAATCAGTTCTAATTCTGACCCAATGACCTCTTAATTGAATTAGCATGGTTACACCTAAAACTAATTTAATTAAGACTTAAACCATGACAATTAAGAAATAAATGGTTATAAGTATTAATCACATGTTGTCCAACATGTCATTAATTCATCCGACGCTTCATCCGAACCTTTAGTGTATTACCTAATCGGCATGTTAACCTCCCGTAATATTCGATCTCCATGGTGCAATATCCGATCTGATGCCCGAACTCATGGCACGAAGTCCTTATGTTGGCATGCCGATCAATCTTCTAACATGTTCCACTCTAGCTCAATAATTGATTCTTCCTACTTTAATTAAATTATCTTTTCATAATTAAAACCAGTCCTACATCATTCAAATATTGATTAGATTATAACTTCATCAATTGATTTCATCATCAAAATCCAAGATTTAACATTATTGAATTTTTATTTATGCTAATATTGATAATGATCATTGATAAAAACACTTCTACCTAAGAAGCACTTGTTGGATTAATAATAATTAGACTATGCAAAAATAAATTATTATTTTTAGAATTTTTACTGAACGACTTATTGTGGATAACACTTATAAAATGATAAAAATAATTTTATAAGAATATTATTTAATTTTTAAAAATTCTTTTATTGGTTTTGACAATGTAGCGAGAGATACCACTTTTATTCCGGAATTACAAGAAGTATATCAACTTGCTTTTTATGATTTTTCTTTTTTTGCATATTAGATGTGCTTGTCATGTTGAAAATTTATGTGTACAAGAAGGTTTACGGTCTCTTGAAATAATTCTTTCTTCTACTAAGCCAACAGTCATTCTTACGAGATTATCTACAAATAATGAAAGAGCTAGATTTTGCATATTAAATAGCAAAAGATCCCAAAGATTTTCTAGAGATGTTCGTATACGATGGTTCCTACATATGAGTTACTTAAATAATATTTTAAATATAAAGAATTATTACGTACTTTTATTACAATTAATGTTAGATAAGTTAGTTCATATCCATAATATTATAATATGTGTAAAACAATTTTATAAATTTTAAAAGTTTTTAATAAGGCAATCTATTATTTGTTTGGTGTTTATTATGATATTGCCCATATTTTTTAGTTGTTTGTATTAATATTGTTGTTGCTTTAGAAGAATATTAATATGATAATATTTTAAATATAATGATAATAGCTATGAAATCAAAATAGACAAACTATTTTTTTGGAATTCACTGATTTATTTAGTTATTTGTGTTTTTGATCCTCATACTAGATTAGATGACTTAAGTAATCAATGTTATATTATGAAAGTTTCGGAGTAGATATTGATATTGGTGACAAAATTAGAGAAATTAAAAATTGATAATTAACTTATCATTATAGTGCTAATTATAGCAGACAACATGACACATCTAAAACTTCTCTATCTATGGGTCAAATAAGTAGGGGATCATCAGGCTTAAATTTCGAGTTTGATGTGCATATAATAATTTCTTTTGAACTTGGAGACAACAATATAGTACAGAGTTTCTTATTTCGGAATGATGAGCATAATGCATTATAATATTTTAATTTTGATGATGATTACGAGATAAATACTAAAAACTCTAGTGTCAATGATAATCATGAAGCAAGCCTTGATAAAACTAAACCAAAAATAACAAACTCTTATTCAACCAAAGAGATGATTAAAAATTTTATAATTTTATTGTATATTAATAATTTTTAATACCATTACACTCATTGTAATTGTACATATATATTTTAGTTTTTTTTTTAAATTATTATTTTTATATTTTAAATTATTTTTAATAAAAAAAATTAAAAAAAAGCCGATTCAAACGGAAATCTCCTCTGAACGCGCGTGCCGAGGCACACCTGACCAAAACCCACGAAAGGTTTCCGGATCACTCTAAACGCGTACGTCTTCAACCGTTTTGTCTTCTTTTCACACCTTATTTCCCCTACCTGCAAGCAAGCCATAGTGGTAATGGCGTCATCGTCCATCTCCCGCCGTATCTGACCACGCAACAAAAAGGGCAATCGGCATCCGCGAGGCGTCTTCCTCCCAAAGTCGCCCGAAGTCGCCGCCGGCTCCAGCTCAACGCCCCGCTGCAAACCGTACAACGCTGCCACCAGCCCACAAGCAGGGGAAATTCACGACCCGATGACCCACCCTCTGTTTGAAGAAATGCCATGAGTTCCAAGCTACAAGCTAGCGTTCATGGCATGCTTCGTCGCCGTAACTCCCGCAATCCAGCCCATAGCAAACTGTATGAACCCTAGCCTCGAACTACACATGCAGCGGAAGCCACGCCGTGATGACCCACCGCGTGTTTGAAGAAATGCCATGGATTCCAAACCACAAGCTAGCGTTCGCGGCATACTTTGACCTCGTAGCTCCTGCAGTCTAGCCTACAGCAAACCGTATTAACACCAGCGTCGAACCACACATGCAGCGGAAGCCATGACCGGATGACGCACTCCGTGTTTGAACATATGCCACAAGGCCGAACGTCACATGTTATGGAAGAAGAAGAAGAAGAGGATGGTATTCGATGAGAGATAGTGATGCGCCACGCCATCGGGAAGACCAGCCAGGCACGTATACACTCGGTCGTCATAGAGCAGTTCTCCTCATCTATCTCTAACAAGATGTGAATAATTGACTAAATTATTTGGTAATGAGGTTATTGGTCAGATAATCGATCATTTAATCTAAATTATTAGCTAGTTATTGATCTTGTAATCGAAATAAATAGCTAGTTGTAGAAAAACAAGCTAACATGCCATCACTAAATTCTTTGTTAAGATTTATAAATATATCTAGTAACTTAACATTTTGAAATTATTGGTCATCTAATCAACATATTTATGATGATATTAGAGCAAACTCATATTTTCGTTTCATCTAATATTTAATCAAAAATATTTTTTGCTGTTCTTCGTTTGGACATGCCTATATTATGTACTCAAATTTAATCATCGTCACTTATCTTTTATAAAATAAAAATTAAGATTGTTATTTATTCAATTAAAATCTTTTATATGCTAATTTAGGTATAAAATAAAATAAAAAAAGGCAGGGAAACAGAAGCCAATGCACGACGACACTAACGGCGGACCGTTTCAATAAAGAACCCATCACCTACTGATGCTCTCTTAAACGGCCGATGGATCTGTTTGAACGAACACCAACTTCATTGTTACGAATCGACATCAAACACCAGTCCCCGATGCTCTCTACATTGATATAACTTAGCATCGCAATCACCAAAGAATCAATAAATCCCATCCCTATGGACACACAAGATCGATTCTACTCCGATGATTGAACGTTGATGGGGCTTGGTTTCCGGACCCGTCGCCTTGATCGCCGGACCTCCTTGGGCGGAAACCTGTTGTCACCCCACTCCCCGAACCTGGCGTGCTCCGGCGAGACGTAGTCGCAGTCCGGGAATGTGAAGTTGCCGTACCGGTGCCGGTCGTAGCAGAAGGAGTAGATCATGTACTAGTACCTCTCGCGGAACCGGCGCATGGCGGCGCGCTTCATCGGGGTCAGCAGGGCGAAGTCGGCGGACATGAGCTCCTCCACGGTCTCCGCGCACCGCTCGGCGGTGTCCACCTGCTGGATCGGGTCGACGCGGCAGCCACGGAGGACGAGGTCGGAGAACTCCGACACGTACGGCGCGTACTTGTAGTTGATCTTGATCTTGCCGTAGGAGGTGGCCCAGGAGGAGCCGTCCCAGATGGTGGCGTAGACCGACATGGGCTTCGACGGGAAGTCGCCCCCCATGGCGTCGCTCCGCACGACTTCTCTGATGGGCACGTCGTCGATGTAGAATCTGCGGGAGAAATCAAGCGAGAAGAAGAAGAGCGTGAGCGTTGCATGGTCATGAATCATGACGACCGTGAACCCATCCCGAGCTCTTCCGCCACAACCATGCCAGGAAGTGGATAAGAGCATGCAACAGTGGCCTCGCACCGTGCCAAGCGAAACCGATCGGTAGCTCCAACGTGGAGCCCGACGCCAAGAAAAGACTACCACGTCTCGGTCATGCCAATGGAAGGAAGGGAAGAAGGGCAGTACATGATGTAGTCAGGCGTCCACAAGATGGAGTAGCGGTGGGCGGCCTCGGTGGGGTCGAAGGGGACGAGATAGCGCTCCTCCCGGCCGCGGGCGGTGCTGCCGTTGCCGTAGACGTTGGTCTGAATCCTCCAGTCCTTCCCTCTCACGTTGCCGAGGAACTCGAAGTCCAGCTCGTCATGCGTGTTGGAGAATATGTCGCCGTTGGATGTCTGCACGCATTCAACGTCGAAACCAATCAGCTTCGCAGTCATCGCCTCTTTAGTGCCATCTAAGCTAGCGACGAACGCCATGTGATCTCTCTGCTACTCTCACCTCCTGTTGATGTAAACAAATGCTTCCTTGCATTCTCGCATACGATCCTTTCGTCATGTGATTGATCATATATATTACATGTGATGTGATGAAGCAATTGACTTCAACAAAAAATATGGACTGCATGCATCGAGTGGCTTCGGGGAATAACGACACGCATAAAGAAAAGATGAAGCAGTACGCAAAAGGAGGGACAAAGGAAGAGGAGACCGTGACGCACATAGAAGGCGACGACGACGCCGGCGGTGTAATCCCTGGGCAGCTTGATGGACGCGCTGAAGAATCCATGTTCGTAGAGTTCGGAAGAGATGAAGCCCGAACCTGATGACCGCACCGTCATCTACTTAGTTGCGTGCTCGAGACGTAAGAGTAAGGATGAAGACGGTCGATTGGGTGGAGGGGGTACCGGAGTAGCGGTTGAGGGAGAGACGGACGGACCGGTCGTCCTTGGAGCGGATGAGGTTGTCGTTGCCGAAGAGGTGGGAGAAGCCCTCGCTGAAGGGTATCGTCGGCACGTCGAAGGCCGCCATCGGGGCGAACAGGAGGAGGAAGAAGATGAAGAAGAGGGTCGACGTAGCCATGGCGTTCTTTCTTTCTTTCTTGTGCTCGTTGCGCTCTTCCTTCCACTTTTTATCTTCTCCTTCTTCTGCTGTATATAAATGAGAGAGAGAGAGAGAGAGACAGAGAGAAGCTAGCTTATTCTTCAGCCTTTTTATATAATGATTGGATTTAATTGGGGAATTATACCATGGAAAGGAAGGTGAAGTAGATGGATGGGACCAGTTCCATGGCCACCAAATGTTTGTTCTCATCCTTCTCCGTGTTGCCAATTCACTCAAATGACCAATAATGCCCACTGCTTCCATTAAAAAATTTCCTTTAAAATAATGGTGGACTTTAACAAATCATAAAAGAAGACTTTAATAGAGGAGAAGATAGGAGTCATCCATCACTAAAACCTTTTATTCATCATCGTCCATTACAATCTCCCAATCTCTTTTTTTATTATACTAATTCGTATTTATAGAAGGATCAAACCAAAAGTTTAACCTTAAACAATAATTCTTAGTTATACAAAACCCCTTTTTCAAGATAAAAAAATCAATCTTTAATACCTATTAGGAGGAGAAAGATACAACATAATATCATCGGAGTAAGCTAAGAGTTGTAGATTTCTTTCACGAAATACATGTATTATCTTACCATCATAAAAAAAAAAAAAAAACTTGTGACATGGGTTATCTAAGACAGACCGCTACCAATTGAAATCAAACTTAATATTGCTTGCGAATGAGTCAAGTTTGAACGAGTAAAGGCTTGACCAAGTATGCACAAACTGTCTGTAGAAGACGAGTTCACTAGAAAAGCATGGAAGTTGAGGTACAACTTGGTTGGCTGGTCACGTCTGTACGTGTGAGGAAAGCGACTTCCACCTATCCCCAAGTGCCTTGTTAGTGAAGTAACAGAAGCTTCATTTCTCCTGCCACGGGAGTGTAGAGAGAGAGAGAGAGAGAGAGAGAGAGAGAGAGAGAGAGAGAGAGAGAGAGGCCAATAAGAACCCACCTTCTACGTACTCATATCATAACCTCCTTTAGGTAAAGCAAGCAATTGAATATAATAAGACGGGCTACCTTCCATTCAGTAGCTCATCGTTGTCATGCTGGTTATTGCGAGAGAAACTATTCTATGCAGCTAACCAAAAGACGGTGCCATGAAGATGCACCCTTCGGCACAGAAAGAGACGAAGAAGAGTTGGGTCCGATCGAGAACAGGACAAAATTTTACTGGCGAGAGAGACTGCGAAGGACACGCCAACTACTAAACCTGGCTATCATATGCACCTAAGAGTTCCCGTGTCTTCGATTCACCAGCTTAGAACAGGAGTACACATGAAGAAAATATCACAGATATTATATAATTTAAAATGGAATGCCTGTTTTGTTCTCGATTCTCCCATTTTTAAGGAACACAAACATTATACATACAATAAAATAGGATGCCAATCAACCACAAGATTATTATTTCTCAATGTTATCTACCACCTGCGGATACCTAAAATATTAATATCAACTCTCAAAATCTCGTCATCGAGGATTTGAAACTTCATCGGTCATTTTTTTAAGGTACGAACTAATTTAACCGATAACAACCTTCATCACTTATTTTTATTTTTGCATACCAAAACATTTAAATTAAAAGATGAATCCTCCTTTGAAACCAATCTATTGCCAATTACAATTACAATTATAATTGAAAAATTATAAGATAATATATCAATGATTATATTTCGAATAGGCCACGGAAGTCCCTTCTTGTCACGGATGAGGTGCACCTCATCAACATCACTCTGTAAGAGTGGACCCTCCCACTGGACAACTGTATTGCCACAAGGGAAGGAAACCTTATTTATTTTCTGTGCTTATCTACGCAGGAATGCGATGGAAGCATCAAAATATATTTATATATATATTTTTTTTTTCGGGAGATCAGCAGAAGCGAAAGCAGAGAGATGTTGATGGGGCAAGATATCAACACACCACCAACCTGCGCCACCACAGATTCCCATCCCCAAAGAAGAAGAAAGACGCTGACCTGGGAACTTGACTCAAGTGGCAGGGGGACGTGTCACTAACTGATTGGAAAGGTGGCCGGTGGGGATCCACGGGGCGTCATTTGGGTGATACATGACGTCCGACCAACTGGGGACCGAGAAGAATAAGCCAATCGGGCGAGAATGGTAGTTCGACGGGAGCTGTCCACATGCAAACAAGAGAGAGGCTGAGGGAGGGAGAGAGAGAGCTTCAACTCGGCAGCTCGGATACGACACAGAGGCAGCATGCATGATGAGCTGTACCATACCAACCTTGTGAAGCACCAACGGATCCTGCGTTCTTGTCTCGCCACTCACTTACCTGTGGGCTCGAGGAACCTTTCCGGGTCCTCCACCTGCCTTGGGAGGATAAGAGTCGGACGGTGGGGGGTGGTGGTTGCCAGGTCTCCGAGCATGGGTTTTGGTGGAGGCCTAGAGAAGAGCTGTAGGACCAGCTCCTCTCGTAATGATCACACTTTGATCACCCAACCCATACCCTCAATCTATAAATACTCGATCGTTCTAAACATATTATATGATCTTCATATACTAAAAGAACAATCAAGAGAACCAACATCAAGATATAAATTCAAGAAACAATATATTTAGATTCATGTGGTTGGACATTCCACCAATAAAAATCCAAGTTCTTCGATACTAGGAAAAATATTATCTTGAATCAACCAAAAAATTTCTTGTATATTTCTTCCTTCACTTAAATTTAACAGAATTTTCTTTCGTTGGCTATAAATTTACTAGAGAAAATCTTTAAGCACTTAAAATTGTCCTTTTTTTGGGCACCATCCCGGTACCAAAATCTTGACATGCATAGGGTATTTACATAGCAACAAACCTTAATTTTTAATGTTTCCTTTTCTATATATATATATATATATTCTGTTTTCCATATTAATCCTCCCAGCAATCTCGATTTTATTACGGAATAAAAAATAATATTTAAGCAAGCATAACATTTCTGCATCCTTGCCATCTAGTTGTCCAACTCAATCAACTCCAAGTTATGCCTCCCTGTTCTCATTAGACTCCAAGCGGAACAACTACTGAACTCTCAATTTCTGATGGATAGCATATACTAACCGGCAAACAAGCGTACTATTGCAACACCGTTCCCAGGTGCCAACAACAAACAGACACTTATAAGTAAGAAAGCAAAAATTAACCAACATTTCTACACAGGGCATGAACCATTTTCCTAAATCATATAATCTATTGAGGGTTTCTAACATCATCAAGATAATAACCAGTAAATTTACCCATGCCCTGCAATTAACCAAGTTCACCAGCCATTGTCTGAAGCCTGCAAGGCTGTAAGCTGAGGTGCCTTCACCACCTCAACTCCTTCTGCAGGTTCTAGACCAGGAGGAGGTTGATTTCTTGCCACAGGTGCATTTGGAGAAGAGGCAAATGCATCAAAACATATAATATCAAGAAGTAAATTTCCTTTCTCTTTCGATGGTTTGGGTGATATTTAGTGAAAAATTATTGAATACTTCTAAGTATCTATGCTTCATTCCATCTTGCCAAAAATAAGAGTCAGCATGCGGCGTAACAATGCCACAATATCGCCACATCCATAATGCTGCCTAATAATTTGATAATTGGGGGCTTTCCCAGCCGAGAGAAAATTCCAGAGAAGGCCCGTGAGACGGCAAGGATGTGACAAAAAGGATGCAAGTTACCAGTAGATTAGAAATTGATCATGCCAACCAAAGGAAAAAACAAAGGTCGGCTGGCATGCCATCTGCAAATCTAGCTAGTTGGTGAATTTTTAATATTAAAACAAGGAAGCAAGTTGTACATAGCAGATGCCTCTAGGTCTCAAATACAGTTGAATTTGTGCTTTTATCTAGCAAGATGCTACATAAATGAAAAAAATGTACCTACAACCACTGCAACAGTGCATGCAGTAAGCGAAAACTAATGCCTACCATAAAGGATTGCAATGGTGGATCAGAAGTTCATTAGAGACAGCAGGACCAAAATATATCATTAGGAAAGAACAATGAAGATCCCAAAATGTTAGATTGGTATATGCTATTGCAACTTATCCATACACCGAAAGATCAGATTAAAGCATATAAATTCAAAAACAGATACTGCACCTGCATCTATCAAAGCTTACTATTGTTGTGTTCTAGCCTCAGTATTGAAGATAACAACAGTTTATCACCAATTATCTGCTTCAGCGTTTTACCGGAGGTCATTCCTACTGATCTTCCTCTTCTGGAAATAGGACCATTATATGGAGTCATTTAGGATGACAAGTCTCATGAGATCTCAAATCAGTCGTTTGTCAAGGGAAAATTATGACCTTAAATACTTTTCACAATGTGTAGTGAATAAGTTGATGGTTTAAAAGGCAATTTAGTTGTAATTGCAGCAAACATTGAAAAGGTCCATGGTGAGGTTGGAGTTTTGGAGACTGATTTCCCAAAAGTGGAGATGGCTGACCTATCCTACTGAACAATGAAGGCAAGGCAATCAAATAATTGGTAACAAGAAAAATGTAGTACTATAGTTCATGAAATAAAATCACAAACATTATTGTAATATGAAGGACCATTGGTAGTTGAATCTAAATACCAACTAATTGAACATGGAGAAGGTTCAGATATCAACACCTTAGAAACTTTGTCATGCAAATGCAAAGAAAACTTTTAGCATGAGACTACATAATTTAAAGAAATACAACCACGAAATTGGATAGTTAAGGATTAACTTTGTTAAGTTTGATGCTCAACTAGGAAAAAAAATTAATCTTAGCTCACTTCTAACGTGAGACTACATTGAGATGTTACAATTGGGCAATTGATGTCACTTGTCAAGACTCAACATAACCAAATGAAATAACATGCATATGAGATCTAGCAAATATGGCTTTGTAATTGTGGATGACTACCCTATGGTTAGATACACGTAGGTAATCGAGTCTCTCATCATGCCCAAATATTAGGTCAACTCTAATACCAAATTTCATGACCCAACTTGATGGGATAACTAACCTATAAACTTTATTGAGGTAAACTACTATGTCAAAATACTTGAAGTCAAAATTTTTAGGACACCCATTAAACCTTTATAAGCCAATCTTAGTCCCAACTGGATCTTACTCCAAAAAATCCACAACAAAATATATATAGAATATATATATATATATTTGTTGCAAGAAAATTTGAATAGTATACCATGTTACATAATCTTAATTAGACTCAAAATATTTGCAAGAAAAATAAATAAATAATATTAATTTGCAAAAGAAACTTGAAATAGAGTTCAGTGAGTAGAATCAAAACTTTTCAAAGTAGATCCATATAATATATGGAATGATAAAAACAACAACAATAACAAGTTTCTTAGTTTAAACTTTTGGTTGATTAATCAATCTTTTACCGTTATTGATCTTTGTAAAAATTATATTGTTTAAATATTTATTTATAGTTTCTAAATCTCCTCTACCTCTTTTATATCATTAATATTAATAGATTCAAATTTTATAATTTCAGCTTTAAGGCTTTATCATATGTCCAATAAGATTGTTATCATCATCTTATCAAGAATCTATTCATGTTATTTTAATGAGGTTTAAATATTAAGTAAAAAGATATTTGATGATTTTGGTCTTGATGATTTATAATGACATCCATCTCAATATTCTCAAAATAACATTTTGATATATTATTCTTAAACTAACACTTACTTCATAAGACATCATGGAATAATGATTTTATAAAATCATCTAACAATGATTTTTAAAATTATAGAGATATAAGAGAAACCCTATGATTACACAAAACTTCTTCTACTCCTCTCCATTTAAAAATTTTTTACTCTATGAACAATATCTTTATATATCTTTTCATCTTGTTACAAAATTAATTTAAAATGCCCAAAAATATTTACTTAATGAAATTTCTAATTGTAATATTACTAAAATTACATCTCATATATTTAATCTTAGGAATGAATTAAAAACCATAGCTTGTTATAATTAATGACCATTTAAAGTTATCAAAATACACCAAAGAGGTTTATCTAAATATAGAAAAAGATAATTACTTCCTTTTTTTAGTTCTGAAACATAGGAAATCTAAAAGACTAGTGGCCATGTAGTCTTGACACCAATGATCAAACTATCATACATATGAATTTATATCATCATCAATATAATTAGTAAAAACATCTTTCTATCCTAAAGCTCATCAGTAATAAAGATTTTAAATTATTTCTAAATAAATAAAGGATATACAAAGTTCTTCTCTCTAAATTTTCATTAATTATCTCAGATAGTTTCCACCCTTGATCAACCAACCCGGATAAAACTCTCTATTTCCTAATTTATGTTTTAGAATATTTATTTCAATGTCTTATTCAACTTTCAATCACTCTTTCGTAAATTCATAATATGACTCATAATCTTAAAGGTTATAATAAGAATATTTTTGGATATTACTTTACTCTTATAAATTCTTATTGTACTAAAGGCCCTTTCAAACATTTCTCTAGATCTCAAGATGTTGGATAAATCAATCAACTGAACTCTGTTTCTCTAACCTCTTCCAAACCTGATGGGATGTCATCAAGTCCAGCACTCTTGAGCTTTATTGTTGAGAACTAAATTTACTTTTAGGACTTAAGTTATCAAATGTTCATTACTAATAATGGTATATTACTAAAACAATCAAAATCCATCTATCCTTATTTTCATTATCATTAGTAAGTTTTGAGCCGCATATAGAATACATCCTAAAATATATCTTGCAGTAAAAGGGAAATGGATGAAAATCAAGAAAGATATTTAAGAAAAACTTATAGGGGCAATGGTTGGCAATTTTATAGTCACCGTATCCTGCAGAGACATGAGTATACATGTTCAAATCCCATATTATGTAGTGCTTTGTTTTCATGGCTAGGCTGACACTGCTTAGATCCAGAAGAAATCAACTCCATGTTTCTTACTAAGAAGGTGCAAAATCATATGGATAGATATCTTGAAGGGACATCAGATTAGGTAGCAAAAGGTTAATTACATGCATCTCTTCAACATAGATCATTGGATGTAAAAAGATAAAAAAGACAGGAACATGAAATCTAAAATAGAAAGCTGTTTCAGTCCTCTAGAAAAGAAATTAGGGTCTTCACTATCTACCAAAGGTGCTTATCATAAGGTTATAAAATGTCACCATAAATTACAAGCAATTTTCTGGTGCAAGATGAAAATACACAGAGGACTTGGAATCTACTTCAACAAATATTCTTAGCGTTTTAAAGTGTGCATAGGACATGCACATTGCCACAACTTTTTCAGCGATTGCAAACTAAAAATCCAAAAATCGAACCCAGCCTGAGTCACCCTTCACTGGAGTTTTAAGAACATGAATGATGTCCTTCACATCAATGACTTTAATTGAAACCATGCAACATCATGTCCTGCAGAGCACTTTGAATCGCTTTAACTGAGCCTTGAACAATTTTTTTATTCAAGCAGAATTAAGCATGCTAAGAACGTGGATCATTCTCTGCGACAGTTTAATTGCCTTCAGCACAATTTTTTAATGAATTTTTTTCTTGAATCTTATGTTTAAACATATGATTTCAGGTCCTGGACATTTGAGCTTTCAGGCGATTGTCCCATGGATTTATTTCACGTTTGGGTGAAGAATCAATCCCATCTCTTTAGATTTTAAAAAAAATAATTCGAAAAAAACAAACTCAAAAACATACATCAATCCAAGAAATTGGTTTGTGTAATCCTGTTTACAAATCCATGTGAACCATGGGAATAAATTCAAACAAAAATTGTTAATCTGAACATATGCTTCAGTAACTAACTCCTTTAGCCAAAAATCTTCCTGGACCAAATTAATGATGTTGAGGAAAATACCGCCTACACCTTCCTCTATGAACCGCACTTGACCTGGCACTCTTCCAAACTCTTCCAAACTTCAAATTGTGTCATTTCTTGAGAACCTATCTAGAAGCCTAAGGAGGAGTTTAATCGTGATTCAAGTCCCTACATCTGGAAAAATTTGTTTGCCAATCTATGTGTACAAATGGCCAAAATTAGTTTCTCTTTCAGGTTTTCTTGTGAAGTTTCATCCTTTCTTCAATTAATTTTCAATTATTCATGAATAGAAATGGCTCCTAGAAGAACATCATCAGAGACAAAGGAAAAAGATGGAGGTAGATTCATTTGACCAATCCTTTAAATCACAAAGGCCTCCTTTATTAGATTTTATGAATTTTTGGTTCTAGACCCATTCACAAAGGAAAGTATGTTGATTTGAATCAATTAGGAAACTTAGAACCTCTCATGTGGTTGAAGGAGACTTAGAGGCTTTACCTATTCTGCAAATTATTGAACCTATTTATCCACGTTTAGTTAAGTTGTTCTATGCTAATTTAATCGTGAATGATGATGGCTTGTCAACTTATCTTCTAGGTAATGAGATTCAAATATGTGATAATACTATATGCTCATTAATTGGAATTGTTGAAAAAGAGCTAGGGTGTTATTTTAGCGAAAATGGGATATGGACACAGATTGGTGCCACTCACTGAAGCTTTAGAAACTGTGTTTGCAAACCCAAATTTAGGAATAATTCCCAAGAGTTGTGAACATTTATTACCTTTTAACTCTAAAATTTTGCATCACATTCTAATAAGCATTATTATTCCTAAGCAGATTTCATCATGATGAGATCGGGCCATCGAATTAGGTACCTTATATTGGATCATGACTAGACAACATTTCTGTTTTGGTTACCTAATCAGCAAAGCACATGATAGAAGTCCTTTCTAAAGGATCAATGTTACCATATGGAGGTTTAATAACTAGACTATTGCATGCCCATAACATCTGCATTCCACCGATAAAGAAGCAATACAAATCGAAAAATTTAATGTTATTAATGTTAAACTCGAGACGACTTAGATGTGTCTTGTCGAGCATGGAATAGGGGTTAGGCAACCTAGGAGATGTGATATACCTCCCCGTAGTAGACCATCCTCAAACACCAGTCCTTAGGGGAAATGAATCTCCTCCTCCGATCCTTTTGTTTGCAGCCTACATCGCTGACATTTTCGCTCCATCTACTAATTGACCGATCATGAGAGAGTTAAATGAAGTAAAACTACAGCAAATTGAAATTTTGAAGGAAATGCGGAAGATGAACTTAAAGATCGATCACATGTATAGGCATCTTGGCATTCCTCCTGAGGAGTAGCTTGCTGTGTTTTCTTTTTGAACGATGTAAACTTATGTTGTATGTTGACATTTATGTTGTATTCCTTACATCGTGACATTCTCTTGTTGACATCTATGTTGTCTTAACTTCATGCTGTGTTATCTTACATCTTTTCGGCCACTGTGGAATGGTTTTCGGTTTTCTGATTTCTTTTTCCACATTTGTGATGTTTTCCGACCCTCCTTATTGTTATGATTCCCTCGTTTCCTTTTTGTTGATGACAAAGGGGGAGAAATGATATGTGTACTGCCATATGATACCAAAATGATATGTGTACTGCCAAAATGATATGTGTACTGCCAAAATGATATGTGTACTGCCATATGATACCAAAATGATATGTGTACTGCAATATGATATGCGTTGTCCAAAATAAACTTAGTTGGGTTCTTGATATCATGTTTTTTGATTATGTATACTTCATTGATATCCTTGATATCTATTTTGAAATCTTGAAATTAAAATTAATTATGTTGAATTCAAAATTGAATTCAAGCAATTTTTCTTTATGGCATATACATAGGGGGAGTTAAGAATAACTCCATCACCAATTGATTGTCATCATCAAAAAGGGGGAGATTGTTAAATCTCGGATTTTGATGATGAAATCAATTGGTGAAATATTTGTTCTAATCTCTTTGTTGAGATGAGTGTGCAGGAATAACTACGATGGAAAGAAAACATAACGTGATTTTACCGGAGGCCAAGTCCGTCGGGGTTCAAGAGTTCATCTAAGTCCGAGAGATTTTCGGAAGAGTTGCCTTAGGAACCATCCAAGATCAAATCAGGGACTTGTCAAAGTTTTGAAAGTCCATTTCAAAGATTGTCGAAGGTTCGCGGAACTTCCGGAAGATTCGGAAACCAAGAAGACTAGTTGAGCTCACGGAGTATCTTCGAGACCACCGGTAGCAACCGAGGGAAGCATCGGAGGCTCGGAATCTCCTAAGTCGACTTGAAGGGTGTCCGATCAAATCACGTTAAGTTATGTTCGTAATTTGCACATGAGTAGAGCAAGGATTTAAGAAATAAATCCTGCCCAAAATTCAGAGGAGCCAACCAGGCCACTCTTGTGTCAAGTTGAGATCTAAACAGCCCCATTCAGCTCTGTCCGAATGGGGGCAAGAGGTGGAACCGCCAAGCACGGGCGGTGGAACCGCTAGCCTGGGGCGTAGCACCGCCAAGACACACACAGTGAGCGAATGTTGCCTGGGCAGGAAAGCACCGCCTACATCGACGGCGGTGGAACCGCTGGCGGTGGCACCGCCTTGGGCCACGATGAGCGGTAGCATCGCCTGCTGAAGCGGTGGCACCGCCCACGTCGGCCAAAGATCGACAGGCGTGGCACCGCCGACAGCAGTGGCACCGCTTTGACCACTGAAGAACTGGGAACTCCAAATTCACTTGGAATTTGGAGCCCAATTTTGAATCCACTTTGGATCTATAAATACCCCCCTTTCTCATTGAAAGGGTTACCCTTTTGAGCAAGAAAAAGTTTGAGTCTTGAGCTTTTGAAGAGTTTTGAAAAGTGTTGTATTCTTTGCTAAGTGTTCACCTTTTTCTTCTTCTTGAGAGATCTTGTACAAGTGTGAACATCTTGTAAAGGGTTGTAAAAAGGGGTGTTTGATCCTTCCCCTTTAAAGGACTTGCTAGTGGAAGAGTGGAGCCTCATCGCAAAGGCTTCAAGAGTGGATGTAGGTCATTTGACCGAACCACTATACATCATTGTGTCCTTAAATGTGTGAGTGTTTATATTTCTGAAATCACTTCATTTCTTGGCTGCAAGTTCATAGTTAGTTCCTTTTCACAAGCAATTACTTTCAAGTTCTCTTTCGTCGAATCGAATTCTTCTGCAAACTTGTGTTTCTTTGCGAAATCGGTTTCAAGAATACGAGTTTAATCCGCTGCACTAATTCACCCCCCCTCTTAGTGCCTTTTGATCCTTTCAAAATGGTCACAAGATTACAACTGCTAGTATTGTCTGACATTGGCCGGTACTATCGGCTAACATAATTCTAGAGACTATGTCTTGAAGATTGAGCCTCTGGCGATGCCACCGTCTAACATAACTTTTGGGTCGTTGAATGAGCCTCACAATGGGTCTAAATCAATTCTAATTCTGACCCAATGGCCTCTTAATTGAATTAGCATGGTTACACCCTAAACTAATTTAATTAAGACCTAAATCATGATAATTAAGAAATAAATGATTATAAGTATTAATCACATGTTGTCCGACATGTCATTGATTCATTCAACGCTTCATCCGAACCTTCAGCGTATTACCTAATCGACATGTTAACCTCCCGTAATATTCGATCTCCATGGCGCAATATCTGATCTGATGCCCAAACTCATGGCACTAAGTCCTTATGTTGGCATGTCGATCAATCTTCTGACATGTTCTACTCTAGCTCAATAATTGATTTTTCCTACTTTAATTAAATTATCTTTCCATGATTAAAACTAGTCCTACATCATTCAAATATTAATTAGATCATAACTTCATCAATTGATTTCATCATCAAAATCCAAGATTCAACATTATTGAGATTTTATTTATGTTAATATTGATAATGATCATTCAAAGAAGCACTTCTACGTAAGAAGCACTTGTTGGATTGATAATAATTAGACTATGCAAAAATAAATTATTATTTTTAGAATTTTTACCGACTTATTGTGGATAACACTTATAAAATGATAAAAATAATTTTATAAGAATATTATTTAATTTTTAAAATTTCTTTTATTGGTTTTGACAATGTAGCGAGAGATACCACTTTTATTCCGGA
Source organism: Musa beccarii (assembly GCA_024322285.1). Classification (NCBI taxonomy): domain Eukaryota; kingdom Viridiplantae; phylum Streptophyta; class Magnoliopsida; order Zingiberales; family Musaceae; genus Musa; species Musa beccarii. The sequence goes on from CM044397.1 coordinate 31,575,823, forward strand.
ATTACAAGAAGTATATCAACTTGCTTTTTATTATTTTTCTTTTTTTCATATTAGATGTGCTTGTCATGTTGAAAATTTATGTGTACAAGAAGGTTTACGGTCTCTTGAAATAATTCTTTCTTCTACTAAGCCAACAGTCATTCTTATGAGATTATCTACAAATAATGAAAGAGCTAGATTTTGCATATTAAATAGCAAAAGATCCCAAAGATTTTCTAGAGATGTTCGTATACGATGGGTTCCTACATATGAGTTACTTAAATAATATTTTAAATATAAAGAATTATTATGTACTTTTATTACAATTAATGTTAGATAAGTTAGTTCATATCCATAATATTATAATATGTGTAAAACAATTTTATAAATTTTAAAAGTTTTTAATAAGGCAATCTATTATTTGTTTGGTGTTTATTATGATATTGCCCATATTTTTTAGTTGTTTGTATTAATATTGTTGTTGCTTTAGAAGAATATGAATATGATAATATTTTAACTATAATGATAATAGCTATGAAATCAAAATAGACAAACTATTTTTTTGGAATTCACTGATTTATTTAGTTATTTGGTTTTTTTATTCTCGTACTAGATTAGATGACTTAAGTAATCAATGTTATATTATGAAAGTTTCGGAGTAGATATTGATATTGGTGACAAAATTAGAGAAATTAAAAATTGATAATTAACTTATCATTATAGTGCTAATTATAGCAGACAACAGGACACATCTAAAACTTCTCTATCTATGGGTCAAATAAGTAGGGGATCATCAGGCTTAAATTTCGAGTTTGATGTGCATATAATAATTTCTTTTGAACTTGGAGACAACAATATAGTACAGAGTTTCTTATTTCGGAATGATGAGCATAATGCATTATAATATTTTAATTTTGATGATGATTACGAGATAAATACTAAAAACTCTAGTGTCAATGATAATCATGAAGCAAGCTTTGATAAAACTAAACCAAAAATAACAAACTCTTATTCAACCAAAGAGATGATTAAAAATTTTATAATTTTATTGTATATTAATAATTTTTAATACCATTACACTCATTGTAATTGTACATATATTTTTTAGTTTTTTTAAAAAATTATTATTTTTATATTTTAAATTATTTTTAATAAAAAAATAAAAAAAATCGATTCAAACGGAAATCTCCTCCGAACGCGCGTGCCGAGGCACACCTGACCAAAACCCACGAAAGGTTTCCGGATCACTCTAAACGCGTACGTCTTCAACCGTTTTGTCTTCTTTTCACACCTTATTTCCCCTACCTGCAAGCAAGCCATAGTGGTAATGGCGTCATCGTCCATCTCCCGCCGTATCTGACCACGCAACAAAAAGGGCAATCGGCATCCGCGAGGCGTCTTCCTCCCAAAGTCGCCCGAAGTCGCCGCCGGCTCCAGCTCAACGCCCCGCTGCAAACCGTACAACGCTGCCACCAGCCCACAAGCAGGGGAAATTCACGACCCGATGACCCACCCTCTGTTTGAAGAAATGCCATGAGTTCCAAGCTACAAGCTAGCGTTCATGGCATGCTTCGTCGCCGTAACTCCCGCAATCCAGCCCATAGCAAACTGTATGAACCCTAGCCTCGAACTACACATGCAGCGGAAGCCACGCCGTGATGACCCACCGCGTGTTTGAAGAAATGCCATGGATTCCAAACCACGAGCTAGCGTTCGCGGCATACTTTGACCTCGTAGCTCCTGCAGTCTAGCCTACAGCAAACCGTATTAACACCAGCGTCGAACCACACATGCAGCGGAAGCCATGACCGGATGACGCACTCCGTGTTTGAACATATGCCACAAGGCCGAACGTCACATGTTATGGAAGAAGAAGAAGAAGAGGATGGTATTCGATGACAGATAGTGATGCGCCACGCCATCGGGAAGACCAGCCAGGCATGTATACACTCGGTCGTCATAGAGCAGTTCTCCTCATCTATCTCTAACAAGATGTGAATAATTGACTAAATTATTTGGTAATGAGGTTATTGGTCAGATAATCGATCTTTTAATCTAAATTATTAGCTAGTTATTGATCTTGTAATCGAAATAAATAGCTAGTTGTAGAAAAACAAGCTAACATGCCATCACTAAATTCTTTGTTAAGATTTATAAATATATCTAGTAACTTAACATTTTGAAATTATTGGTCATCTAATCAACATATTTATGATGATATTAGAGCAAACTCATATTTTCGTTTCATCTAATATTTAATCAAAAATATTTTTTGCTGTTCTTCGTTTGGACATGCATATATTATGTACTCAAATTTAATCATCGTCACTTATCTTTTATAAAATAAAAATTAAGATTGTTATTTATTCAATTAAAATCTTTTATACGCTAATTTAGGTATAAAATAAAATAAAAAAAAGGCAGGGAAACAGAAGCCAATGCACGACGACACTAACGGCGGACCGTTTCAATAAAGAACCCATCACCTACTGATGCTCTCTTAAACGGCCGATGGATCTGTTTGAACGAACACCAACTTCATTGTTACGAATCGACATCAAACACCAGTCCCCGATGCTCTCTACATTGATATAACTTAGCATCGCAATCTCCAAAGAATCAATAAATCCCATCCCTATGGACACACAAGATCGATTCTACTCCGATGATTGAACGTTGATGGGGCTTGGTTTCCGGACCCGTCGCCTTGATCGCCGGACCTCCTTGGGCGGAAACCTGTTGTCACCCCACTCCCCGAACCTGGCGTGCTCCGGCGAGACGTAGTCGCAGTCCGGGAATGTGAAGTTGCCGTACCGGTGCCGGTCGTAGCAGAAGGAGTAGATCATGTACCTCTCGCGGAACCGGCGCATGGCGGCGCGCTTCATCGGGGTCAGCAGGGCGAAGTCGGCGGACATGAGCTCCTCCACGGTCTCCGCGCACCGCTCGGCGGTGTCCACCTGCTGGATCGGGTCGACGCGGCAGCCACGGAGGACGAGGTCGGAGAACTCCGACACGTACGGCGCGTACTTGTAGTTGATCTTGATCTTGCCGTAGGAGGTGGCCCAGGAGGAGCCGTCCCAGATGGTGGCGTAGACCGACATGGGCTTCGACGGGAAGTCGCCCCCCATGGCGTCGCTCCGCACGACTTCTCTGATGGGCACGTCGTCGATGTAGAATCTGCGGGAGAAATCAAGCGAGAAGAAGAAGAACGTGAGCGTTGCATGGTCATGAATCATGACGACCGTGAACCCATCCCGAGCTCTTCCGCCACAACCATGCCAGGAAGTGGATAAGAGCATGCAACAGTGGCCTCGCACCGTGCCGAGCGAAACCGATCGGTAGCTCCAACGTGGAGCCCGACGCCAAGAAAAGACTACCACGTCTCGGTCATGCCAATGGAAGGAAGGGAAGAAGGGCAGTACATGATGTAGTCAGGCGTCCACAAGATGGAGTAGCGGTGGGCGGCCTCGGTGGGGTCGAAGGGGACGAGATAGCGCTCCTCCCGGCCGCGGGCGGTGCTGCCGTTGCCGTAGACGTTGGTCTGAATCCTCCAGTCCTTCCCTCTCACGTTGCCGAGGAACTCGAAGTCCAGCTCGTCGTGCGTGTTGGAGAATATGTCGCCGTTGGATGTCTGCACGCATTCAACGTCGAAACCAATCAGCTTCGCAGTCATCGCCTCTTTAGTGCCATCTAAGCTAGCGACGAACGCCATGTGATCTCTCTGCTACTCTCACCTCCTGTTGATGTAAACAAATGCTTCCTTGCATTCTCGCATACGATCCTTTCGTCATGTGATTGATCATATATATTACATGTGATGTGATGAAGCAATTGACTTCAACAAAAAATATGGACTGCATGCATCGAGTGGCTTCGGGGAATAACGACACGCATAAAGAAAAGATGAAGCAGTACGCAAAAGGAGGGACAAAGGAAGAGGAGACCGTGACGCACATAGAAGGCGACGACGACGCCGGCGGTGTAATCCCTGGGCAGCTTGATGGACGCGCTGAAGAATCCATGTTCGTAGAGTTCGGAAGAGATGAAGCCCGAACCTGATGACCGCACCGTCATCTACTTAGTTGCGTGCTCGAGACGTAAGAGTAAGGATGAAGACGGTCGATTGGGTGGAGGGGGTACCGGAGTAGCGGTTGAGGGAGAGACGGACGGACTGGTCGTCCTTGGAGCGGATGAGGTTGTCGTTGCCGAAGAGGTGGGAGAAGCCCTCGCTGAAGGGTATCGTCGGCACGTCGAAGGCCGCCATCGGGGCGAACAGGAGGAGGAAGAAGATGAAGAAGAGGGTCGACGTAGCCATGGCGTTCTTTCTTTCTTTCTTGTGCTCGTTGCGCTCTTCCTTCCACTTTTTATCTTCTCCTTCTTCTGCTGTATATAAATGAGAGAGAGAGAGAGAGAGAGAGAGAGAGAGAGAGAGAGAGAGAGAGAGAGAGAGAGAAGCTAGCTTATTTTTCAGCCTTTTTATATAATGATTGGATTTAATTGGGGAATTATACCATGGAAAGGAAGGTGAAGTAGATGGATGGGACCAGTTCCATGGCCACCAAATGTTTGTTCTCATCCTTCTCCATGTTGCCTATTCACTCAAATGACCAATAATGCCCACTGCTTCCATTAAAAAATTTCCTTTAAAATAATGGTGGACTTTAACAAATCATAAAAGAAGACTTTAATAGAGGAGAAGATAGGAGTCATCCATCACTAAAACCTTTTATTCATCATCGTCCATTACAATCTCCCAATCTCTTTTTTTATTATGCTAATTCGTATTTATAGAAGGATCAAACCAAAAGTTTAACCTTAAACAATAATTCTTAGTTATACAAAACCCCTTTTTCAAGATAAAAATCAATCTTTAATACCTATTAGGAGAAAGATACAACATAATATCATCGGAGTAAGCTAAGAGTTGTAGATTTCTTTCACGAAATACATGTATTATCTTACCATCATAAAAAAAAAAAGAAAAAAAGTGACATGGGTTATCTAAGACAGACCGCTACCAATTGAAATCAAACTTAATATTAAGCTTGCGAATGAGTCAAGTTTGAACGAGTAAAGGCTTGACCAAGTATGCACAAACTGTCTGTAGAAGACGAGTTCACTAGAAAAGCATGGAAGTTGAGGTACAACTTGGTTGGCTGGTCACGTCTGTACGTGTGAGGAAAGCGACTTCCACCTATCCCCAAGTGCCTTGTTAGTGAAGTAACGGAAGCTTCATTTCTCCTGCCACGGGAGTGTAGAGAGAGAGAGAGAGGCCAATAAGAACCCACCTTCTACGTACTCATATCATAACCTCCTTTAGGTAAAGCAAGCAATTGAATATAATAAGACGGGCTACCTTCCATTCAGTAGCTCATCGTTGTCATGCTGGTTATTGCGAGAGAAACTATTCTATGCAGCTAACCAAAAGACGGTGCCATGAAGATGCACCCTTCGGCACAGAAAGAGACGAAGAAGAGTTGGGTCCGATCGAGAACAGGACAAAATTTTACTGGCGAGAGAGACTGCGAAGGACACGCCAACTACTAAACCGGGCTATCATATGCACCTAAGAGTTCCCGTGTCTTCGATTCACCAGCTTAGAACAGGAGTACACATGAAGAAAATATCACAGATATTATATAATTTAAAATGGAATGCCTGTTTTGTTCTCGATTCTCCCATTTTTAAGGAACACAAACATTATACATACAATAAAATAGGATGCCAATGTTATCTACCACCTGCGGATACCTAAAATATTAATATCAACTCTCAAAATCTCGTCATCGAGGATTTGAAACTTCATCGGTCATTTTTTTAAGGTACGAACTAATTTAACCGATAACAACCTTCATCACTTATTTTTATTTTTTTGCATACCAAAACATTTAAATTAAAAGATGAATCCTCCTTTCAAAAAAAAAAAAAAACCAATCCTATTGCCAATTACAATTACAATTATAATTGAAAAATTATAAGATAATATATCAATGATTATATTTCGAATAGGCCACGGAAGTCCCCTTCTTGTCACGGATGAGGTGCACCAAAAAAACATCAACATCACTCTGTAAGTGGGACCCTCCCACTGGACAACTGTATTGCCACAAGGAAAGGAAACCTTATTTATTTTCTGTGCTTATCTACGCAGGAATGCGATGGAAGCATCAAAATATATTTATATATATTTTTTTTTTTTCGGGAGATCAGCAGAAGCGAAAGCAGAGAGATGTTGATGGGGCAAGATATCAACACACCACCAACCTGCGCCACCACAGATTCCCATCCCCAAAGAAGAAGAAAGACGCTGACCTGGGAACTTGACTCAAGTGGCAGGGGGACGTGTCACTAACTGATTGGAAAGGTGGCCGGTGGGGATCCACGGGGCGTCATTTGGGTGATACATGACGTCCGACCAACTGGGGACCGAGAAGAATAAGCCAATCGGGCGAGAATGGTAGTTCGACGGGAGCTGTCCACATGCAAACAAGAGGAGAGGCTGAGGGAGGGAGAGAGAGAGAGCTTCAACTCGGCTAGCTCGGATACGACACAGAGGCAGCATGCATGATGAGCTGTACCATACCAACCTTGTGAAGCACCAACGGATCCTGCGTTCTTGTCTCGCCACTCACTTACCTGTGGGCTCGAGGGAACCTTCTCCGGGTCCTCCACCTGCCTTGGGAGGATAAGAGTGCGGACGGTGGGGGGTGGTGGTTGCCAGGTCTCCGAGCATGGGTTTTGGTGGAGGCCTAGAGAAGGAGCTGTAGGACCAGCTCCTCTCGTAATGATCACACTTCGATCACCCAACCCATACCCTCAATCTATAAATACTCGATCGTTCTAAACATATTATATGATCTTCATATACTAAAAGAACAATCAAGAGAATCAACATCAAGATATAAATTCAAGAAACAATATATTTAGATTCATGTGGTTGGACATTCCACCAATAAAAATCCAAGTTCTTCAATACTAGGAAAAATATTATCTTGAATCAACCAAAAAATTTCTTGTATATTTCTTCCTTCACTTAAATTTAACAGAATTTTCTTTCGTTGGCTATAAATTTACTAGAGAAAATCTTATTAGCACTTAAAATTGTCCTTTTTTCCGGCACCATCCCGGTACCAAAATCTTGACATGCATAGGGTATTTACATAGCAACAAACCTTAATTTTTAATGTTTCCTTTTCTATATATATATATATATTCTGTTTTCCATATTAATCCTCCCAGCAATCTCGATTTTATTACGGAATAAAAAATAATATTTAAGCAATCATAACATTTCTGCATCCTTGCCATCTAGTTGTCCAACTCAATCAACTCCAAGTTATGCCTCCCTGTTCTCATTAGACTCCAAGCGGAACAACTACTGAACTCTCAATTTCTGATGCATAGCATATACTAACCGGCAAACAAGCGTACTATTGCAACACCGTTCCCAGGTGCCAACAGCAAACAGACACTTATAAGTAAGAAAGCAAAAATTAACCAACATTTCTACACAGGGCATGAACCATTTTCCTAAATCATATAATCTATTGAGGGTTTCTAACATCATCAAGATAATAACCAGTAAATTTACCCATGCCTGCAATTAACCAAGTTCACCAGCCATTGTCTGAACGCTGCAAGCGTGCTGTAAGCTGAGGTGCCTTCACCACCTCAATGCTCCTTCTGCAGGTTCTTAGACCAGGATTTTGGAGGTTGATTTCTTGCCACAGGTGCAACCGCATGAATAGCAAATGCATCAAAACATATAATATCAAGAACGTAAATTTCCTTTCTCTTTCGAGGTTTGGGTGATATTTAGTGAAAAAATTATTGAATACTTCTAAGTATCTATGCTTCATTCCATCTTGCCAAAAATAAGAGTCAGCATGCGGCGTAACAATGCCACAATATCGCCACATCCATAATGCTGCCTAATAATTTACCCTGTAGGCTTTCCCAGCCGAGAGAAAATTCCAGAGAAGGCCCGTGAGACGGCAAAGATGTGACAAAAAGGATGCAAGTTACCAGTAGATGAGAAATTGATCATGCCAACCAAAGGAAAAAGAAAAGGTCGGCTGGCACCGGAGCCATCTGCAAATCTAGCTAGTTGGTGAATTTTTAATATTAAAACAAGGAAGCAAGTTGTACATAGCAGATGCCTCTTAGGTCTCAAATACAGTAACCAATTTGTGCTTTTATCTAGCAAGATGCTACATAAATGAAAAAAATGTATACAACCACTCGCAACAGTGCATGCAGTAAGCGAAAAACTAATGCCTACCATAAAGGATTGCAATGGTGGATCAGAAGTTCATTAGAGACAGCAGGACCAAAATATATCATTAGGAAAGAACAATGAAGATCTCAAAATGTTAGATTGGTATATGCTATTGCAACTTATCCATACACCGAAAGATCAGATTAAAGCATATAAATTCAAAATTTCCACAGATACTGCACCTGCATCTATCAAAGCTTACTATTGTTGTGTTCTAGCCTCAGTATTGAAGATAACAACAGTTTATCACCAATTATCTGCTTCAGCGTTTTACCCAGGTCATTCCTACTGATCTTCCTCTTCTGGAAATAGGACCATTATATGGAGTCATTTAGGATGACGAAGTCTCATGAGATCTCAAATAGTCGTTTGTCAAAGAAAATTATGACCTTAAATACTTACTTCACAATGTGTAGTGAATAAGCCTATGTCTAGAGAAGGCAATTTAGTTGTAATTGCAGCAAACATTAAAAAGGCCGTCCATGGTGAGGTTGGAGTTCTTGGAGACTGATTTCCCAAAAAGTGGAGATGGCTGACCTATCCTACTGAACAATGAAGGCAAGGCAATCAAATAATTGGTAACAAGAAAAATGTAGTACTATAGTTCATGAAATAAAATCACAAACATTATTGTAATATGAAGGACCATTGGTAGTTGAATCTAAATACCAACTAATTGAACATGGAGAAGGTTCAGATATCAACACCTTCAGAAACTTTGTCATGCAAATGCAAAGAAAACTTTTAGCATGAGACTACATAATTTAAAGAAATACAACCAGCTTGATTGGATAGTTAATCTATTAACTTTGTTAAGTTTGAACTACTGGCTCAAGCTTCTTAAGCTGAAAGTAAATGTATTAATCTTAGCTCACTTCTAACGTGAGACTAATTGAGATGTTACAATTGGGCTTGATGTCCTTGTCAAGACTCAACATAACCTAAAATCAAATTCTAGTACGATGCATATGAGATCTAGTCCAATGGTGGCTTCACGCTGTAACGTACCCTATGGTTCCGTCCGTAGGTAATCGAGTCTCTCATCATGCCCAAATATTAGGTCAACTCTAATACCAAATTTCATGACCCAACTTGATGGGATAACTAACCTATAAACTTTATTGAGCCTAAACTACTATGTCAAAATACTTAAGTCGAAATTAACAGTAGGACACCCATTAAACCTTTATAAGCCAATCTTAGTCCCAACTGGATGTTACAGTAGCATAAAAAACTAACCATATAATTAACCATAAATATATATATATATATATATATAAACTGAAGAACTAATTTGAATAGTATACCAATACATAATCTTCATACCTAGACTCTAAACAGTTGCAAGAAAAATAAATAAATAATATTAATTTGCAAAAGAAACTTGAAATAAGCCAGGAGTAGAATCAAAACTTTTCAAAGTAGATACATATAATATATGTACAATATAAAATACAACAACAATAACAAGACCTTGAAGTCTCAACTATTTGAGATTGATTACATCAATCTTTTACCGTTATTGATCTTTGTAAAAAATTATATTGTTTAAATATTTATTTATAGTTTCTAAATCTCTCTCTACCTCTTTTTATATCATTAATATTAATAGATTCAAATTTTATAATTTCAATAATTATGGCTGATGGAAATCATCAATTTAGCAACCATACACCCCGATAGCTAAAGAGCTATGATACATATGGAATGCAAATTGACACCCTCCAACGAATTGAAACAAGGCGGATCGTTCAAGAATGAAGTAAGGGAAACTATTCTAATTACTTATCAATAGAAAATTGATGAAATAACTAGAATAGCACTTTGAATTCCCTTAAGACGACACAAACAAATAAGTCTGATAAGTCAAAGGAAAAGCAAAGATTTGGGTTGAACGCATTTACAAGCTATGAAAAATCTGATAAGTTCTAAAGTTCATGCAAGAACTTAAAAACAAAACACTCACCGGTGTTGAAGAATTGTTATACTTCCCAATTGTCTGCCTTTAATCGAGAGTCAACCTCATTTATATAGTATGAGGATAGTACAAAGAGAATGAATGCATTAAATAATATTTATATTCCTAATTCATGAATTTTGGTAAACATAGCTGAATGGACTTTTATTCTTCAAGTTGAGGTCTTCAAATTTGTCCTTCTCTCTTTATGATCACGTTGGCCATTTTAGAATCTTCTTGCAATCATAGAATGTTGATTGAGTCTTGACTAGCTTGATAAAGGTTCATATCATTCCCCTTTCTGAAAAGGATTAGTCCTCGAATCATAGCCTCCATCACCTTCTAGAGAGAGCATCAGCGATCACATTTTCCTTATCTTTTTTTTTCTTTGATCTTTGATTTCCTCTCTTTTTTTTACTTTTGATTTTCTCTCTCTCATTTTTTTTGAACTTTCTGTTTCTCTTTCTTTTTTGACGATAAAGTGAGGGGAAAAAAATGAAAACAAACAAAGATGATAGCACAAGAAAACAAGCAATAAGAAGAAAGGAAGAATAGCAATTATGGATATCGTGATAAGAGAACAGGAAAAAGTTAAAAGATAACAAATAAATGGATAAGCAAACCTCAAACTTGAGTAGTATTCGATGCAAATGATGGAAATCATCAATTTAGCAACCATACACCCCGATAGCTAAAGAGCTATGATACATATGGAATGCAAATTGACACCCTCCAACGAATTGAAACAAGGCGGATCGTTCAAGAATGAAGTAAGGGAAACTATTCTAATTACTTATCAATAGAAAATTGATGAAATAACTAGAATAGCACTTTGAATTCCCTTAAGACGCATACAAACAAATAAGTCCGATAAGTCAAAGGAAAAGCAAAGATTTGGGTTGAACGCCACAAGCGTAGAAAAGCTGATAAGTTCTAAAGTTCATACAAGAACTTAAAAACAAAACACTCACCGGTGTTGAAGAATTTATACTTCCCAATTGTCATGCGTCTTACATCGAGAGTCAACCTCATTTATATAGTATGAGGATAGTACAAAGAGAATGAATGCATTAAATAACATTTATATTCCTAATTCATGAATTTTTGAGTAAACATAGTGAATGGACTTTTATTCTTCAAGTTGAGGTCTTCAAATTTGTCCTTCTCTCTTTATGATCACGTTGGCCATTTTAGAATCTTCTTGCAATCATAGAATGTTGATTGAGTCTTGACTAGCTTGATCTGGTTCATATCAATGGCACTCTTTATCAGATGTCCATATAATAAATTTTTATCATCATCTTATCATCAATCAAAGCTATACTTAATTGGTCATAAATTATTAACGTACAAAAATATTTCATATTTTATTTTTTATTTATAACTCCACACATCCATCTTAATATTCTCATTTCAACGATACAAATATTTTGTATATATTATTCCTTAACTACGCAACACTTAGCTTCATAAGACATCATTGGTCTAATAATGATTTTATAAAATTATCTAACAATGATTTTATAAAATTATCTTTAATATAAGAGAAACCCTATGATTACACAAAACTTCTTCTACTCCTCTCCATTTATTCAGTTTTTACTCTATGAACAATATCTTTATATATCTTTTCATCTTGTTACATAATTAATTTAAAATACAAAAATATTTACTTAATGAAATTTCTAATTGTAATATTACTAAAATTACATCTCATATATTTAATCTTAGTCCTACCCAATTAAAAACCATACCTTAAGCTTATAATTAATTCCATTTAAAGTCTCATCAAAATACACCAAAGAGGTTTATCCTAAATATAAAAAGATAATTACTTCCTTTTTTTAGTTCTGTATTAATAGGAAATCTAAAAGACTCTCCATGTAGTCTTGACACTAATGATCAAACTATCATACATATAATTTATATCATCATCAATATAATTAGTAAAAACATCTTTCTATCCTAAAGCTCATCACAATAAATCAATACGAACTTTATCATAAACCTTCTCTAAATAAATAAAGAAAATATATACAAATCTTTCTTCTTCTCTCTATACTTTTTCATTAATTATCTCAGATAGCCTCCACCCTTGATCTTCCAAACATAAAACCTAATTTATTTTTTAGAATATTTATTTCATGTCTTATTCAACTTTCAATCACTCTTTCGTAAAGTTTCATAATATGACTCATAATCTTAATTCCTCTATAATAAGAATATTTTTGGATATTACTCTTACTCTTATAAATTCTTATAAATTGGTACTAAAAGGCCCTTTCAAACATTTCTCTAGATCTCAAGATGTTGGATAAAACAATCAACTGAACTCTACCTCAATCTCCTAACCTCTTCCAAACCTGGATAGGGATGTCATCAAGTCCAGCACTCTTACCAGCTTTTATTGTTGATTCTACCACTATTATTTACATTTAGGGTTAAGTTATTTGTGAAATGTTCATTAAATAATTTATATTACAGAAACAATCTCTCCATCTATCCTTATTTTCATTATCATTAGTAAGTTTTGAGCCGCATATAGAATACATGCTTTAAAATATATCTTGCAGTAAAGGGAAATCTGTAGAAATCAACAAAGATATTCTAAGAAAAATACCTTTGGCAATGGTTGGCAATTTTATAGTCACCGTATCCTGCAGAGGTATGAGTATACATGTTCAAATCCCATATTATGTAGTGCTTTGTTTTCATGGCTAGGCTGACACTGCTTAGATCCAGAAGAAATCAACTCCATGTTTCCCGTACTAAGAAGGTGCAAAATCATATGGATAATATCATTTGAATCGACATCAGAATAGCTAGCACTAAGGTTAATATACATGCATCTCTTCAACATAGATCATTGGCAACAAAAAGAAAAAAAGACAGGAACCCTGAAATCTAAAATAGAAAGCTGTTTGCAGTCCTCTAGAACAAGAAATTAGGGTCTTCACGTTATTACCAAAAGGTGCTTATCATAAGGTTGAAATAAAATGTCACCATAAATTAGAGCAATTTTCTGGTGCAAGATGAATGCCAATACCAAACACAGGTTTCTTCAAGAACTCCTTCAACATCATCTCTTCCACAGCGTTTTTGGAGGAAGCAAGCCAGGCATAAGGACATGCACATTGCCACAACTTTTTTAGCGATTGCAACCAGCTCTTGGAAAAGGTAAAATCGAACCCAGCCTGAGTCACCCTTCACTGGAGTTTTAAGAACATGAATGATGTCCTTCACATCAATAACTTTAATTAAACCATGCAGCAACATGTCCCGCAGAGCACTGTTGAATCGCTGATAACTGGCAAGCCTTACCAATTTTTCTCGCCAAGTTCCTCAAGCAGAGATATCTGAAGTAAGAATAAGAACGTGGATCATTCTCTGCGACAGTTTCATTGCCTTCAGCACAATTATTCTCATAATGACAGAATTTTCTTCACTCTTGACCATCTTGACATTAGACATATCCCCATTGTCAGGTCCTGGACATGAGCTTTCAGGCGCATTAACAGAGATCTCTATATGGGCATCAATATCACGTTTCACGTTTGGGTGAAGAATCAAGCGTATTTCTTTACCTTTGCAAAAATGGTAGTATCTGTTTAATTCGAAATGTTCAAAACAAACTCAAACATGTGCCATCTACATCAATCCAAGAAATTGGTTTGTGTAATCCTGTTTACAAATCCATGTGAACCATGGGAATAAATTCAAACAAAAATTGTTAATTCTGAACATATGCTTCAGTAACTAACTCCTTTAGCCAAAAATCTTCCTGGACCAAATTAATGATGTTGAGGAAAATATTTTCATACACCTTCCTCTTAAGATAGCACTTGACCTGGCAACCCACTTTTTGTGAAATTGTGATATTTATTGAGAACCTGGCTCTGAAAACTGCAGTTGAAGTTAGTTTCACAATCATCAAGTCCCAACCCCTGGAGAAAATTTGTTTGCATTATGTGGATGTGCTACAATGCCATGGCCAAAATTAGTTAAAATTGCATCAGGTTGTCTCTCGCTTCGGAGTGTTCATATTTTTTTCACTTTTGCAACTTTGTAACCATCACTCCATTTTTTCTCCAAAAAGCATACATCAGCCATTGACTAATTCTTTAAGAGGGACTTGTCCTGTTAGATTCTGATTTTTTTTTTCTTGGATCATATCTTTCTACACAAAGCCAAATAAATAAATATTACTTTATTCATAATTATAAATATTTATTATAATTTATTTGTTCATCAAGTCATAAGTAGAAAAATAAACATAGTGATGTTAACTCAAAGAATCATCCAAGTGGCTCTACCTAGCGATAGATGAAGGTCCGCTCTCCATTAGAATCTGATTCAGTACTAGTGGAAGACTGTTTTAAAAATCAAAAATAAAGAAATTCAGCAACGCTGAGTAGGTGTCAGGATCGGAGAGACACTAAGAGGGTAGGAGTGAATTAGTGCAGCGGATTAAAATCGTAAGTTTGAAATCGATTTCGTAAATAGCTAGTTCATACAAAAATTTCGATTCGACGAAAGATGACTTGGTTGAAGTTGCTTGAGTAAAGGTGATGAAAAACTAAATGATTTGCAGCTAAGTAAAAGGAATGATTCATAAATTTAAACACTCACGCATTCAAGAACGCCATGATGTATAGTGGTTCGGTTAATTGACCTACATCCACTTCCGAAGCCTTATCAGATAAGGCTCCCAACTTCCACTAGCAATCCTTTTGAAGGGGAAGGACCAAACATCCCTCTTACAACCCTTTTACAAGAAGTTCACACTCTTACAGATTTTTCAAAGAGGAAGAAAAAGGTGAACACAAGCTATCAAAAATAAGACTTTTGCCAAGACTCTTGCTCAATTTCTAACTCTCAAAAGGGTGCCTTTTCAATTGAGAAAGGAGGGATATTTATAGATCCAAAGAGGATTCAAATTTAAGCTCCAAATTTGAATTCTGTTTGGGTTTTCAATCTTTGGTGGTGCCACCACCGTGTTAATCAAAGCGATAGTGCACGTGTGGTTGCATCGCCTATCAAAGGCGGTGCTACTGCTTGCCGAGGAATTTTGCTGCGGCGCCTGTCGATGCCATTGCCCCAGGCTGGGCGATACCACCGCCTAGCGCTCGGCTGGTGGGCGGTTCCACTGCCTAGCATAGGCGGTTCCACTGCCTGGCATAGGCGGTTCCACTGCCTGGCATAGGCGGTTCCACCGCCTCCACCGCCTGGCTCATTCAGCAAAGCTGAATGGGCCCTGTTTTAGGCCCAAATTGACCCAATAAGAGCCCGGTTGGCCCCTACTAGGTTTAAAAAGGATTATTTCCAAATCCTTACCCTAATTATGTGCCAACTACAAAATTGAAACATAATTCTAAGTGATTTAAACCGACATTTTTCAAGTCTACTTCCGGCGAGCTTTACGACGAGATTCTAGTGGACTTCCGACACTTCATTCGAATTTCTTCCGAAAGACTCCCAGCATGCTCCCGGATTGTATGGCGAGCTCAACGAGTCTTCAGCAAGCTTCCGAACCTTCTTGGTAAACTCCACGAACCTTCGACGATCTTTGCGACGAACTTCCGAAAACTTCGGTAAGTCTCTGATTCGATCTCGGTTGGTTCCAACAACACTTCCGACGATCCTTCGGACTTCCGATGAACTCTTGAACTCCCAATGGACTTAACTTCGATAAATCACTTTATGTTTCTATCCCATCGTAGTTAATCTTGCACACTTATCTTGACAATATAGATCAGAACAAATATTTCACCAATTGATTTCATCATCAAAATCCGAGATTCAACAATCTCCCCATTTTTAATGATGACAATCAATTGATGATGGAGTTACTCTTAACTCCCCCTATCTATATGCCATATCATGAGAAAGTAAAAACACTTGAATTCAATCTTTTAAATTTAAGCCAAAACCGATAAATTTCATCTAACATCAAGCTTAATATGCAAGTTTAAGCATAAATACGAAAACTTCGTATTTTAACCAATATCAAGGTATTACACCTATAATGACAAGAATTATTAATTCAAGGATCAAGTGATATCCAAAAGAGTGTTCAATATTAAGTCATGATATCAAATGAAGAAATCGCTTATCTCAAGGAAATTTACATTTTAAGTATTTGTGATGCGATACAATTAATTTATTTTAAGCATTTACTTCATCATAGTAATATTTTCTCCATCATAGTAATTTTACATTTTTCTCCTCTTTTATCATCAACAAAAAGGAGGTGAAGTAGCTACCACAAGGTATTATACTACAAAAATGAGTGATCAATTATCAAGCATATGATAAATGAATTGAACATAATGCAAAATATGTCATCCTTGACGAAGAAATCCGAAAAATGTTTGGATCATTTTTATTTATGTTCATGAGATCCGAAAGAAAACATTAGAGTGTCAAAATACTCATGAAAAATTCATACATGAAGAATATAAGACTCATTTTTTGATTGAGAATTCATAGAATTGTGAAAGGATAGATCATTAAAGTCATTCATTAAGAATTTCATGTTTCAAGGTAAACTTCATAATAATGAGATGTCAAAACTCATAAAACTTCAATGAATGAAATATATCAATATCAAAAATTTAAAGGAAAACCTTCAACGAATGAAATATTCTTGTAGTAATTCATAAGGAGGAAGTCATAAAACCTTGAATCATACCAATTAGCACAAGAATAAAAATCGAAAATGAATATTTAAGAATACCACTATTTAAAGAGGGAGGAAAAACAACATCATGATAGCTTTCATCAAGATTAAGATCAAAAGATAAAAATGAGAGCTCTGTGATATAAAGATGTCATCAAAATGTGAAAATATAATATCAATGTGAAACTATAAAGCTGAAAATTTAATCATTTCATCAAAAGTCATAACTAAAAAAAAAAAAATTCGCCAATAGGAAGATCAAAGTGCCAAAATGATATTGTAAAGATGTCATTCAAAAATGAGAGGTGATATTAAGATGATACAATCAAAATCAAAGTTGAAAATTTTTGGAAAAGAAACATACAACATCATGTATTAGAATAATTTAGCATGCCTAATTCTCTTCTAATGAAGTCAAATTGTTCTTCATTTAGGGGTTTTGTGAAGATATCCGCTAATTGATATTTTGTATTAATAAATTCTAGAATGACATTATTATTATTGACATGATCACGTATAAAGTGATGTCTTATGTCGATATGCTTAGTTCTAGAGTGTTGAATAGGATTTTTAGTTAGACAAATAGCACTTGTATTATCACATTTTATGAAAATATTATTTAAATGAATTTCATAATCTTCTAATGTATTTTTCATCCAAATGACTTGAGCACAACATGCACTTGCAGCTATGTATTCAGCTTCAGCTGTAGAAAAAGCAACCGAGTTTTGTTTCTTAGAAGTCCAAGAAACAAGTGCATGTCCTAAGAATTGACATGTTCTGGATATACTTTTTCTATCTATTCTACATCCACCAAAATCGGTATCCGCATAAGCTATTAAATCAATGTTATCAGATTTTGGATACCATAATCCTAGATTAGGAGTACCTTTAAGATATCTAAGAATTCTTTTGACGGCTTTAAGATGAGACAACTTAGGATCAGCTTAAAATCTCGCACAAAGTCCTACGCTAAATATGATATCTGGTCTAGTTGCGGTAAGATAGAGCAAGCTACCTATCATTCCCCTATATGTCTTTTGATCAAAATTTTCTCCGCTTTCATCCAAATCTAACTTAGTGGAAGTACTCATAGGAGTATTTATGGCTTTTGAACCATCCATATTAAATCTTTTTAACAATTCTAATGTATATTTGGATTGATTAAGGAATATGTCATTACCAAGTTGTTTACTTTGTAATCCAAGAAAGAAGGTTAATTCTCCCATTAGACTCATTTCAAATTCATGACTCATACAGTTGGTAAAAGATTCATATAGCGATTCATCCGAAGAACCAAAAATAATGTCATCAACATAAATTTGAACAATAAGAAAATTATTTTCAAAATATTTGATAAACAATATAGTATCAACCTTACCTTTTGTAAAATTATTTGAGATAAGAAATGAGCTAAGCCTTTCATACCAAGCTCTAGGAGCTTGTTTTAATCCACAGAGAGCCTTAGTTAATTTAAACACATGATTAGGAAGAAGAAAATTTTTGAATCCGGGAGGTTGTTCAACATATACTTCTTCGGAAATAAAGCTATTTAAAAAAACATTTTTGACATCCATTTGAAATAGTTTAAAATCATTACTACTAGCATAGGCAAGGAGCATCTTGATGGCTTCTAATCTTGCCACAAAAGCGAAGGTCTCTTCATAATCAATACCTTCTTCTTGATTGAAACCTTTGACCACTAATCTAGCCTTGTTTCTAACCACAATACCGTATTCATCTTGCTTGTTTCTAAAGACCCATTTAGTACCAATAACTAAATGGTCATTAGGTCTAGGAACAAGCTTCCATACCTCATTCCTCTCAAATTGATTTAACTCTTCTTGCATTGCGATGACCCAAGAATCATCTTTTAAGACATCATCAATGTACTTTGGTTCAATTTGAGAAAGAAAAGCGACATGGGCACAGAAATTTTTAAATGAAGAATGAGTTTGAACCCCTTTAGATGTATCTCCTATAATTAACTCCTTGGGATGAGCATCTACATACTTGTATTCCTTGGGTAAGGAAATTTGGGAAGAAGATGCATCTAAGTTGCCATTTTGAGGAGAGGGTTCATTCAAATTCAAATCATCAAAACCAAGATCATCATCAAATTTTTTTTTCTTAAATTCAAAAAAGTCATTAAAAACCACATGAATTGATTCTTCTATAACTAAAGTTTTTTTGTTGAAAACTTGAAAAGCTTTAGAAATAGAAGAGTAACCAAGAAAGATGCCTTCATCGGATTTAGCATTGAATTTTCCTATGGCATCCTTTTCATTCAAGATAAAGCATTTGCAACCGAAAACTTTAAAGTAAGAGATATTAGGTTTTTTATTATTTCATAATTCATATGGAGTCTTAGATAGAGATGGTTTTACTAGAACTCTATGTATTCAGCTTCAGCTGTAGAAAAAGCAACCGAGTTTTGTTTCTTAGAAGTCTAAGAAACAAGTGCATGTCCTAAGAATTGACATGTTCTGGATATACTTTTTCTATCTATTCTACATCCACCAAAATCGACATCCGCATAAGCTATTAAATCAATGTTATCGGATTTTGGATACCATAATCCTAGATTAGGAGTACCTTTAAGATATCTAAGAATTCTTTGGACGACTTTAAGATGAGACAACTTAGGATCAGCTTGAAATCTCGCACAAAGTCCTACGCTAAATATGATATTGTTGAATCTCGAATTTTGATGATGAAACTAATTGAGTGTGATTTGTGGTTTAACTGCGTGTTGAGTTCGCAGTCTACTATCGATCGAGGATTAGATAGTTGATTTGGAGGAATTGGCGTTGCGGCGGAGGTGATCACGTCGAGGATATTGGATGTCGAGTGGAGGTTGGTCGACTATCGGCAGGAGGCTTCGTACGTCGGGTATCGGGCCAAGAAGAGCATGTTGCGCCAAGGATATCGGGATTGCGGAGGTTAATCGCCGATTAGGCAACGGACTGCAAGAAAGGACGATGTGCCGAAGGATCGGACAAAGTGCCGACCAATGATGTGCCGGGCAACTGAATGTCAATTCACGTTGTAATAACTGTCTAGATCGAAGTAGAGTGTTTGTTGTTTGTGTGCAGGAGTAACTACGATAAGGATGAAGCGTAAAGCGAAACAAAGGGTTGCCTAGCGTATTGATGTTGTATGATGTGATTAATAGCATAGTATGTTTGCTTCAAGTCAAGTGCGATGGATCATTGGGAGTTCGAGTGTTCGATGGAAGTCTGAAGATTCGTTGGGAGTGCTGCCGGAACTGGCCGAGAACGAGTAGGGAGCTTGCCGAAGGGTTTTCGAAAGTTCGCCGGGAGGTTCGTCGGAAGTTCGCGGAGCTTGCCAAGAAAGATCAGAGCTTGCCAAAGAAGCTCGGGGGAACTCGCCAAAATCATCGTGGAGTCCGAGAGCTTGCCGGGAGTCCACAGGATGGTTTCCGAGGGATCGTCGGAAGATCGCGGAAGTTCGCGCGGAAGCTCGACGGAAGAAGACTTGACTTGCGGACTTTGTAATAGCTTAGGAATGTCTTTAATTTCGTAGTTAGCACATTAATTTGGGTTAAGATTAGGTATTAATCCTTTAACCCAAAGTAGGGGCCATTGGGCCTTAGTTTGGGCCAAAGTTTTTGGCCCAAACAGTATCAACGCATGCTACGCAACGCATGGTACGTGCATGGCATCAGTAGCATGGCATCGTGGCGGTTACTATGTAAAGCTATTGAATGGGTGGCGTGTAGCACCGCCTAAACTCTTGTAGCCAAGCGGTAGTACCGCTGGTAGGCGGTAGTATCTTGCTGGTGCGTGGAAAGCAGCGGTAGCACTTTGCTGGTGAAGCGATAGAACCGCTGGGTGTGTCGATCTGCCAAGGACAGACTTGAAAAAACTCAAAAGATTCAAATTTTTGGCTCCATGTTTAGGCTCAAATTTGAATCACTTTAAAACTTATAAATATCCTTCCTTTTCAGCTGAAAAACATAACCCTTTTGAGAGTTAGAATCTTGGTTTTGAGCTTTTGAAAAGTCTTGAAAAGTCTTGTTCTTGCTAAGTGTTCACCTCCTTCTTTTCTTGAGAAATCTTATAAGAGTGTGAACCACTTGTAAAGGGTTGTAAGAGGGGTATTGATCCTTCCCCTTCAAAGGATTTGATAGTGGAAGAAGGGAGCCTCATCGGAGAAGGCTTCGGAAGTGGATATAGGTCACTTTGACCGAACCACTATACATCGCTGCGTCTTGATTGTGTGAGTGTTTAAATTTCTGTTTTACTTTGCTGCAAGCCTTTACTTTACTTGCTCCACTTCCTTTTTATCTTTGTATGCATGCTTTAAAGTTAGAACGCAAAAATCGGTTTCAAACGAAACGTTGCTTTCATCGTACGAAGTTTCCGAAGCTTGTTTTAAATCGCTGAAAAATCCATCGTTTTATCCGCTACACTAATTCACCCCCCCTCTTAGTGCCGCTCGATCCCTAACAGATATCTGGTCTAGTTGTGGTAAGATAGAGCAACCTACCTATCATTCCCCTATATATCTTTTGATCAAAATTTTCTCCGCTTTCATCCAAATCTAACTTAGTGGAAGTACTCATAGGAGTATTTATGGCTTTTGAACCATCCATGTTAAATCTTTTTAACAATTCTAATGTATATTTAGATTGATTAAGGAATATGCCATTACCAAGTTGTTTAATTTATAATCCAAGAAAGAAGGTTAATTCTCCCATTAGACTCATTTCAAATTCATGACTCATACAGTTGGTAAAAGATTCATATAGCGATTCATCCGAAGAATCAAAAATAATGTCATCAACATAAATTTGAATAATAAAAAAATTATTTTCAAAATATTTAATAAACAATATAGTATCAACCTTGCCTTTTGTAAAATTATTTGAGATAAGAAAGGAGCTAAGCCTTTCATACCAAGCTCTAGGAGCTTGTTTTAATCCACAGAGAGCCTTAGTTAATTTAAACACATGATTAGGAAGAAGAAAATTTTCGAATCCGGGAGGTTGTTCAACATATACTTCTTCGGAAATAAAGCCATTTAAAAAAGCATTTTTGACATCCATTTGAAATAGTTTAAAATCATTACTACTAGCATAGGCAAGGAGCATTCTGATGGCTTCTAATCTTGCCATAGAAGCGAAGGTCTCTTCATAATCAATACCTTCTTCTTGGTTGAAATCTTTGACCACTAATCTAGCCTTGTTTCTAACCACAATACCGTATTCATCTTGCTTGTTTCTAAAGACCCATTTAGTACCAATAACTAAATGGTCATTAGGTCTAGGAACAAGCTTCCATACCTTATTCCTCTCAAATTGATTTAACTCTTCTTGCATTGCGATGACCCAAGAATCATCTTTTAAGGCATCATCAATGCACTTTGGTTCAATTTGAGAAAGAAAAGTGACATGGGCACAGAAATTTTTAAATGAAGAATGAGTTTGTACCCCTTTAGATGTATCTCCTATAATTAACTCCTTGGGATGGGCATCTACATACTTCTATTCCTTGGGTAAGGAAATTTGGGAAGAAGATGCATCTAAGTTGCTATTTTGAGGAGAGGGTTCATTCAAATTCAAATCATCAAAACCAAGATCATCATCAAAATCTTTTTTCTTAAATTCAAAAAAAGTCATTAAAAACCATATGAATAGATTCTTCTATAACTAAAGTTCTTTTGTTGAAAACTTGAAAAGCTTTAGAAATAGAAGAGTAACCAAGAAAGATGCCTTCATCGGATTTAGCATTGAATTTTCCTATGGCATCCTTTTCATTCAAGATAAAGCATTTGCAATCGAAAACTTTAAAGTAAGAGACATTAGGTTTTTTATTATTTCATAATTCATATGGAGTCTTAGATAGAGATGGTCTTACTAGAACTCTATTCATGACATAGCAAGTCGTGTTCACAACTTCGGCCCAAAAATATTTGGGTAAATTATATTTATTTAACATGGTTCTAGCCATTTCTTACAAATTTTTATTTTTATTTTCCACTACTCCATTTTGTTGAGGATTCCTCGGAGTAGAGAAGTTATGGTTATATCTGTTTATTTCATAAAAAATTTGAAAGTCATGGTTTTGAAATTCACTATCATGATCACTCTAAATTGATTAAATCATGAAACCTTTTTCATTTTGAGTAAGTTTATAAAATTTAGAGAAACATTTGAAACAATCACTTTTGTGTGCCAAGAAATAGGTCCAAGTGTATCTACTATAGTCATCCATAATTACGAAGGCATATTTGCTACCTCCTAGGCTTGTTATGTCAACTGGTCCAAATAAGTCCAAATTGATCAATTGCAATAGTCTAGTGGTGCTAATTTTATTTTTTGGTTTGAAACTAATTTTTATTTATTTTCCTAGTTGACACGCATCACATACTTTGTCCTTTATAAACTTTATATTGGGAATCCCTCGTACTAACTCTCTAGATGAAATCTTAGATATTAGTTTCATGCTTGCATGACCTAATTTATGATGCCAAAGCTAAGCATCATCATTCAAAACTGAAAACACATTTCATTACTTAGTTCATCAATATTAATGGTGTAGATATTATTTTGTTTTAAAGCAATCATGGATATGTCATTGTTTGGTTTTTCAATGATGCAAACATTAGATTCAAATCTAACAACATAACCTTTATCGCATAATTGACTAATACTCAAGAGATTATGTTTTAGTCCATCAACTAACAACACTTCATCTATTGAAAAACTTGATTTATTACCTATGGTTCCTTTGCCAATGATTTTACCCTTGTTGTTGTCTCCGAAGGTGACATACCCTTCTTCTTTGCTAGTGAGCATAGAGAATTAAGATGGATCTTCGGTCATGTGCCTTAAGCATCCACTATCAAGATACCATCTCTTGCTCCTAGCTTGTGATGGTGAATATGTCTACAAAAGAAAATAGTTTTTAGGTACCCATTTGATTTTGGGTGCCTCAAATATTGATATACTAACTTTGTCATGTAGCATTGAATTATTTATGGTTCTTTTATGAACCCATCTCAATTTGTGTGGACTAATTTTCTTAAATAGACATTTATAAATAATATGTCCGGATTTGCAACAAAAATTACATTTCAAATGAGAGGATACATATAATGTTGGCCCTTTAATGAAGGTGGTTTGAGTTCGGTGAGATTGACTCACGAATCCAATTCTACATCTATTTCCGATGTGACCCTTGTTTGCAAGGATCACGTCTAAGCTCTTGCTACCGACCTTAAACTTGTTTAGGGTCTTTTGAGTAACAAGTTCTCCTTTTCAATTGCTTCTAAGTGATTACACTTAGAGCATGGGAGTAGAGGGAGAGAATCATGCTCAAGACTTTTAAATTTATCTAGCAATAAAGCATGTTCCTTTTTTAGTAAATTAAACTTCTTTCTAATAGTTTTACATTCATCAAATAACTCATGAAAAATGATAGAAAGTTCATTGAAAGATAATTCTTCATTAAATAACTCACTAACCTCTTCTCCTAAGACCATTAGCGTGAAGTTAGCCTCCTCTTTGTTGCTTAGTTCTTCAACCTCGGAGTCACTTGAATCATCCCATGTAGCCTTCAATGCTTTCTTCTTCTTTGGTTGCTTCTTCTTGGCTTGGGGGCATTCATATTTGAAGTGCCCCGGCTTTTTGCACTCGTAGCAAATGACTTGGTCCTTTTTATATTCAAGTTTATTTTTTTGTGTCATTTTTAAATTTATTCTTTCTTATAAATTTTTAAAATTTTTGAGTTAAAAGTGCAATATCATTGTCACTGTCCTCATCACTTGATGTTCCTTTCAAGTGGTCTTCTTGTGTTCTTAGTGCCATATCCTTCCTGTTCTTTGGAAGGGGGTTCTCAAGCTTTTCATGAGCATGGCATATCATTTCATAAGTCATTAGAGACCTAATAAGTTCTTTAAGAGGAAAGGTCTTAAGATCTTTGGCCTCTTGAATGACCATAACTTTTGGATCCCAACTTTTTGGAAGGGATCTTAAAATCTTAGTTACAAGTTCAAAGTTAGAAAAACCTTTACCAAGTGCTTTGAGTCCATTGATGACATCCGTAAAGCGGGTGTACATGTCTCCGATGGACTCACTTGGTTTATTCAGAAAAGTTCGTAAGAATGTACAAGAATATTGATTTTGGACTCTTTCACTCGGCTAGTGCCTTTATGAGTGATCTCAAGAGAACGTCAAATATCAAAAGCTGATTCATAAATCGATACACGATTAAATTCGTTTTTGTCTAGTGCACAAAATAAGGCATTCATAGCCTTTGCGTTTAAAGCAAAAACCTTCTTCTCCGACTCATTCCATTCACTCATCAGAAGAGAAGATTTTTGAAAACTATTCTCAACAATATTCTAAAGCTCAAAATCCATATAAATAAGAAAGATCCTCATATGAGTCTTCCAATACATATAATCTAATCCATTAAACATAGGCGGACGAGTAATAGAGTGACCCTCTTGCATGCTGGAATAGGCCATCTCTCTTAGGTTTTAACCAAATATGAGAGCGAACCTTGCTCTAATACCAATTGTTAGGATCAGAGAGGCATTAAGAGGGGGGGGGGGGTGGATTAGTGCAGCAGATTAAAACCGATTTCGTAAATAGCCAGTTCGTACAAAAATTTCGATTCGACGAAAGATAACTTGGTTGAAGTTGCTTGAGTAAAGGTGATGAAAAATTTAATGATTTGCAGCTAAGTAAAAAGAATGATTTAGAAATTTAAACACTCACGCATTCAAGAATGCTACAATGTATAGTGGTTCGGTCAAGTGACCTACATCCACTTCCGAAGCCTTCTCCGATAAGGCTCCCAACTTCTACTAGCAATTCTTTTGAAGGGAAAGGACCAAACACATCTCTTACAACCCTTTTACAAGAAGTTCATACTCTTATAGATTTTTCAAAGAGGAAGAAGGAGGTGAACACAAGCTATCAAAAACAAGACTTTTGCCAAGACTCTTGCTCAATTTCTAACTCTCAAAAGGGTGCCCTTTCAGCTGAGAAAGGGGGAGGGGGGTATTTATAGATCCAAAGATGATTCAAATTTGAGCTCCAAATTTGAATTATGTTTGGGTTTCCCAGTGCTGGTGGTGCCACCACCTATCGAAGTCTTTGCCCGCTTTGTCAATTGTCGATCGACGAGTGCATAAGGCGGTTCCACCGCCCAAGGCAGCGGTGCTACCGCCGTTGCCTCTTGGCATTGGGCGGTGACACCGCCCTAGGTTGGGCTGTACCACCGCGCTCGACACTCACGGTGGTGGGTGGTTCTGCTTTGGCCCATTCAAAGAAAGTGAATGGGCCCTGTTATAGGCCCAAGTTGACCCAATAAGAGCCCGGTTGGCCCATACTAGGTTTAAACAAGATTATTTCCAAATCCTTACCCTAATTACGTGCCAACTACGAAATTGAAACATAATTCTAAGTGATTTAAACCGACATTTTTCAAGTCTGCTTATGACAAGCTTTACGATGAGATTCCGGTGGATTTCTGACACTTCCTTCAGATTTCTTCCAGAGGACTCTCAGCATGCTCCCGAATTATATGGCGAGCTCAACGAGTCTTCGGCAAGCTTCTGAACCTTCTTAGTAGACTCCGCGAACCTTCAACAATATTTGCGACAAACTTCCGAAAACTTCCGAAATCTTCAGCTTGCCGAAGGCTTCCTCGTATTCTGGAGTCTATTGGAACTTGTTCGCCCAGCGTAAGGCCCGAAAGAATGGGAGGCATTTGTCTCAAGAGGGTAATAGGAATCTCCTAAGCGCCGCCAACTTTCTGGTGAGGCGTTGTACTTCTTTGACTGAGCACGGAGACTGCATTTCCATTATGGCCCGAATCTTCTCGGGATTTGCGTCAATCCCCCTGTGGTGGATTTCGAAGCCAAGGAACTTCCTCGACCCAACTTCGAAAGTGCACTTTGCCGGATTGAGGTGCATATTGAACCATCGGAGGCTTCAGAAGGTCTCGGCCAGGTCGGTCAAGTGGGCTGCTACCGACCTTCTTTTGATAATCATGTCATCGACATACACTTCCATGTTTCTCCTGAGTTGATGCTTGAATACTTCGTTGACCATCCTTTGGTAGGTGGCTCTGGCATTTTTCAAGCCGAAGGGCATGACCTTGTAACAATAGACCCACTTGTTAGTAATAAAGGCGGTATGCTCTCGATCTTGTGGAGCCATTCGGATTTGGTTATAGCCGGAGAATGCGTCTATGAACATGAGGAACTCGTGGCCGGTGGTTGTATCGATTAGCTAGTTTATCTTCAAGAAAGGGTAGCAATCTTTGGGGCATGCTCGATTGAGATCAGTATAGTCGACACACATCTCCCAGCTTCCATTATGTTTCTTAACGAGGACTACATTAGATAGCCACCGGGGGTATTTTGTCTCGATTATAAACCCTGTGTCGAGTAGACGGTCTACTTCATGGTTGATTGCTTGCTGACGCTCGGGGGTGAACCTCCTCGGTTTCTGCTTGATTGGGCAAGCCTCGAGATGGATGTTCAGATGGTGCTGTGCCACCTCGGGGCTGATTCTTGGCATGTCTTTTGGGGACCAAGCGAAGATGTCAACGTTCTTCCTCAGGAACTGCACTAGTTGGACCTGGTCAGCCTTTGGAAGTGTAGTCCTGACTTTGACAACTTGGTCCGAGTGGTCATCCTTCAAGGGGACTTCAATAAGGCGCTCCGTCGGTTGTGGATGTGCTAGTGCCTTGGTCGAGAGGGGTCAGCTCGGGTCATGGCCTCTTTGGCATGGACACGGCCGTCAGGTAGCATAACTTGGACTCCCTCGGGTCGCTTTGCACTATTCCGACTCCTGCTGACGTCGGGAACTTCATAGCCCGATGATAAGTGGAGACGACAGCTCTTATCTTGTTGAGTGTCGAGCGCCCGAGGATCACGTTATATGCTGAGGGCAAGTCAACAACCATGAACGTGACCATAATCATTTTCGTCCTCGGGTCACCCCTTACGATGACTAGGAGGGAGGTCGTTCCGAGCGGGGACACTGATTCCCTCATGAATCCGGTGAGTACCGATGCCATCGGGGAAAGGTCCCCGCTTGTTAGGTCGAGCTTCTTGAAGGCATCCAGGTATAGGATATCGGCGGAGCTCCTTGTGTCGATCATTACTCTTCTTACCTTTACGTTGGCTATGCGGATTGAGACTACCAGGGCATCGTCATGGTCCGAGAACTCCACTTCTTCTGTGCTGAATGTGATCTCTTCACTGGGTCATGGTCTTGGGCGCTTTTCCACCGTGCTTCACGCATATGCCTTTCTCGCCATGGCATTGCTGCCACCCGAAGCCGGTCTGTTGACAATAACGTCAATTTACTTTTTGATCGAACCCCTTGGCCAAGGGGATAACTCCCTTGGCTTGCTGAAGAAGTGTCCGAGGTGTCCACGGTGGATCAACTCCTCAATCTAGTTCTGCAGGTCTCGGTAATCTTCTGTATCGTGGCCATAATCTCAGTAGAACCTGTAATATTTGGATCGATTTTTGTTAGTGGCTTTAACCGGGTTGGGCTCCTGCAGGAGCCCCTTCTCCTGGATTTGAAGAAAGATTTCAGTTTAGGAAGCGTTCAGGGGGAGCCTCGAGCACGACGGCTTAGGTCGGTTGGGCCTTCTTTGGGATGGTTCTGGGACCGACCTCGGGGGCACTACTCGGGCGGAGTCTATCTGAGGCTTTTTGTTATCCTCGCACCTTCCTGCCATCAAGGGCTCGACGATGACGTGTTGGTTGGCACGCTGGAGCATCTCGGGGACGGATGTGGGTGGTCTCTCTACTAGAGACCAGAAAAGCCTTGAAGGGCGCAATCCCATCAGGAATGCCTGCATGACTAGAGACAGATGAGCCTCGGGTATCCCTCGGGCTTCGACGGTGAAACGCGTGATAAATTGCGAGAGCGCCTCGCCATCACGTTGAGCCAGCATGAGGAGTGTGGCCACGGAGGGTTTTGGCCACATGTTGGCTAAGAAATTTTGCTTGAGCCCTCTCGCAAGCTGATCAAACGAGGAGACAAAAGCTGGTGGGAGCCAGCCGAACCACATCCGAGCCGACCCTCTGAGAGTGGTGGGGAATGCCCTACACATCAAAGCATTAGAGGTGTCATAGAGGGCCATCTGGGCCCGAAAAGCGACGACATGCTTCGTCGGGTCAAAGCCGTCGTCATACACCTCAAGGGTCCGAAGTCTGAAGTTGAGGGGACAGGCTTGCCCTGGATTTTGGGAGTGAAGGGGGATGTTCCCTGGGCGTTATCTCCGACTTCCCCCTTGGACTTGTGAAGCTCACGCTGGAACTCATCCAACCATCGATTTACCGAGGAGAGTTGGGTTCTGAGCGAGTCGTCGACTGAGTCCGACGACACCGTGTCGGGTTTGGGAAGCGGTGGATCAGTCGGTTGTAGATCGGGAGCGTCGGGTTTGGGAATTACCCTCAGGCCTCCAAATTGCTCCCCTACCTCTTCCCACAGTCGTGCATGGGGAGCTGGATCTATTGGGGAATCATCAAGTGACTTCGAGACGAGCAGGGAGGGGCTTAGCGCCTGGGGGCTTGCCAGGCGCATGAGCTGTGGGATGAGCGGGGCGGCTGTTTGGATTATTCCGGCCAAAGCCTGCACTTGCCTTGACAAGTCGAGGAATGCCTCGAGGGAGACGACTGAGGGTGCCAGGATATTTCCCAGAGGAGATAACTTGGGATCATTGAACAACCGCCAGTAGCGATTCAGGGTCTGGTTCGAGGTGGCACCGCCCGGATGTCTCGCGAGGGGCGAGCTAGAGGCAGCGATGTGGGCAGCGGGCTGCCCTTCGGTGGGGCAAGCCCCTACATTAGTCATGGGACACTCTTGCGACATCGACCCTCCTTCTAGCGCCAAAATGTTGTAGAACCGAGGTGGCCACCGGATGACACGTCAGGTTGGCCTAGTTCAATCGCCGAAGTTCCGGAGTGTCCTGACTTGGTCCGCGGTTGAAGCGATCTCCTACGGCAATTTGGGCTTGGTCCTTGCAAGAAGGCCTGAGTCGGGTTTTGTCTCGACTTGGCCCCTTTAACGATCAAGTTAGTGGTGAGTGGCAAAAGTTACTTGACTTTGCCCGCCTTCTCGAGGTTGTACTTTGTGCGTCGAGCTAGTTACTAGAATTCGCCTGCTCTTAGCTCACACTTCCGAAGCACTTGAAGTGTTTGCAATCGTTGTCCTGAGTCAGCTTCTGTGATTCACCTTCTCAATGCCATTGAACTTCTGGAATGCAAGAAGTTATTACTCCAACTTGGAGCAAGTCTTTGATAGATTTGGTCGCCTTTGGGATTATACCACCTTCTCCATCATTCATACCGCCTATTCCTATGAGTAGCAAAGGTACAGCACTGCGTACTGCATGTTTCGTTCCTTGGTCCTACACTCTTGCATTGACCCGAAGTCCTTCACTTATGACAATCTCGATGAGAAGTCCATTGACACTGGTCTTATGAAGTTCTTTGACCTTTGCCATTCAGCCTTGTCATGGTATATGGAGTTTGCCAATGCATTCTCCTCCTTCACGGCCCATATCACGACCAAGCACTCTCCCTCTATGAGAGCAAGGGATTGATGACTCCACGAAAGTCCTACCTCTGCGGTACCATGGCACTGCAATGCCCATGGCACTACTATCCATTGTCTCGCATCTGTGTCCCTTCTTCACGATTGGTAGATCCGCCTCTACGGCACTGCGGTACTCCTCTGAGTCCACCTTCATTCTAACCGACGCTCGATTTTGGCTAGCTGAGTCCCTTTGGACTCGTCATTGCTTCCTCGTTCTTTTTCGACCACCTGCTTCAACACCTTTATGTTCTCTAAGTAGTTCCTCTTGGTTGATGGAAAGACAGACTACAACTCTCATATATGGCCTCCGCCATCATGTTATATGGCTTGCACCGCTTCTGTTCTTCTTAGCTTCATTGATCACAACGTTCGCTTACTCAGCCTTGTCCTTTGACTTACCGGGCTCTTTTAAGCGAATGTGAGCTTTGAAGCAGTCCAACTCTTCAGTCGCTCCGATCATACCTCTGCATGATCTAGTCCCCCTCATAGAACTCACTGGTACTTGCATCTGAACTTCTCCCTCGGTAGTGCACAGCCCCCATAAGCTGATGCCCAAGGCTTTTATTCAATGCAATATTCGATGCATATATGGAAGATCTGCCTCTACGGTACCATGACATTCCCTGCCCGAATCCATAGCCCTTCTTGTCGTTATGTCGCTGCTCACCGAAAAGCTCCTAGTCATGCTCCCGATCATACCTCTGCATGATCTAGTCCCAACATGGGACTCACCATGTGTGTCGCATTATCACGAACTATTTCACCATAATCCGGTGCATCATGTCGCCTCTTGGTGACATCTCATTGCATTCTGATCCCTATGGTATGAACTCGAACTACGATCTCTCCATGTGTGGACTTCGCCAATACATCACAGGGCCTTTGCCACCTTCGATTATGTTAGCTCCTTTAGCAATCGACCTTCATCCACCCACTCTCGGGTCACACTCAGAGGAAGCCTAGTTCTAGGACAGTCCATCGCCTAGCAGCTTCTCTGAAGTCCCCTGACTTCGTAGAAATTGGTGCACCATTGTCTGGATCCTGGGCCTCTGTCCCTACCAGCATAATTTTCGCTACGCATCGCTTTCCTCATGGCAACTCGAATAGCAACACTGTGGCATATTCTTCAAGAGTACCTACCTCTGCATCCTCTTGCTCCGTGCCAAGTCCTTCTGACACGAACTTTGTCTCTGCAAACTATGTCACCTTAGTTCCTCCACCAAATGCTTCACCGAGATAAAGTGCATATGTCTCAAAGCTCCCTTCGTCTTTGGCATCATGCAAGATGAGTCTGCTCCATCAGAATAAAGAATCCATGGAATGACATAATCCTACTCCTGCCTCTACAAGAGTTCGTGTCCTTGACCTTTGTCTAAGGAAAGCTCCAAGCCTCCACTCCATGTTCCATTTTTGATGTCAACTCTCTTCATGCGGCTTGGCTGTTTCACCTAGTTATTCCTAAGTTGCTCTGCTTCTCAATTTGCATAGAGTTAATAGAAGTCCTCACGCCCACCATTCCACGGGTTAGCCCTCCATTGAGTCCGATCTCCATATCGGCTCCAAGTGTTTTTTCACTTTGTGTTGCCTTGGGTCGCTCTCCCACTTGATCTCGCTATGCGTCCACCAACGCATTACCTCTTGCGAGATTATGCGACGACTCCTCGTCGCTTGCTCAGTCCATTGAGCTTTGTCTTGAGGCACTCCTCAATATGTTCGATCTATTGCACATAATTCTCTCTTTGGAGAACAGAGATTTATCCCTCCTGGATATCTGTCCCGTTGGAATAACTTTTCTCTTCATATCCTTCCCTCTGGAAGTTTTGGAGGCCACCATCCCCTTGGACTATTCTACCTTTGTTGAGCAAACTGTGCATTATTCTGCATCCGTAAACGCACCTGCTAGATTGTGACTCTTTGCTAATACAGCTCCCACTGCACCCCTTTAGGTCTAGCAACATACTGAACCTACTGCATACTCAGCCTCTTACGAACGTATCCTGCTCATGCTGAAGAGAAAGTTTCAATGCTCTATGGCGTCGATCTTCGGCCGCCTTAGGATGGCCACGGACAGTCCATCGCCCATATACAAGCCCTTGTACGAGTATTGAATTCCTTGAGTTTGTAACTCCCCTCACCTCTGTGAGCTTTACACAACTCTTTCAATCGCTGAACAACCCATTCCACCTTGCACGGTCTCATCCTTTGCCAAGTGCCCCGCTTGCCTTAAGTACCGTCAAGTTTGGGTGCCAACGTCGAGTCATTGCTTGAACTCAGCCATCCCAACCTTTGTGTGCTATGCAATTCTTCTTAGTTTGTTTGTCCTCGTGGTACCTCTTACGTGAAGGGTTGGCCATTCCTTTGAATGCCATCCTCGAATGCCTACTCCTCTGAGTGACTCCTTCCCCTACAACTCCATGTTTGTTTCCAAATGGTCGCGCATGTTGGCAGCCCTCAACACAGCCCCGCTAGGTCCCCCACGTTTGCATGCCAAGTGTTTCTATGTGTGCTTATCCACTCTGATACCAACTGTCACGGACTTAGCTGATTTTGCCTAAACCGTGCGACACTATTATGTGTAAGTCCGCAAAGGTTAGCCTCCTCGAAATCTCCTACGATCCATTAGGACTTACAAAAGAGAAGACGGGACAGAGAAAGCGCTTCACATGGGATCCACAAGCAACCTTTTTTAGCAAACACTTTATAGCTAATGCAAATTCCAACATGGATATCACAAGCTCAGAACGGTTGCACAACAAAGGTATAAAATTGGTCCACTACAGATCGAAATCTAGTACAAGTATTCACATGACACATACTTTATCTATAAGCCTACACGGCCACCAAACTCGCTCAAATGGGGGCTGTTTAGCCTTTGACCAACCCTTTACATGCTTTGTAAAGTAAGAACAAACTGAAAGGACACGGACATGCATAAACATTACACCGAACAAGTCGTTTACAATTTGTCCATGACAGTACGGGGCAACGCCATATAGGGTGGCGCTGTGCAATGTTGCCCTGAGCTTCGGGGGCTAGGCGGCTCCGTATAGCGTCGTCCCAATGTTGCCCTGAGCTTCGGGGGCTAGACGATCCCGTATGTCACCATCCCGGACTTCCTGGGACGGGCTACTCCGTGTAACACCGTCCCGAACTTTTAGGGATGGACTGTCCTGTGCGGCTCCGGGTAGCGCGGAAGTGCTGTCACGTTTGACCAGAGGTGGCGGGTCTAACGCGATATCTTGAGTGGGATGTACCTTCATGATGATGTATCCACGGACTGTTGCCATATGGATGATGCCAGGATATCGCTTAGCAGAGCTCAACAGTGGTGCATCTGAATAGGGCTTATAAACTGACCTGCACTTTCCTTGGGGCAAGCATTACTCTGTTGTGCCAATGGTTTCTGCTGTATTTTCTAAGGCCATGGCAGATCGGATGGAATGCAAATAACTACTGCACTAAGAAAAGTGAGAGAAAACTACGAATGGCCTGACGACCATAAGGATCTCATCAGAATTTCTGTAATCAATCCAAAAGCTGCAGTTAGATCCCTTGTTTGTAACCTTTTATGTCTTTAAGAAAAGTATTTGGAGGTGAATCGAGTTAGAGTAGCACCACCACGCTGGGATTTTCCTTTTCTTTTTTTTTTTTCAATATTTGATCGACCTCATGACTGCACACAATGCATCTTAACCACTATAATATCTTCTTGGATATATTGAATCCAGAACTTCTCAAAGATGAAGAGTGGAACCAGCCGCTGGGCAAAGGTGCTGCGGGTGATGTTTGTGGACTAGCAAAAATTGTGTTCAAAGAAGGCTAATTGGTTTGTGAACCTTTGGATTTCTTATGATGAGGAAAAAAGGAACCTCCGTGTTTTCTGTTGCGTCCTCTAAGATTCCAGAATGACAACGTAAAATTTTCAAGGATACATATCTTAGGGCCGTTGTAGATTGGTGTCATTGGTTCTTAAGCTCTCTTGATATCAAGAAAATATCAAGTTGACACCCTGAAACAGAATTTCATGGAACAGCTAAAATAAGAACGGACAATTAATCATCTTTGTCAAATGATCAAACAGCAAATAGCACTGTTCAATCACTCAATTTCGCCCCACTGCCGCAAGATCAGATTCTGTTTTCACAAGAATCACCGCCGAACGCAGACAAAAGAAAACAAAATTCACCTGGAACAACACCCGAACCTACAGATCTACTGCTCAACAGAACACAAACAATGACAAAAATAAGAAGGAACAACGACGATCGCACTGAAGAAACAAGCCAAAGAACGAAAAAACAACAGGATCGGAGAGAACAATCGACTTACCGAGGAAAAAAGGAGCGCATCTCCGCTAGAAAGGCTCCCACCCTTCCTCGATCTTCCTGGAGTAAGAAGGCCCTCATATCCCAATAACGAGAACGAGCAAGTAGAGCGACAGCGTGGCCGGCCAAAGGGCGGGCGGCTTCAAGCAACGGACAACGGCCGACGATACCTCGCTTGCTTGCGATCGGAGGTAAAAACAGGAAGCGGGAGAAGAATGCGGAGGAAAGACTGCATTATCCAACGGCCAGAAACGAGCCTGTGAGACCAGCATAGATTTCAGATCAGATTACGACCGTTGATGGGGTCCGATAGTTTGTGGGTTGTTCGCTGCGACGGAACGGGCCAAGTTCTGATTACAAGCAGGGAATCGAAGTCCGTTGGAGTACGACTGCCCGAGTGCGCCGGATTTGAGTCGTATGATGTGGCTTCGAAGAGAGACGAGGAACAGAGAACGTATATGACGTGGCTTCGAGAATACACCTAATAGTTAAAATATCACAAGGAGTTTTATTATTCGATGTTCTTATTTCAAGATCATATCTTCTTGTCATAAAAGAGGAATACGACATGGATGCAGATACTGGACTACGTAATACATTAGAAATATGATTGAGTGTTTGATAACTTAATATTTATAATTTAATTTTTTGTCCACTGGATCTAATATTTGATGTGTTATATATATATATACATATATATGTATACATATATATATATATATAAATATATATATATAGACGATCGATAAAACCAATTCGTATGTTTCACTGAGTGCAATCTCGAACGAGCTAAACTTAAGTCACACACAAGCACGGACGCGGGTCATCCACCATCGAGTATTTGAATAGCCCTGGACCTAAGATGACAACCGCGTCCATTGGTCGAACCCCAAAGCAATACTACTACGGTGGTGGAGGCGTCTACATAAATCTCCGGTTCACTGGGGCATTCTTTCGAGAAGAGAGAAGACCGGCGAAGAAGGGAGAGGATGGGGAAAGGGACTGATCTTTGGGATGACTCCGCTCTCATCGATGCTTTTGATGACGCCATGGCCACCTACAAGGTCCGCTTTTCTGGCTTCATTCCCTTCTTCCTTCTCCTCCTTTTATCTTCGATCGTTGGGGTGTTCCTTTCCCTTCCATGAATAGTTTTCTCTTGCGGTGTAGTTTTGTAGGTCAGTTGATGCGTTTACTTCGCGATCTTTATTAGCTTTCTACGTAGATAAATATTACTATTAGGGTTCAACTCCATGGATTATTATCTTCATCTCGCCCATCTCCTTCAAATATATACTGATAAATTGCTGTGTTGATTATATCGTGTTCAAAGTTGCAGAGGTTTCTTGTAATGGGAAATTTGCAGATTGTAAGTATGAGCAAATGTAAGTGTATGTTCCAGAATTAGTATTAGACACATCTTAGCATGGCAGATGTGTTTCTTTCTTGCTTAGAATAGCCCAGTACGTAAAACTCACGCTCAGAGCAATTGAGAGTGCCTTAGCAAGAGAACTTGGGTCTTGGTGCCAGTGTAATAGAAAGAGTAAATCAGATTTAATTCTTGTTTTTTATTATCACTCTCTTTCTTAAATAGTGCCACCAAATTGCTTCCTGGATTCTATATTCTGCTCTGGATGTTGTTTTATGCTTATTAATACACCTTGGTCGATTTGTTCCCATCCTTAGCAACAGATGTTGTTCCCGATTTTACCTGCCCTCCATAAAATTAGGTTATTATTGCATAATAGATCTTGCTTACTTTGAGAAGCTCCAGATGTGTTTTTCCCTATTGATCTGTATTTCTTAATTTTACTCTCTAAATCATTTTATTCAGATTTTGTTTGCACTTTTTCCTATTTCTAACTGCAGATAGACTGACAATAAGAAGTTTAATGCTTATGTTCTGCATTTTCATGAATTTCAAGCATCTCCTTGATTTTGACCTTTGTTAGGTTTCTCTTTACTTTTCAAGAAGGAAATTTAGTGTAGCATATATTTCTGATAATTATGGCACTCTGTCAGGCAGTGCACAGGGAAAGCCATCCAGCCAAACCTCTGGGGGAAGGAAAACATATAGGTGAAAGTACTGAAGATGAGCCTGTTCATAGTGAGAATTTGAATAGGTAGTGTTATTTATTTATTTGTCTATCTATCTATTTATTTATATAGTTTATAGGGTAACAGGAGGTAGTTCTGCTTATTTTCAGATATTCGAAGACTTATATATGATTGAATTTTCTCCTGCATATTAGAAAATTTATTAGCCATATCCTTATTATGCAAAATTAATGTCTTAGAAACTTTATTAGAAACTAGTATATATGTAATGCTATATATATATGTTCCTTCAAGTATTGATGTTGAAAAGTATCTTCTACTGAGGACCTGAAACCAGTTATGAGATGTACATATTAAGTTTTTCAATTATCCAATGATTTTATGCTGCAGAAGTGTTGAAAGATTATCAAGGATCATTTCTGTTCTTAAGCTTCTCTCCTACCTTTTTTTTATTATAATGCATTTTAAGGTCTATATGATGAACATTTGTTAAAGTATATTAGGCAAATCTTGAAGCTATTTCTCTGCAATCTTTAAAGTTGTAGCAGTTATATTCATTTTGCCTATACTCTTCATATGATTGGTGGGTTTTGAAGTTCCTAACTGCTCTCTATTTTGTTCTCCTTTTGAAGGCAAATCGAGCATGGCGTTGGTGAGAATAATGTTCTAAAAGATGTAACAGAGACTAATATGCCTTACTACAAGTATGTATCATCTACTGAAGGCCATCAGTTAGAAGAAGACAGTCTAGGTGTGAATATACATGCCACGGAAATTAACTCATATTCATTGGACTTCCATGTATCTACTTCAGAAATCGATTACCATAATGATGAGCAAAGTATTGAGTACAATCATCTCCTTAAACAGTATTATGAACTCGAGGAGGAGAGGCAAAAGGTTCTTCAGCAACTCCAGCAAGCAAATTATTGGAATTACCAAACCCCAGTTCAATCTGGCGAATATCAGGCAGAGAAATTTCTCGGAAATAATGCTTCTGAAAGTTGTTCACAACCTCCATATTCCTTGTGCTCATGCCATTCTTTATCTGCTTCACTGATCCCAGCTTCTGCTTGTGCCATTTGTGGCCCTTCATTTAGAGGCTATTATTGTTGTCCACAAAACTGCTTTACATCTGTTCTGCATCATTTTTCAGGTGACACATTGTTTCTTTCATAATAGCAGTTTTCCTGTAAATCTAGCTTTTCTTTTTGCTACATGGTTCTCATTCCTTGCTTTGTGCCTAAGGTTGTCAAGATCATGTTCAAAGTGGTATTTATTCTCTTGGAGGATCACTCACAGTAGATCCATCAAAGCAGACGACACATACAGATGATCCAGCTGTCAGAATAGGGATGATGGCTGCTGAAAAAGCATTAAGGTCATTGAAAAAAGAAATATCTGTGGATTCTAATATCTGTCAAGGTAGGCACAAATATTTTGGGACTATGCTGACCTACCTATGTGGTTTCAACTTTATGATGAGATGCTATTATTTACTATAGTATTTATGGTTTAATTAAGCCATCTCATGTTGCCCTATATATAATAAATGACTTTTCTTGTTATGTATCCTTTCTTTTCTTGCAGCTTTTCTTTTGACATGCCTTATCTTTATTTATCCTTAATCATCTTGGTCAATGCAAGCTTTTATGATAGCATCTGCTTGCCCAATATTGATGTGTCTATGATATTATTCACATCGAATAAGTACTGGTCCCTTTGAAGTACATGGTTGGCATATGCATATTCCTACAAATGTTCCTCTTAGAGACAAGTGACCAGAATTTTTTAAGTACAATAGGTTATGAAATGTGGAAATGCTTTCAGTTGAGATTTTATTGCTTCATTCAAATTTTAGTATTTAGGGTGGATGCATCTAACATGTTTTGATTCTGGGTGCGGTTAGGAACACGTTTAAAGAGATGTGCATTGAGTCTCAATGTACATTTCAAACATGAATTGGTGTTTGGTTAATTTTTTTTGAAATCGCATCTAACTTGGATGCTGTATTAGAAATGCTCAAATGTTGATACTTTCTTAGAGTAGCATTAGTATTTCAAGTTTTCAACATTTGCAGAATGCTAATATAATTTTTCAGATTTCGAAAATATTTTATGATTTTATCTAAAATTACAAGATTGTCAAAATGATTTAGTGAAAAACCAACATGATATATATTTCTATAAGATAAAATTCTATTTATTTATTTTGAAAAATTATTTTAGATTTATTTATATGATTATATTTTTATTTATTATATATTTGGGTCATACAAATTTTTTTTATAAGATTACATTTATGTATTTACTTATTAATTTAAATAAAATTATATTCACTTTAGTATAAATATTAA
This sequence comes from Musa beccarii, assembly GCA_024322285.1. Classification (NCBI taxonomy): domain Eukaryota; kingdom Viridiplantae; phylum Streptophyta; class Magnoliopsida; order Zingiberales; family Musaceae; genus Musa; species Musa beccarii. The sequence goes on from CM044397.1 coordinate 31,615,052, forward strand.
AAATATTAGAAGGGTAAATTTGATCAATGAACTTTTGAAATACAATTTTACCAAACAACACTTATGTCAATGCATGTTCAAAATGCAGTTTTTATCTATTGTTTACCAAGCACTTAAGGTTTTCTATAACAACACTTAAGGTTTTCTATAAAGACCATATATATTGGTGGGAAAGTTATGCACTAACCCATCCCTTTTTAGATTACTTGATAATTTAGTGAATTTAGACTGTAATGAACTTTTTAAGTGATTGCTAGATATTTTAGTAGACAGCGAGTTTGTTTCCATGATAAAGTTGCTTCTTTAAGAGTTCTTGGAGTCGTGAGAACAACCTCAAAAATATTTTGTATATACCCTCCTAAGACCATATATATTTGTGGGAAACTCATGCACTAGGCCATCCCTTTTTAGATTACTGGATAATTTAGTGATAGTACCATTAGTTACCTTACTGTGGAATTCTTTTTTTATAGAGTGATTGGATATTTTAATAATAATACCTTGAGCTCTCTGATGTATTCTCAGTCTTTTTTTTTTTCCTTTATCTCATTGTAACTCATTGTCATTGGTTCATAAAACAAGTTGAGGATGAGAATGGAAGTATTCGAGGTGGTCATGCCACCTTGGTACTAGTGTCATTATCTTTCCTCATGGACCTTATAGAATGATGAAGGAAAAGGAGCAGGCTTTTGTGTTTACATGATTCTTAGGACCCCAGCAATTCTCAAATCACTCTTTTAGGATTAAAAAAGGAGTTCTTGTTGTGGAACTGTAGAGCAAGTAGAGCCTCTTCTTCTCTTTCTTGGGTGGGGGTAGATGTTAGGGTGAGTAGAGATGTTGCTTAAGTTATTTTCACCTAATTCTTATGCTCATCAAACAGAAGTGCTATCATTGGCATCTTATGGTTTAATTTTCAACTAAATGGGCTGGGGGCATGTGTAAATACCCTTTTCATGCATTATAGTTCTACAAATAGTAGAGCTTTTGATCATCACAAGAAACTTACAATTGGTATCCTTACTGATTGAAATTATCACTTGTTTCTCTTACTATAGTCTCTCTAAAGAGTAGAGCTCAATGATGATCAATTATAATCTGGCATAATTTTGGAAGTGAGATGATCATTTCACTTCATTATGAATGATGAGCATCAACTATAATGTACTGTATCATATGCTCCAACTTGGATAATTAATGCCAGATGATTGTGGATATACATAAAAAAAATATTACCTGAAGATTCTGTTCTCCAGTATTCATCTTTATTATAACCTTCCATTATTATTTTCAGCTTCTATTGGCCTCAGATTTATGATTGATATACTTTGTAAGAACTCTTATAGACTGAATATTTTGTTCTACAGCCTAAACATTTTTTTCTTGGATGTCATGCTTGCAACTTGGTTCCTATTATGACTGTAGAGAAGGAGAACATGAAGGATAAAGGAGAAATTTCGGGTGAGCATGAATGCAAGGCATCAGGAGTCATCAGCCAGGAGACTGATCTTGCTGTTGTCCTTAATGCATGGTACTCTGCAGGATTCCATACTGGCAGGCAAGATTTCTATTTTGTTCACCAGACATTACAACCCTGCATTCTTGTTCTAGTTTTCACTGTCTACCTCTCAAACATTTACTAGTATCTTTCCAACATATACAATTAAGTTAGATTTATATTCCACATTTACTTTATTCTAAATAGCCAGACTAAATTTTTCTGGATGTCTGTGAACCAGATATATCTTGCTTAATTTCTTCCATTAGTACCTGAACTAACTATGATTGACAATAATCTTATATGTTAAATAGGTACCTCTCCGAGCAATCAAGGCGAAAAGCATCACAATAGAATCTTAACTTTTATGACGTCTTGGGTGGAAGATAACAATGCTAGTCGTATGATGTCAACATCGAGAGCTACTAATGCTAGTATTTAGCGTCTAGAGATGTTCGCAATGTCCTTGTCTTGGTTGCGTGGACTTTCTATCTTTTGAATGTACGACAAAGAGGGTCATATGTTGCTTACGCTTAACAAGTTAGGTTCGTTTACGCTTAACAAGCAGAATCCATGCTTGTGGGATCTATGTTGAATTGATCATTATGTAGTGTATTAATAAATGATAGTTTATTTCTGGGAGACAAGGGTACAATAATAAAATTATTCCTTTACGATTTGAGAGATCAGAATTTAAATTATGAAAATAATTTCTTTAAATATTTAAAAATAAGCTTGTGTACATTGATTTTTCTCTTTCGTATTAACAAGAGTTTCGTGCACTGAATATTATTTTATTTAATAGATATTTAAAGATAAAACTGTATACATTGGCTCTTTTTAAATTTTACATTAATAGAAGTCTTGTTTATTAAATATGTTTTTTAATTTGTCTTTTGATAGTTGACATTGCTACTAATATATTTTGACGTAAAAATTCTGATGATCAAGAATGCTTTCTTAATTCGTATTCGGTTACCGCACCATTGCCACTTTGGCATCATTATTTTTTATTTTTATTTTATATATTTTTCAGTAGTTGGCAGTAATATATTTGTTGAATTGATCATTATGTAGCATATTAACAGACGATAGATTATTTCTAGGAGATCAGGAAACAATGGTAAAATTGTTCCGATTCCAATCACATATTTTTTTTTAAATATTTAAAAATAAGATTATATATATTGACTCTTCTGAGATAAGTCTTGTGCACTGAATATATCTTTATTTAGTAAATATTAAATATATCTTTATTTATAAATATTTAAAGATAAAATTATATACATGGACTCTTTTTAAATTTTGCATTAACAGAAGCCTAGGGCATTAAATATGTTTTTTCTTAATTTATTTTTGTATCGTGGACATAGCTACTAATATACTTCGACGTAACAATTCTGATGATAAAAAATGCTTTCTTAATTCGTATTCGTTCACCAAACTATTTGTCACTTTGGCATCATTATTATTTTTTTATTTCTAATATATTTTTTCAGTAGTTGGCAGCAATATTTTTATTTACGTTTGTTTTTATATGCCACAAAGCCCAACTTAATCAGATGATCAGACGGTCCGGAGCATTGCACAACAGGTCAAACGAAACCCACTGCGAGGTAACGTTCCACGAGTTCCCCGTCGTATTTCTGGCCAGTTGCGAGGCGGGTAGATTTTTGGGCAGTTTGAACTGATGAGGAAAAAGAAATTTCGTCAACCGCCAGGCGCTGTGGTCCGCTCCTCCTTGCAAATTAGTTTTCTGTTTTTGATTACTTTTTAAATGCCTACTAGCGATCGACAAATAAATACACTCGGCAGCCCGAGTATAAAGGCCTCCGTTCGTTCTAATCTCTCCGTCCTCCCCCCTTCTCTCCTTCACTGAACGCTCCGCGAAGAGAAAGCTAGAGGGATCGGCTGCGAGCTCGGAGGAGGCTTCGAAGCAATTTTTCTGACCATAGATGATTTCTTCTGTTGCTTCATCGAGCTATTGGACGACGACGGTTCTGGTCACGATGTTTTCCGCTCTCCGTCGGACTCCTGGATGTTCCTCGGGATGTAGACTGCCGATTGCTTGTCGTTCTGCTAGTGATTCGAGTTTGGGGAGCAGCATTTGGTTGGATTGTTCGGATCCGTCAAGACGGGACCGGGAGATCCGTGGCCCGAAGGCTAGCGTGGTGGTGCGGCCGGTTGGGAGGGGTTGCGGGAGCGTGACCAGAAGGGCGGTTCTTGCCTGGGATATGGGGGCGGAGGAGGAGGTTGGCTATTCCAGGTGTTTTCTTAGGGCACGGAATGGAGAAGGTGCGACCTGTTACTGATTTCTTTGCTCCTTTCTTGGATGTTATTCTTTCTTTTCCGGTGACGTTTGCTTTGGTTGTTGCTGTTTCTATATTACATTTGAGTAGCTTTAAAGATTCTTAGGTGATATTACGGTAATACTATGTTTGCTATTTTTGTCCAACAATACAATTTCTCCGCGTTATATTTTGGTTGGCACAAGTTGGTAGTACACATTGTCCATCTTACGCTTTTGGTGGTATGATATGCATGATGGTGTTAACTTCACAAATCAAGAGTAAGTTTCGTACCTCCTCACCTTTCTTTCAGTGTACTATAGGCAGCAAGCAGTTCTCGGAATACCACCTGTAGCGTGCCAAATTTACATCCTTGACGATTTGACAAATTTACTTTGAGGATTTTATTCAATTGCCCATGGACAAAAAGATGCCTAGTTAAGTTGCATCTCTAGCCTGTTATTATGTTAAAAAAATTGTTTGTCATATTCTTTTACTTAGTAATTGACATGAAAATTTGTCTCTGCTTAGTGGAAGCTTTAAATTCAGCAAACATTTAACCCAGCAATGGCCGACAATTTTTGGTCTATGTTTGTGTTACCTCATGGTATGATGTCAATGATCTACTCAAAAGGAGCACAAGAAATATTATCTTGACTTTTTTTTTTCATCCAATTGTATCTGCAGAGCTGCTTTTTTGTATAAGGAGGGAAGTTGAAGCTGGAAAACTTTCTTCAGAAATTGCAACTAGACTGGAAGAACTCTATTATAATTACCGCAATGCTGTAAGTTCAGCTCTAAAAGAGAGAAATTCCTCTGAAAGGGCAGAGGACTCTCATTTGGAGTAATTGTAGTTGAACAAGTTGGATAATTATATTTAAATGAGTTGATGACTGTTCTTCTTCATTTTGTTTCTATTCATAGGAATAATGTTTTTTCCCCTATGTTCTTGGTTGGTAAACTGCCCATCGTCTCAGAAAGGAAACTATATGAAAATGTATGAATTTTTAATTTCAGGTCATGCAAAGTGGAGATCCAAGTGCACAGGAGATCATACTTTCCAATATGGCTGTTGCATTTGATCGTGTTCTTTTGGATGTTGAGGTCTTGGCGTGCACCTTTATTGTTCTTAGGCTGTTATTTAAAATATGTATGTTGTTAATGTTCTTCATAAATAGTTTGATAGCTCTGTATATCTTGCAGGATCCTTTTAGCTTTTCGCCTTGTCATAAGGCAATACGAGAGCCTTTTGACTACTACATGTTTGGTCAAAATTATCTCCGGCCATTGATAGATTTCAGGTGCTTTAAGATTCATTTTGTTTATCTTCTATTCAATCTTCTCTTTCACGAGGTATGTGAAATGCCCCATGGGTTTATGAACATTTGCACAATATTATATCCTAATCAGGGTTTTCAAAAGCTCTAGGCACCAAGGTGTCAAAATGCCTAGTGTGCTAGGTGCTTGCTCGAGCGAAATAAGGTGCTCCCAAATATTAAAATTTTAAAAATATTTATTATGATTGATAAATATGATCACAAAAATAAAAAAAAGAACATATCAAATTGCATTCATTTAAAGTACCAATTACATTGTCCAAATATAATAAAAAAATGACAAAATAAAATGGGATTAACATCAATGATCATCAATATCAACTTCATCATTCTCAAACTTATCATCATTTTCCTCTTCAGCTGATTTATAATCCTCTTGTTCATCAAAGTTGCGGTGTTTCCTATTATCTACCTAACAATGTATTGTTATGTCCTAACTCCTAACAGTGTACCCACCTAACAATGTTCATAAGTTCCTAACAATTTAACAAAGCTAAGGAAGTAGGAGATCATTAAACGAAGTGCTCAAGATGGTGTAAGAAATTGGAGATCATTTAACGAATGCATAAACTAACAGGAGGAGATGGAGAAGTAACCAATTGGCGAAAGACTGTGGAGTATGGCATCAAGGAAGGCAGCAATGCATGGCGGAGTAATGTTGGGTTCTCTGACTCTGGCAGGGTTCATGCGACTACGGTGGTTCTTAGGACTAAGGAAGGTGGCTACTAGCAATGGAACAAAGTTGGTCTACGACATAAGCTGCACACAGTGGAGAAATGAAACTGCACACGATGACGTAGGGTGGAAGAGGCTTGTGGTCGACGATGTAAGCTGAAGGAAGTCGCATCAGCATAGGGCAGAGGAGGCTCATGGTCAATGACGTAAGCCAAAGGAAGACGCTGCACACGGCGATGTAGGGTGAAGAAGGCACACGTTCAACAATGTAAGCTACAGGAAGATGACAACCGAAGACATAGGGTAGAGGAAGGTCGCGGTCATGAAGGAATAGGGCAACCAACGATAGTGATATAGGGTTTTTTCCGTTGCGATACTGTAGGGTTCCTTCATTGGATCAAGTGGAGGGGGAGGAGTTAGTTGTTGAATTAGTTGGTTTGGCTGAGCCAACTGATTCAAATTGATTGAACCCAGACTCTCAGAATCGAATAGTGCACATTTGAGTCACCTAGTGCCTCAGCTTAGGCGTGTCATCGAGTCGTGCCTCTTTGAAATGACTTGCCTTGGCCTATTTCGAGGTGCTCGCTCCTCGCGACGCCTCGCCCGAGTACCTATTGAAAACATTGATCCTGATTGGGATCGGTGTATTTGTTTAGTTCACTAAGCTATATTAATTTATTAATCTCGTGTTCTTAGTCTATGACTGTATTGTGGGGTCAATATTACTCGATGAGTTTTTGTTTAGTATTTATTTGGGCATCAAAATTATCATCTTTCATTTATAACATATATAATGTAGGTTTAGTTGGAGGACAGGTTTTTGCTTGTTAGTTTGTCTGTAAGTAACACTTATGGTAGTTAGTTATGCCTTCCCATTTAGTTTATGTTTTATCTCATAGTATTCCACTAGTGTCATCTTCAACATATTATTTAGAAATTATTTAGATGGGAAACAAGTGTTATCTTCATGGTAGTTTATGTGTTCTTCAAGATATTATTTAGATGGGATACAAGCTGCACATACATATATTAGTGTGCTATTTTGCTATTAATGTCAACCTTATTTAATGTGAAAAGGAATAAAGGGCAATTCTAGTGTATGAGCTTTTAATCCTTACAGTTTTGAAAGTCTGTAGCATCTTCATTTGCTTGGTTCAGACCTATTTATTTTTATGTTTTCTGCAGCAGAGAGTATCTTGTAGGTATAATTGGGAAACTAGGCAATAATTAAAAAAGATATTGATGTAAGCTTCTATATTTTAGTTTAAGTTTGATGCAGGTTTGAACTAGGTTTTCCTTGGAAAGGATTTACACAGTCAAGTTGATTAGGTTCAAGATCAGTATTGCCTTGTCTTTTAAGATGCAACTTATGTCTATCTAGTGTGGGAGTATCTGTCTCACTTAATTTATTATTGCGTGATATACTTTTAATCTCTATTGTTGAGGCCTTGGCTTATTTTGTATTAGCATGAATAAGATACTTAAGCTGTTCCTGTTTCTGAAGCGTAAAGCAGCGTTGGTGCAAGAATGGTGTTTGTGGTCCTGTTTTCTAACAGTTGTTTGTCATTGTCTGCATGTTCTCTTATTAAAATTCGCTGAGCATTTGTTTTTTTCACTGATTGAATGTTCTTAAACTGAGTAACCAACATTGTTGAATCTTTTCGATTACCTTGATCTTTTTACCATCAGGTCCATTTGTTGCTTGACACTTCTTGGCAAAGGATATCAGCACCAATTATATTAGTGATTCAGATAATTTTTGATGTTTCATCATCTAAAGCAACAGTTATCATATTCTTTTGTTATCATTAAATTTGAATATAACTATTGTTGTTGGTTATACAGCTTTAAGAGCCAAAAGGTGATTTTTTCTTTGTAATGGCATGCTTGATTGGAAACTTGAGAATCACGTGAATCAAATATTCAATTTTCTGGACTAACTTCTGGTGGTGAGATTGCATTCCTTTTTCAATAGCTTGATGAAATTTCTGTTTTTTTTCTAATCCTCAGAACATCATATATTGGCAACCTCTCTCTTTTCTTTGACATGGAAGAGAAGCTTAAGCAGGTATGTGATTATCATTGACTGTTTATTATTGTTAATGATCAACTATTGTTGTTTCCTGGCTAAAATTTTTTATGTGTTTACTATACCTTCTATTTTAGTTTTGTTTATCTTATCATATGTAATGGCTAATCATGCAGGCTTTTGGTACCATACAATGTTTTATTCTTGGAAGAAACATGAATTAATTCTTTGTCTGTTTATTCTGAAGTCTTTTTTGTATAGGAATTTGAGGATGATGATATTTTCTCCTGAAAACTCCAATATATTTTGTGTGACAAAGAAGTGGTTGATTAGTAGTAATTTCTCTTTTTCTCTCTCAGATTCTTATTTAGGAGGCTAATTGTTATTCTTGAATTGGAGAAAATCCTGACAGAATTGTCATTTATATGTCAATTACACCTATGCACCAAATATTCATCATATATTTGTATGTCTTATCACATCGATTAATATTATGTATAGCTTTTAGGCATATATTTGTCAATTACATCTACATGCTTCATGCTATCTATACTATAAACTATAAAGTATGAAACAATTACTTGATGTTGCTTTTATTATGTATATCTAGGTTTATTGCAGCGCTTGGTCCATTTTGAATTACAGCTACTCGCCTCATGTTAGATATATTATGAAACACTTACTTTGTTGTTCCTTTGTCTTTCTGACATGTGCATGGTAACATGATTCGTAATGGATGTGAAAGATCAGTTTCAAGAGTTAATTTTGAATCCTTATTGAAATTTCTTTGAATCCTTATTGAAATTTTGAATATCTATAAGTCATCATCTTACCACAATTTAAATACAAATTATGTTGTGTATTTGAAAATCACACATCATTAATTCAAAATTTGTTTTTTACAAGAGAAAATAATTTATAGTGATCATTTATCATCAAACCTTTGCAAGTCGCATCCAAGTAAGTATAAGTCACTTCCAAGTATGCTTAAGCACGAGACTTAGCTATTACTTGATATCATTAATTCAAAACTTAGCTTATGGACTATAGTCTAAACAAAATAATTTAATCACAAGTTAAACCTTTGGAAGTCAGCTCTGATATCTTGATATTCGATCAATAAATATCTTTGGAATTATGTATGACGATGACATTGCTTTGTTAATTTCCTGCTGGGACTGTGTAGAATGTTTGGCAAATACATTTTGTTACTAGTGGTATTTGTCTATTAATTGTTGCTTTCACTGTAATGACCAAATCATTTTTTTCTGTCCAACAGTTAGATTCTTTAATAGACGACCATTTCTTTAGTGTTGCTATGAGCTGTTGCCTCTGATAAACTGGCTTTGGGTCTAGTGGTCCTTTTTTACTTTCTGGGCATTCTTTCTGAGATGTTTCTTGTCTGGTTTCTTGATATTCGATCAATAATTATCTTCTGAATTATGTAGGGCCATAACATCATTTTGTTCTCCAACCATCAGACAGAAGCAGATCCAGCACTCATTGCACTGTTGCTTGAAAGAACAAATTTATATTTTGCTGAGAAAATGGTAAGCTAATGATAGTGCCAATTCTTTGTTGCAAGTATTTTCAGTTCTATTAAAGTGTTCTATTTTATACCTCAGGCTTTTGTGGCAGGAGATAGGGTGGTTACAGATCCACTTTGCAAGCCCTTCAGCATGGGAAGGTCCTTGTGATTTCTTTTATGATTCAACACCACTAAATATTTGCAAAACATTCTTAATGTTATTTGAGTTACTCATTTATTGCTTGTCTGCCAGAAATCTTATTTGTATATTCTCAAAGAAGCACATGCATGATGTTCCTGAGCTTGTTGAAATGAAAAAGAGGGCAAATACTCGAAGCTTAAAGGAAATGGCTTTGCTTTTGAGGTTTGCTTGTGTTTTGATGCTCTTTACAAGAAGCGAAATATACAAATATATGATTCTTTGGTAATAAAAGATTTCAAAGATTCTCCTTATTAGGTGTTCTCAAAATGTGGCCTTCTTTTGCATGTTGGGCTTCTTTCTTTTAATTAAGCAACTCGTGCAGATGCTAGCTCCATAAAGAGTACTTGAAACGAATGCAGCCTAAATTTGCAAGTGTTATGAAGATGGTAATGAACAATTTAGACATTAGGAATTATCCATCAATTTCTTGTTTCATTTCATAATACTGATGATATTGGTGATGATTGATAATGTTATTGGGTATCCTGTTTCATAATTCTGCATCATGTATATTATGAAATATGCAATAGGTTTATGGTAGACACCTAAAATTTTGGTTACTTGATTTAATAGACACTTTCTGGTTTGACGATCTGATGTATGATCTCCTCAGATCTATTACATATTTTTGCTTGTTTCAGAGACTATCAAGTTCAATGACAGCAAAGAAATGTCAGCACACTGCAACTGGTCAACTTATTGTGCATGAGCTGTTCCTCTTGATTGCAACTAGGCAAAGACATAAAAGAATGTAATGGTTTTATTGGATGGAAATATACATGGGCCTCATAGGAGGCATGCCGACATATGGGTATCTTCAGTGGAAAGATTTGCAGGGTTACAGAGATCTGAGTGTATGAACTGCAGAACACCCTCTTAAGCCATTAATCCTATAATGAGTTTCTGAAATATCTTTGAAAAAGAATGAGAGAGATGCCCTCCTTAGTGTCTCACTTTCCCTTTCTTTTCCTTAATTAATTCATGAAATCACATGTATATGATAATATGGCATGGCTATTTACGCACCCAAAAGTTTATTTCCTGTTATGAAACAGGTAGTAAATGCATTTACTTCCTATCAATTTTATGATGGATAAAGATTAATGTTGTTCCAAGGGGTCATGCTACGCGCTGCTCTAAATGTCATGCATGGTTGAGTTCATGCTATAATAAGTTGAAACATTTTACTAGCATTGTTTGTTTTGGATAAAGATAAGGATAGATTAGAGGTGGTCTTTATACATCCGATACCTCATGAGTCGCTTGCATCCCGTTAAGCTCATTAATATAATCAAACCCAATATCTCTTATATAGCAGGGCTGGTGCGCCACTGACAACAGCCTGTCCCAAACCAATGTAGTGACCTATGGTAATTTATTGAATTAATTGATTTCACCAAAAAATAGTTAGTATTACTTGATGTCGCATTTTTATATGGCTCATTGTCCATATTCTAAGCTAAAATAAGAATAATAAGTTGTATACATGTACATAAGCTTATGTGATTTATTTTTAACAAATTATTGGAGTGTTGTATGATAAATTTTCAAAAGTTGCCATTTTTCCATGCCCATATCTTGTACCTGTATTTTCATGTTTTCTCTGGCTTCAATATTCGTTACTTCTGGTTTGAATATATATGCCAGAACATTATAAGAAATTAAGAATGACCAATTAAAAAGTAGAGTTTTGGACCTTTTGGTACCATAATTAATAGGTTTATGAGACAAATGTAAGAGTTTGATTTTATTAAAAGGTTGTGGAGAATAATCTGTTAAAAGAATTGGTAAACAATGTGGTTGGTGCCTTATCTGTGTGACATCAGGAAAGAAAAGATAGACTTGTGTACTCAACTTTAAATGATCTATTGGGCTTAAGCATTTCATAACACATAGACAAAGTGCACCATATACAGTTCCTGGTAGCAAGTTACTTGGTTCATTATTCGCTCCTCCATCATCAAGGTAAATTTTGTTTATTAAGATCTGATGTTTGTTTTCCTACTGCTTCTAATCTTTGATCAGTTTTCCTTTTAAATCAGTGGCTTTTGTTTTAATTTTAATGTGAATTGCACGACGGCTGTATATGCAATCTGTAGAGGGTTTTGAGTTTTTCTCAATGTGTTGATAGTTTCTTGGAAGCTTTAGCATATACTGAGTTTGTCATTAGATTCTTTTTCCTCTAAGGTTGAGATACATTTCAAGCATAGAATTTTATCTTAAAGATATATCTTGCTTGGTACATTTAAAAATTATCTCTGTTTGTCCATCTTATAAAATCCAATTGACTGTGTTTTTCTATTTGTCTTTTGTGTGTTCTGACTCAAAATTACCAAATAGGAGTGGATCACAGGTAATATGGATTGCACCAAGTGGTGGTAGGGACCGACCTGATCCGCTCACAGGGGAATGGAATCCAGTATGTTTTCGTGGAAAACTTGTGCTTCACCTCTTCAATCCACTCCTCTTTGATTCATTTCATAATTTTTTAGCTTTCAAATGGGTAGTGTAGTATATCTTTCTCTTAAAAACATAATATTTCTATCTATCTTCTTCATATTTCTATCAATTCTAAAGCAAATTTGGCCCATTTTTAGTGTTTAAATCATGGGCTATAGTCTCATGCTGACTGGCGGTGTCGGTCCATGGCCGGACTAGTACAATCATTGGTCCATGGCTGGATCAGTGCATACTAGTTTATACCAGCATACCATGTGTTAGTATGTCGATATGTGCGAAAAGATCCCAAAAAGGCTCGAAAATTATAAAAGAAAACTGGAAAACAGAAGAAAACATTAATGAGAGCATTTTAATTAGAACTTAATGCAAATTTGGTACAATTTCAATAAATTTTATCCAACATTAGGAAGGGATAGTGGATTTATCTTTTTCGAACGTTGAAGAGCAGCTTTACGACACTATATAAATGGGTCTTCCATTGTTATTGAATCATCTACAAAGATACGAGTTGAAGTGTTAAATTACGTGTCGAAACTTTAAGATTTAAACAAATCAAGTAATTTGGGGTGCCTACTTACCCTAAAATGGCACTAAAAGTAAGCCAATTGACCCTAATTGTGCCTAAATTCAAATTATGAACACTAATCACTCAATTGATAAGCTATGTTTAGTCCTAATCACCCCCAAATTTGAACTAAAAGTGATTGAACCTAATCATCATTGACTTAATATAATGAAACTAATAAGGAGCTAATCATATCGAAAACTAACTAAAAGTATACTAATGTCCCTAATGATGCCTGAAACATAATTAATGCCACTAATCACACAATTAACAAGCTGCATTTATGTCTAAATACCCTTAATCTGGCACCAAAAGTAAGAGATTGACCCCAATCATCATTAACTTGATATAATGGTGCTATTATGGATCTATGGATCATCTAATCATGACAAAAGCTAGCTAAAACTCTAAAAATACTCTCATTCAAATTAATGCCACTAATCACATGATTAACAAACTGCGATTATGTCTAATCACCCCTAATTTAGAACTAAAAATATGTCATTGACCCTAACCATCATTAACTAGATATATTGGATCTAATATGGAGCTAATCATGTGGAAGTTAACCAAGAAGTAGTAAGAGAATACATACCTTTGAATTAGAGTAATCCTTCTCTAAATGACTTGTTAGAATGCGTTAATCCTCCAAGATGAAGCTCTAATCACCAAAGATCAGCTTTAATTGAGAATAAGAGTGAGAATGTGTGAAAAAGAGAGTTCAGAAGTTGTGAGAGTGAAAGAGGGTGAAAGAGGGGGAGGGAGAGAGTTTAAATGGGGTTTGAAAGTGGTCCAACAGTCAATTGACCATTGGATTCAGATGAATCTCAGCCGTTGATCCATATTGGTTGAAATCCGATCACTGTCGATCGGTACAGGTCGGTATTGATCAAATTCTGATTGTTTCGCCCATTATGCAGGCTGTATCGCCTGTTACGACCCCCCCATATATATACCGCCCAATATAGGGCAGTTCACAACTTCACATCTTAGTATTCTATCGGACCGGTATGTACTGCCCATACCGTATCATACCATTTCGAGCTGTCGGTCAGTCCTTGGTTTAAATTACACTTTGAATTGATCATTCTAGATTCTATTGTGGATTCATTCACCATTTAGATCTCTAAGAAATTATGACTCTTTATATTCATCTATATTATGATGTAAGTAGACACAATTTCTTGAAAATCCGATGGTCATGCCCTATCTTTTTGCTCTGTAAGCTTTGTCTGTTGTGGGACATAGAGGCTGTTGAGGTGTGGATCATGTGAAGCCTCCTACAACTAGCTTTGTGGAAGCCTTTTCAAATTTAAGAGGTGTCTTTCATCCACCAAGATATGGGCATCTGGGAAACTTTAGATGACAACCTGCCCTTTAGAAATAAAGAAATCCCTACAGGAGTGCTACAACAGGTCAGGCATGACCATGCGGGTTTCAAGTTATATATCCCTAACTCATCCTAGACTAGGTCACAAGTAGATTCTCAGTATCAGTTGTTATATTTGTCCTACTTGACTAAAAGTTACTTGGCAAAGAATTGAATATCATAAAAACCCATCTAATGCATCGTCAAACTGCAAAAAGGGTTCTTGTAAGAAAGACTAATGACTTCAAAACAAGGATTAATTAAAGATTTATTGTTAATTTGTTTAGCATGTTCATTTTGGTCTATGCTGGAGGTTTAACATGACTCATACAACTTATGTGATAGTCTAATAATCCTTCTTTCCTTTTTGATGTTTAATGATATTTCCTTTTACGACCCAGTTGTTTTTGTTTTCTTCATCAATTGATCACTTGTGCTGATGATAATGAGTGCAGGCACCATTTGACGCATCTTCAGTGGACAATATGAGGAGGCTTTTGGACCATTCTGGTGTAGTTGGGCACATGTATCCCCTAGCATTGCTGTGTTATGAGGTTATGCCTCCACCACGAGAGGTATGATCTACTTAAGTGTTGTGATCTAGACTTGGCACACTGTATCATGATCTTCTAACATTATTTATTTTAGGTAGAAAAGCAAATTGGTGAGAGAAGAAAAATTTCTTTTCATGGAATTGGGTTATCCGTGGCTCCAAAAATTAACTTTGTTGAAATCACAGCTGGTTGTGAGAACCCTGATGAGGTTAGTGATAATATTTGTATTTTACTATCCTATGGATTTTACATGATCTTTTTGATGTAGTTGTGTGCTTGTTCTATTATCAAATTTCAATGCCCCTAATGATAAAATTAGCTAAAGTTTATATTAATTTGTATTGCCATGTGGCTAGGTTTCTACTACAACTGACATGCAATTTATTAAGGTTTGTTGTAGGAAAAGATCTCTCAGGTGTTAAGTCAACGTAAATTTTCATTGATCATTGAAAGCAAGCATTGGGACAGTTAATATCCATGTGTAACAATTTGCGCTTGAGGTTCATCAAAAAGTTCTAAAGATGATGACTTATGTAATAATTTACCTGAACTTCAAACATGTACCATTAATTTATTTCTAACTATTGAAAATTGTGTTAAGACAATTGCTAGAATTAGTTCAAGTAGCTAGAGATACTTGAACTAATGGGACTGCACATATATGCTAATGGGCAAGTGTTGCAAATATAGAAATGATAAAAAAAGTGTGACTCAGTTCATGAGGCTTCTGTTAGTCATCTGCAGACGGTTAATTGGTGCACCTTACCCTTATAGGTGAAGCTGCTTGATAAGACCCTGGGGTTTTATCGTAGAGAAAAAAGAGAAAAGTGATAAGATCGCTTCGAGGGGATCGGCCTCCTTGTTAGCCAAAGGCTGAATGATACTTCATTACTTGAGAGAGAAAAAACTAGCCAAAAGCATTACACCCACATATAGAGTTTTAATCCTTAGTCCACTAGAACTAGGAGTTCTAAAAAAACAGCAAATCCTAAATAAGAACCCTAGCCGACTCCTACTAAGACTAGGAAACTCTAAAGAGACATGTATTTACATCAAGTTTAGGACCCAAAAATTCAAGGGATCCTGACACTGCTTCAATGATTCAAACCCTTGATCCTCGTGTTGCAAATGAGTATCATTACTTGGGTTTCAAAACTTGCTCTAAATGTAAGATATGCTATAATAGGAATATGATGAAAAATAGTTTAGACAGCATAGTGTTAGATTTGACAAAATTAATTTATTGTGTAATTCCTTGAAATGCCATATTTTGAGTTATAGCACCAAATGACAGCTTCTAGATCAGAATTTGCTTATCAAAATTAACAGAATATTACCTACTGAAACAACTGAAGGATTAGAAATGTTAATAAATTTCAAGAATTTGGGTTGTAAGCTGACTAGTAGTTATTTTGAAATTGTTCTCATGAATTATGGTTCCTGTACTGACATTTGATCTATATCTAATTCCATTTAAACTTTTGTGGTTTCTACTTGGTATTGAAATGTGCACATCCTAATCCATATCGCCATTCTTAATAGTTTTTGAACCTTCCTGTAATAAGAATCTTTCATGTTTGTCAAATATACATTTGGTGCCCAAATTTCTTCTCTCCTTAAAAGCTCTTTGCATGAACCGATATTATTTGTCATGTCAGTTCTTTTATTACGTTCTTGACTTTGCAGGCTAAGGAAGTCTTTTCTCAGGCTGCATATGATTCCATGATTGAACATTATAATGTTCTTGAATCTGCTATATATGGATGTAAAGGACTAAATGCATCAAACTCCATTGTCTCACTTTCACAGCCATGGTTATGAATCTTTTGGCAGGTTCTCGTCATTAAGACATTCTTTTTTCCTTGCTTTAGTTGCTTAAGATTTTCATAACTACAAGGAGGTGTCCTTGGAAAAATTTAAGATATTCTTTTGTTTATTTGTTGATAAATTTATTCTAATTTGCATGTCATAGGCACTTAGAAAACTTTCAAGTTTGGCCTTTTTATGGTACTTGTGAGAGACTTGTTTGATGATTGCAAGGAGGGTATGATCACCTGGCTTGGGCTAATACAGGTCCAAGCTGTATTGGCATATTGTGCATCAGTATGCTGGTACGTATTAAGTCTCCAAAAAAGTTTAAAAAATAAAAAAAATTACTATCTACTACAGGCCCTGTTTCAGGTGGTACATGCTTTATACCGCCTAGTTTACCTTGTTCCATGTGTCATTAGGCTATCAAACCATGACGTACCCATCCATACCTACCATACTAGGTGACATGGTTCATCATTTCGTGCCGACCAGGTCTCTCGGTCCCTAGTTAGATCAGTTGGTACTGGCTGAAAAATCAGCCAAAATTAAAAACCCTATTTCAGGGTTGTTTTATCCTAATTTATTGATATAAAAATTAAATTTGATACCTAAACATGCATTAATAAGCTTTTAATTGCCTATAAAACATCATAGAATAAGCTTGTAAATCATGCAAGAAGATAGTACATGGTCAATCTATGCTAATTCTTCTTAAATTCCTCTAATTAGGTCTTAATTAATTATTAGTCACTAATCAGTCAAGAGTACCAATATTCTTTATGCTAATTACATGACATGTTAAGGAAAACATAGAGAGAAGTTAAATACATTCGATGGGAGACATTCCATCTAACCTCCGGTTCGAATTCCTCCATTAACCAAATCAAGGGTTGATTTCCATTAATCACTGATAGAAAGATTAAACAAGTTTAATGAGTGAGAAAGAGTGAGAAATAGAGTGAGGATGAGAGTGCATGAAAGATGAGGGAGGGGCTTTTATAAGGCCAAAACAGCTCCCAATAGTCATTTGACCACTTGGGCTCGGTGTCAATTGAAATAACACCAATATGGTCGAAATTCAATCATTATTGATTGGTAGGGGCCAATAATGGTCGGAATTCAATCATATTGGGCGATAGTGAGGCACGACCGCTACACCTCACGTTTCCCATGTATCATTCTACTACGAATTTACAAAAGAGAAGACGAGTTAGATGAAACGTTTAACTCGGGAATCTATAAGTAGACATTTCGGTAAGCACTTGATAAATATTGAAAATTACAAATATAAATTTTGCAAGCTCTGAATGATTACGTGACAAAGGGTTCAAGGTGGTCCGCCACGACCAAAAGTCCTCACAAGTGCTCACATGACATTGCTATAGAACAAGATAACGAATTAGCCCTAGACAATACCTGAAAGGCCCATACAATCATGTGCATCCTTGGTAGCTCTATGGTGTTGTACTGGCTGACACTTCGCACCACTTCGCAGAGCTAGAAATCCCCAAAATGGCTACCTGAATAGCTTATTTTTGGACAGTATTACCTCTGTGTGATGACTGCACACAATTTGCATTTACAGGATTAAGCTTACTGCAAGCCTTCTATATATTGTGAGTATGAACAAAATCGAAAGACACAAATATACACAAACATTGCATCGAACACCCTTTGTACAAATTTGTTCATGACATTCTCCCTGACTTATTCCTTTAAAGCCTTGGCAGATGCTGTATCTCCTCGCCTTTACTGAATTTTCAATCTTCTACTTTAGCTGTAACGCACCTCTCTTAACTTCCAGTTGCTCCCCACCATTGTTGTTGAGTAGTCAAACTTTGATTCACCAATGTTGCTTTAACTCACTAGTGTCTCTGACTCCAGTGTGGGGTCGGTCAAGTTGTGTTGATCTTTGTTGGTTCTTGTGGATCCCTTAGATAAAGGAAAAGACCTTCCTTGTTGTGCGTTAGTCTCTTAAACATCTCGCACCACTTGAACTAAATGGATGTCTATTGGAGCTTTAATGAGTATTGTCTTGAGACTTTGAAGTTTTTAGGATCTTTTCTCTGCAAAATTTGCTCATCAATTCCTCTTCTACTTTGTTGTTGCCTCCATGTAGGTTTGCATCACTTTTGCTTTTGACTGACATTCTATTGGCATATGAAGCGAACAATTTACTCTTGGTAGAACTAATTATTATCGGTGAGGATTTGACAATTATTGTCTTTAATTAAGTTTCTTCGAAGGATCTTTGAACATGTGCAGAGCTCCTCTACTGGATAAATAAGAGAACTGAGGTACTCGGTTTTGCCCATTCGCTTAAGAGTTGGGAAGGCAAAGGTAATTGACTTCGCTCGCCTCCTCGAGGGTTGTACTTTCATGCATCAAGTTGTTTACTAGCCTTTGCTTGCTCTTTGCTTATACCTTTGAAGCACCCAAAGTATTTGCATGCTTTGTGTTGAGTTAGCTACTGTAATTTGCCTCATTACCATTGAACTTCAAGAAAACAAGAAGTTTTGCCTAAAAAGAGCAAAATTTTATCCCGACTTAGAGCAATGCTTTCATCCGAAATCCCCCTTAGTGGTACACATCCCCCATATGCTGATGACCAAGGCTTTTATCCAATGCAAAATTCGATGCACGCACAGAAGACCCTGCCTCTATAGAACCATGACATTCACTATTTAAATCCATAGCCCTTCATGTCGTCATGTTGCTTACCAAAGTGGAGCTCCTAGTAGCTTCTGATCATACCTACATATGATCAAGTCCCTTACGTCCCGTGTGTCGCATTGCCTCAAACTGTTTCACCACGATCCACTACACCATGTCTTCTCTTGGTAACATTTCTATTGTATTATGATCTTTGTGGGATAAACTCGAATTGCGATCTCTTCATGTGTGGCCTCTATCAGCACATCGCAGGGCTTCTGCTACCTTCGATTGTGTTTGCTCTTTTAGTAATTGACCTTCATCCACTTGCTCTTGGGTCACACATGGACGAAGCACGAATTCTAGGATAGTTCGTTGCTGAGCAGCTCTCGAAGTCCGTTGACTTCGTTAAAATTGTATGCCATTGTTTGGATCCTAGGCCCTTGCCCTGGCACAATCTCTGCTGGTCACAGCTTCCTTTGTAGCAACTCGAATGACAGCACTATGGTATATTCTTTAAGAGTACCTGCTTTCGCATCCTTTTTGCATTCACAAGTTGAGTCTCCTTAGTCTATTCGTCAATTACTTTGTCGAGATAAGGTGCATGTGCCTTGAAACTCCCTTCGACGTTGGCACCATACAAGATGCATCCGCTCCATTAGAACGAAGCACCCTGGAATGACATGATCTCGCTCTTGCCTCTGCAAGAGTTTATGTCCTTGACCTCTATCTAAGGAAAGCTTCGCACCTCTGCTCCATATTCTATCTTCTATGTCAACTCCCTTCATGTGACAAGGGCAATTCACTAAGTTCCACCCAAGTTGCTTCGCTCCTCAGTTTGTATTGAGTTGATGGTGGTTCTAGTACCCACCATTCCATGGGTTAGCTATCTGTTGAGTCTAATTTCCATATTGGCTCTAAGTGTACCGTTGTTTGGTGTTGCCTAGGGTCGCTCCCTCACTTGATCTCGCAATATTGGTGACCAACACATTACCTTATGTGAGATCATGCGACGATTCCTAATCGCTTACTTAATCTGTTAATCTTTATGAAGCTGTTGTTTTGAGGTATCCCCCTTAACGCGTGCGGTTCGTTGCACATGATTCTTCCTCTGGAGAACCGAGACTTATCCTTCTTAGATATTTGTCCTATTGGAGCAACTTTTCTCTTTGCATTCTTTCCTCTATAAGTTTTGAAGACCATCGTTTCCTTGGACTATTTCGTCTTGCTGAATAAATTGTACACTGTTTCATCATCGTGAACATACTTGATAGACTATGACTTTTCACCAATACAACTCTCGCTATGCCCCTTAAAGTCTAGCAACATACTGAACCTACAACACACTTTAGCCTCCTACGGACATATCCTTCCTATGCCGAAGAAAAAGTTTTCATGTTTTATGGTGTCGAGTTTCAGTCCCCTTGGGATGGCCACAGACAATCCATCATCTGCATACAAGCCGTTGCATGAGTATTAAATTCTTCAAGGTAGCATTTTCCCTCGCCTTTGTGAGCTTTGCATAACTTTTTCAGTTGCCGAGCAACCTATCCCTCCTTGCACTGCCTTATCCTTTGTCAAACACTTCCGCTTGCCTTAAGCACCATCAAGTTTGGTTGTCAACATCGAGTCGTAGCTCAAACTTAGCCATTCTAAATTTTGTGTGCTACATGTTTTTCCCAACTCGCTTGTCCTCGTGGTGCCTCTCGCGCAAAGGGTTGGTCATTCCTGTGAATACTAATCTCGGATGTTTGTTCTTCTGAGTGACTTCTTTCCATATGTCTTTATGTTTGTTTTCCCCAAACGGTCGTCTGTGCTACCTATCCTCAACGCAATCCCGTTAGGTCCCTCACGTTTGCATGCTAGGTGTTTCTAAATGTGCTTGTCCAGATCTGATATCATATGTCACGAACTTAGTTTTTCTTAAGTCGTACAGCACCCTTTCATGTTCGTCCGCAAAGGGTCAATCTTTCCGAAATGTCTTATGGTCCGTTAAGGACCTATAAAAGAGAAGACGAGTTAGAGGAAGCATTGAACTTAGGATCTCACAAGCACGCATTTCAGCAAACATTTGATAAGCAATGAAAATTACAAATGTAGATTTCGTAAGTTGTGAATGGTAGCATGACAAAGGGTCCAAGGTGGTCCACCACGGTCAAAAGTTTCCACAAGAGCCCACATGACACTACTATAGAATAATAGAACAAACCAGCCTTAGGCAATATCCCAAAGGCTCATCTAGCCATGTGCCACTCAGGTAGCTCCATGGTGTTGTATTGGTTGATACTCTCTGCACCACTTTACGAAGCTAGAAAACCCCCAAAATGGCTACTGGATGGTCTGTTTTTAGACAGTTTTACCACTATTCGACGACTGCATACAACCTATGTTTACAGGACTAAAACGGTCACAAAAGCAAACCAATATGGTACTATCAAGCCTACTACAAGCTCTCTATGTATTGTGTAAAGCATGAACAAAACCAAAAGACACGAATATACACAAACATTACATTGAACACTCTTTGTACAGATTTGTCCATGATAAATTGGAGTGGACTGATCCGCACCTTAACTAGCTCTGGGACCAATATATACCAACTGCTTAATGCGACATCAGGCAGTACGATAGTCCATGCCAGGCAGTATTGTTGCTATCCAAATTGATTCTTCAATTTGTCATACAATAGTGAAGTGTTGCATTCTGGATGTGTGAACTGGAAATGAAGAGAATCCTGTTCTTTCCTAGGGTTACTTAAAGGCTTAAGTTCAGGCTTGGAAACACTCAAGAAAAGTGAAGGAAATAGTGCTGATTTGTTTATGATAAAACTAATTGGATGTAGCATTGTTGTAGGCAGTGGACATTAACTTCCAAGTGACTAGGTCTCATGATGTTAAAATTCGTTGAAGGATCATGGAAATAATGTGAAGATATTAGGGTTCATACATTTGTTCCTTCTTTTTATCTGTATGAATATACTGAACATTCTTAACAGAATTAAGGTAGATTTACAATCAAATTTGGAATTAACAGAAAAGTGCATCAGCATTAAGCTTGTGATAACCAATGACGGCAAACTCTTTAGAAGGTTGATCATGAGCATAGAGATTGAAGATGAGCAATTTGCTAAGATGTTATAAGAATAGAAAACATAAATATAGAACCACAAATGAAAGCTGTATTGTTAGACATAGGCTATCGGACCATTGGGGTATTGTGCTTTACTGTTATTAATGGTGTACATTATCTATTACCATGTGACCTGAAAAATGTTAATGGGCTTGCAAAATTGGAAAACACCATGTTGACTTTCATGAGTTGGGGGTGGTTACATGGATTGTTTCTGCTATATAGTTTTTGTGAAGGCACATTTTCATGTTTATGCTGGCAAAATTCTTTGCATCATCAGACTCCACATTACATGGATTGTTTCTCCTATATAGTTTTTGTCAAGGCACATTTTCATGTTCATGCTGGCAAAGTTGTGTGTCTTGTCAGATTCGGCATTATCTAGTGGAAAAGATGTCAATTGGACTAAAATTAGAGTTTCTTTCCTCTTCCGACAAATTTAACCACATTTTGTATAATGACATGTTTGACCTGAATAAACTTGCACTGAAACAAAACTTTGGTCAAGTTATTGAGTCAACTACTTGAGATGTCTACATGTGAACTTTTTAGCTATTCAAGTCTGTTCAGATTTTGTTTTCCATTAGTCTTGAAGCAATTACATCTTTTTCTTTCCTGCTGCTTTCCACTGATAATTTGGATATTCCATCACTTTCAGTTTTGACAGGGCAATTCCTATACAGCCATCATAAATCACTAGCATCCTATTATGCTGGGTGCTATAGATTGTGGGTAAATAAGATTGTGGGTAAATAAGATCATGTGCCTCTGATGTAATCATACATGGTGTTTGAATGGTAATTGATCTTATTTACCCACAATCCTATAGATTGTGGGTAAATAAGATCAATTACCATTCAAACAGTCATGGTCCTCTGATGTCCAACTAACTGATTATACAGTGTGATAACTGAAATTCTTTGGATAAAATTGTATACCTAGTGTGAAAGCAAAGAGAGATTTGATCATGCAATTTTTGGAATTAGTCATAAAGTTCTGACGCTGCCTGATGGTTCATCATCCTCATTATCTATAACATTCTTCCCTCATGTCACTACATGTGCTTTTATAATTTCTATGGAAGCGTATATAGTCTTTTTATGGCAAGTCTGCTTGTTTAGAAACTCATCATTTTCTATGCATGCCTTCTTAATAATTTCATTGTGTGCAATACTTTGGGACTAAAAAATACTAAAGTTTCCTCTTTCTGGCTGACAGATCAATTTTGCCCTCTGAAACTTTTGCACAAGTCTGCTGGTGGTATCTCTGCTACTTGAGTCAATTGATTGTGTAAAATGGAGCTTCACACAGATTCTGCAGCCTTTAAAAGGTGGAGGGCCTAACTGTATCGACTTAACTTATCATGAACTTTGCTTTCTCGGGGGGCTTTATCTACTGAGACACAAGTGATCGTTTATTAATGAAGAATATTGAGCAGGAGTCAGGAGCCGTATATTTTCTAAAATGTATTGCGGTTTGCATCAAACTGCTGGACCGTGTATACAGTAGTTTCCAGGCACGTTGTCCACAAGCGGCGCCAGCTTTATTCTTTTTATTGAGGGTAAGACATATGAGGATCCATATATCTGACATGTATTAATGCTAACATGACCAAATTCCTTCTGTACATATCTAGTTCTTATTTCGCGATGAATTAGATATGACAGCATTTACTGCCGGTGTCAGATGCATTAGTTTTCTTTTTTTTTTTTAACTAAGATTTAGTTTTCCAGTCAAATATGAGAGTTAACGAGTTTGTTTGATTCTCTTTATTTTGACTGAAGACTGTCCTAAGCTTTAGAAGATCGTTCTCAAATTATGTATTCTGTTATTCGTATAATTTAAGTTGTTTATATTTATTCCTTTTTTGTGTACAATGGAAAGCCAATAAAATCTTTTAGGTGAAAAGCTCATGGGATCCAAAGGCCAATCCCACTTTTCATATGTAAACTTTTATGCTGATTCTAACTCTTGCTGGGATCTTTTTGAACTCTATCGAGGATGAGATCGACAGTTAGGATGAAGACAAGAAACTGTGTCGACACATCTTTGAATGTGGTGTTTTTACTTACAAATTTACCATCGAGAGTAACGATCAGTATATTTTCTTTGAATGTGGCTGGTGAGGGGCTTAATATGATTTACATTTTTTTTTTTGTTCGTAGTCGTATATTTTCGTCCTTAATTCATTGTTTTATGATTGCTAAAAAAGGAGGAGGATCATGAAAATAAAAAAAAATCTAATAACTATTAGAAATAATTTAATTAATGATTTTCTTTTTACTCTTGAATGTCCAATTGATAAATTAATTTCTTATAACGCACTTTATTTGAAATGGGGGTTCTATTAAATTTCAAATATTCGGTAGAGATTTTCTTTATCACAGCGGTTTATAAGAAACTATGAGAAAACGTCTGCTGACTTATTTGTCAAAGAATTCCTTTTGACTTTAAACGGAGGAATTCCTTTGCAAAAAGGAAAAGATATATCGAATTTGGTGTTTTTTCCTTGCAAATTCAATAAACTCTATCAACCGCTATTAAATATAGTTAATATTAGTTAGGTTTCGTTAAAAATTTATAAAAATGAAATATCTAAAATATCAGAGGAATTCTCAGCAAATAGAATAAGGGCATTAATCATCTTATGTGCCGGTGATTCTGTAAAGAGTATAAGAAAATATAAGCCTGCTCGCGTTTATTTCTACTTGACCAACACGCGTCCCTTTCGTCATCGCCTCTCTCCACCGTCCAAGTGTATGCTGAGATCGAACGATGCCGTACATTCGCAAGCCGCGTGCTTGATCCAACGGCTACAATCCCTCGACCCTTGCCAAGTGTTCCTCTACTATTCAGATGTCCAAACCTGACTCGTCAAACAGGAAGTCCACGGCCGGGGGGCCGGGGGCAGCGGGCAGCGCGAGAAATAAGGCCTTGCAGAAAAGTCAGAAGAGGAAGAGGGGAAAGAGGCAGAAGAAGAAGGAAATCTATCTTTTCCATCGCCTTTTCATCCCGAGGTACTATTTATCTTCTTTTTGACTCTCTTCTCCCCGTATTTGTGATCGTCTTTGGGAACCCCAACCCCTCCCTGGTTGGTTGTTTGTAAGTTTAAGCATCGTGCATGATGCTAAGCGCATCGATTGATTCCTTGATAAATGGAATTGTTTTTGCTTGATTTTGTGGTACCGGAACAGAGATCTCAAATTCTTCTCTGTTCGGACCAAGAATCCCTCTTCCACTTTAATCAAAACTGATAGTTTTCCATCAAGTACCATAGATTATTACGTCGGAATACAATCTTCTTCAGTTGTTCACATGACTGAAGCTGAAGAGGTGTTGGTGGTCAAGTTCCTCAATCGTTGAGGTCAAAGACTCCTTCGATCGCTTAGCTCCAATCCGACAGCATAGATTATCTTTCGTATTACACGAACAACTCGTGGTAGTCTTTTTATTGGAGTTCGGGTGTACTTTGCTGCACCGAGTACATAAAAATCCACTTTAGCAATTGGAAATCTATGATAAATTTTGGGTTTTCCCTTTTTTTTTTTTTGTTATTTTCTGGTCCATGTTGTTTCACTATATTGAAAAGGTTTATGATGTACGCTTGATATCCTCTGCTTCTGAAACGCTTTAACTTTGAGGTGAATGCTTTGTTCTTGGGTTACAGGACTTCAGTCATACGAATCCTGTTTCTCATCCTGGGATGGGTGACAACCTCAAGGATAAAGTCAGCGCCTTTGGCGAGCGTCTGAAGATTAGCGGGTCTGAGGTAAGCCGGAAGATGACGGCTGGCATGAGCTCTATGAGTTCTAAGATGAAGGACTTCTTCCAAGTTCAAAACCAATCTGAGAAAATAGTTGAGGATGCCACCTCAGAAAACTTGGATGGTCCTAACTGGCCTGCCAACCTTGAGATCTGTGACATGATTAACAGTGAAAAGTTCCACAGCGTCGAATTCATCCGTGGCATCAAAAAGCGAATTATGTTGAAGAATCCTACTGTCCAATATCTTGCTTTAGTTCTCCTTGAGACCTGTGTGAAAAACTGTGAGAAGGCTTTCTCTGAGGTTGCTGCTGAGAGAGTCCTGGATGAGATGGTCAAGTTGATTGATGATCCACAGACTGTAGTGAATAATAGGAACAAGGCTCTTGTCATGATTGAAGCATGGGGGGAATCTGGAGAGGAACTCAGATACTTGCCAGTCTTTGAAGAAACCTACAAGGTTAGATTATTGACGTAATACATCAAAAGTTGCACTTCTATATTTCCATATATTGCGGATTTAATTCTTTAGCTGTTAGAACCTAGCCCTTAACAGTAAGTGTCTAGCAGTAATTTAGCTTCGTTTGGTAACTCCTAGCAGCAGTAGGCTTCATGCTGCTTAATGGTAAAAGGTATCTTTTGGCATCAGTTGGACAGCACTTACAACGGATGCTATCTATAGTTTAACCACAAACAGATTGAGAAAGTATATGGTTTCCTTGGTCATGGTCCAGCTTGCTTGTCCACTTAGCTTTGGACTAATTTGTGCCTTGTAATTAAATTATTATTATAAAAAAGAATAATGGATATTTCAGTTTTCGTCTTTGCTTCCATGTTTGATTATTACTCGCTCTTGTTCTAGTGACATATATTGTACAATATTTATGTATATTCTACCTGATGAGCAGCTTTATCTTTTTCTTGTAGAGCCTGAAATCTCGAGGTGTTCGCTTTCCTGGAAGAGATGTCGAAAGCTTAGCTCCAATATTTACTCCACCACGTTCAGTTTCAGAGACAGAATCATATAACAGTGCTATTCAGCAGCAAACATATAATGATTTTCATGTGCATAGTTTCACTGCTGAACAAACAAAGGAAGCATTTGATGTGGCTCGCAACAGCATTGAACTTCTGTCCACCATTTTATCATCTTCGCCACATCAAGAAGCTTTACAGGTGATTGAAACCTTAATATCCATGCTTTATTTTTTACTGTTGGACAGTGGAATCAGTAGATATGTCCTATATTAATTTTCTGTTGCTTTCCACTGTTCACCTAACTAGCAATACATCTTCTGGAACTGAGCTTTGTTTCAGCAAATAGCAAACCTCTATGCACATATCTGTTACCATACAAGTTGATTGATATAGCTCTCATCTTAGACTTAGACTTCTAGTTTATGTTTTGCAATTTATTTCTTCTCGATACTTTTGCTCTCTCTACATCATAAAGGCTCTATGATTCTCGAACTGATCTTTCCTTGTATTCATATATGTTCTTTTGCACTGTCTTATGGTGCATTGTTGTACTTGTTGAAACATGATTTTGTTGAGTCCAATGGTGAACTTTCAACATTTCTAGCTCATTGTTTTACCATTGATTTGGAAGATCTGGTAAATTACATAAGAATATTAAAATAATTAACGAATAAAAAATAATTTTGTTTCATATGTTTTTAATTAATTGCATGAGAATGTGGGGGGCGGCGGGGGGAGGAGGAGGAAATGGTTTATTTTGTTCTGTGAATATAGAACTGTGCAGATATTATTGAGCCTGTGTTTCTGCTATTCGTCCCTTCTGCCATTGCGAGAGTATGAATCTGTGCTATCATTTTGTTATTTTGTTTCTTGCTTTTTCAACTACATGAAGAATATGGTATTCTAGAATACTAAGGATAGACATACTACCTGTCCTAATGTCCTTTGTGCAAGAGTTGAACGGTATTAGTACCCAGTCATCTTATGACTGAACATAACATTAGAGGTACTTCAATTAATGCCTGAATAGAATTTTTACAGATATCTACGAACTGAGAGAAGTCAGTTCAAACACATCCTTTGAGCAGCTGGTATGGAACATAGCTGTTGGCAAGTAAACCTGAATATGATTTTGCAGCTATATCCAAGGATTAATACATGACAAGCCACTACTGAATCAGTTACTGTAACACAACTTGTCCATATTAGAGCCCAACTAATGCAAGCATGGATTATGCCTGCCTTGTTGTTGGTTCCCTCCCTTTTCTTTACATTAGTCGAGTTCATGCTGGGGGACATACTGCATTATCATTGCTTGGGCTTTCAGATAGAATATGCAATCAAGACCTTATTTTTTTAATGAAATTGACATAAACTTGTATATGAACAGAAATAATAATGTCTTTCCTTATCTTTTCAAATTTCGATTCCTAAAATGTTAGAGCAATCCTGGATCTAAGGATTTCAGTATATTTGTTGCTAGAAGGAAGACTTACAGAAGAAGTTATTTCATAAACAAAGGTCAACTGAACGCTATGCATTATTCTGATGAAGCCAGAGTTTTAGAAGTGGTAATGATGGTCAAAGTGTTATGGATAAGTTTTGTGATTCTAAGCTGCAACAGACTTCTCTCATTAATTCCTTTCGGTTGGCTGTTCAGAAATTATTGTCATAGTTACCTATGCAGGATTAAAAATAATAATTTACAAATTCTGCTGCCTGATGACATGTTGATACTTTTGTCTAGTCTCTGAACGTCATCATTCTTCGTCTTCTTTCAGGATGATTTGACGACTACCCTCCTTCAGCAATGCCAACAAAGTCAACGCACTGTCCAAAGAATTATAGAGACAGCAGGTGATAATGAGGCAGTGCTTTTCGAGGCCTTGAACGTAAATGACGAACTTCAGACGATCCTCTCCAAGTATGAAGAGCTGCGGAAGCCTCCGGTTGTGAATTCTGAACCAGAGCCTGCAGTGATACCAGTTGCCGTGGAACCCGAGGAGTCTCCTCGAGCTACCAGAGAAGATGCCCTCATCAGAAAACCACCAGGTTCCCAAACAAGGTCAGGTGGAGATGATGGCATCCTTGATGATCTTGATGAGATGATCTTCGGTAAAATAGGAGGGAGCACTTCTGAGGATCAAAATCCTGAAAAACAGCATAAGCAACAGAAGAGCGATCTAATGACCTTCTAGCGACGATCATCAGAAAGTCCATGCTTCATGAAGAATCTGTGATCTTACACCTCAATGGATTTATTTTACCACTATTGGGAACTTCTGCACACTTTGTTTGTATAGAGTATGCAAATTACTGTCATGGATTTACCAAACAGGCCGTATACGATGACATTTAAATAGTAGTGAAATAAATAATTGTTGACAATGTGAGAGACGAGCACTCAGATCTGTTCTCATTACCTTTTGAGTGTTGGTTTGCTGCTTCAGATGACTTCACCACTTGTGTTTTAGGTGTATTGCATTCCAAAGGCTGTAGTTCCCACCTAAAATCTTTTAGGTGTCAACAAAAATATTGCATTTGCACACGGTGATCTTTAAAAGAAGATCTAATGGCCTATTTCTTCGGAATGCAAATTTGGATTGGTTGGCCTGAACTGCGAATCCAACAAGGGTTGGACTGTCGAGCTGCATTGAGAATTAGGTCCGTGTGCAGTGCCATCTCTATTGAGATAATCTATAGTCTCATGCTCGAGTCCATATGAATTGATTTAATATGATAAAAAAATTAAATTTTAAAAAAAAAGGATCCCCCATTAGAAAGAAATATGATCATGATTTGAAGGTGCATTAAGAACACTTTCTTTCTTTTCTCTCTTTGTTATTGTTACCTCAAAATTAGCAACACTAGGAGGTGATTCCTTTTTCTGTTCCACTCGATTTATCATCGAACACGACAAAGGAACAAATTAAAGATTAAAAAAAAAAAGCTTCATTTTTGGTTAGTTTCTGTATGCAAGTTTTCATCGTGGAGTGACCACCACTCTGAAAAAAAGAGTTTTTGCCCACTTTCTTGGATGGCCAAGATATTCGGATATTGTCGATTGATTAACTTGGTTGCATGGTATGCGATGAAAAAAAATTGAAAAAAATAAAAAAAAACACTCAATTGAATTCGTAGAGTAGAGAAGTGATGGATGAAAAAGGAAATAAAAGAAATATCATTTATCATCACCCTTTGCCACATAGGAGAATAAACTTACATTGACTCTCCTCAGACCTCGACTCCCGTATTGACAAAAACTCGATGTTAATCTATAGACAAACAATGATTGCATGCATCCTAGATTGCACTGTGCTGCTCTTTCCCAGAAACAAATTGTGACAGCGCCATGTCTCTTAATTACCTTAACATGTGTCAAAACTATTTGCTTTTATTGATCACAGGAATTTTTATGTTTCTAAATAATCATAGTTCACAAAATCAATACAATTATACAAGTGAGATCCTTGAAATATTCAAAACAGCAGTAAGAGAAGTGGGATAGATGGCAGGAGAAACATACACACAGTTGTCTCCACAATTCTGGGAGGTCCCAAGATCAATAATAATAGGTTGGTTCTAAACACCTGTCGATCATGTACATTAGATTAGGATTCTCCAGAGCTGCTGCCACGCGTTCTTTGTCATTTAACTGCTTATTCACTGAGAAAACAAGAAATTAAACGACTTCAGGAGTGGAAATGGACCACCAACAGAAGAGAAGAATGGGATTGCAGTATAGGCAGATAACACAAACAAGATCATTGCAGTACCAGCAGCTTCAGTTGCATGAGTCCCAGGTGCCACCCTTATGTCCACCTGTGAGAAAACAGATTGGTGGATCAATTACTGGAGTCATTGTCAAAACAAAATGTTATAAAGATGATGCAAAATTATAATTGCTTTCCAAGAATTTCTACTGCAGCGACGCACATTAAGTAACGACTGAAGATGTAGTGACAATAAAGGACATTGCGTAGGCAACAGTTGGTTGCATAAAACTACAGCTAGAAAGGCTTCATTGTATCAACCTCATCTTTCATCAGCACTAGTTTATATATATATTCTTTACAACGTACCATAATATGAAATACTGCTGCCTCAAACATAACATGCCAGCCATATCAGAGCATAATCAAGCTTGTAACTCAACTCATAGTCGAAGTGTCGAAGAAGATTCTGCTTTTTTGCATACCCTAAAAGATAATATAAGGTCTAAACTGCTAAAAGATTAAGGAAAGCCAAAAAACTAGAAGATCAGAGTCACAGGTGATACCCAACCCACACTCTCTTACTCTTTTAATCAGATCAAAAGTTTTTCATATTTTCCTTTCAGACACTACTTTTTTTTAATCAACAGGCTTGTATAAAATCATTATCATATAACATGAAATATAGTTTGACAACAAACAAATATTAGAACTTTATATCACATAAGATGATGCTAACCATAAAATGCTCGCTCCAGACAAGTGTCACATCTGTATATTCACCAGCAAAATCCTATAATGCCACATTACATGTACCAATTAATTTCTTGATCTTCTGGATTCTAGATGTCACATCATAATCATTATCATATAACATGAAATATAGTTTGACAACAAACAAATATTAGAACTTTATATCACATAAGATGATGCAAACCATAAAATGCTTGCTCCAGACAAGTGTCACATATGTATATTCACCAGCAAAATCCTATAATGCCACATTACATGTAACAATTAATTTCTCGATCTTCTGGATTCTAGATGTCACATCATAATCAGTGTTTTTAAAAGTGCTAGGCGCCCAATGTCCCAAAACACTCGAGAAGCTAGGCGCTCGCCTAGGCACTCACCTAAGCAAATTGAGACACTCTAAAATATTAAAATATAAATAACATATAATATGATTATAAAAATAAAAAAATACAATGTTAAATTGAAAATATATAAAGAACCAAGTCACATTGTCCATATTCTAATAAAAGTTCTAAATAACTAGAGATTAATAGTTCTAAATAGGGATTAATAGTTCTAAATAGGGTTAATAGTTCTAATTGTCCATATATAAAGTGACAAGAAGAGTCGTCAACAGTGGAAGGTGGGGAAGGAGAGGACAACGATGATGGAGGAACCTTCGGACCGTGGCAACGACGATGAAGAAAGCTACGGAGGGTGACGATGATGGAGAAAGCTACGAGCAACGAAGAAAGTTGTGGACGTCGACAACAACGACAAAGAAAGTTGTGGACAATGATGTCAGGGGTGGAGGAAGCTTCAGATGTGTCCGTAGGTGGAGGCAAAAGCTACGGCCTTGTCCCTTGACAGCGAAGTGAGCTGCACATGAAAGCAGGAACGGCGAAAGGAACTACGCACGAGAGTTGCAGCGATGGGAGCTTTGGACCTATCCGTCGATGATAGAGGAAGTGCCAGACCTTTTCGTCGACGACAAAGAGAGCTACGCAAGGAGGTAGCGATGGCAAAGCAGACGTGCATTGGGGGGGAGGGGGTGATAGTAATTAGGGTTTTATTGTGCGTGTGTGGGTCGCGCGGGGGGAGGGGTTCGTTTCCTATGCTTAGTTGGTTCAATTGAACCAACTAATGACTAGTTCAATTGAACCAATTAATAATCTAGTTCACATTCAATCGAGTGCTTGCTCGAGGTGCTCGGCTCTTGGGCTAAGGCGAGCACCCAGGCAACGCTTCATTGAAATGCATTGCCCAAGCACTATGTGAGGCACTTGCTCCTCACCTCGCCTTGCCTAAGCACCTAGGCGAGCACTCGAGCGTCTTTTAACAACATTGATCATAATACATAGAACCAAAACCTTCCTGATTTAAAGTGTTCACAAAAGATAATAAGCATTTTCTGATGAAGTTGTATGGCATAAAGATGTACTTAACATACTTCGACAATTTTCCTAAATGTGTGCCTCAATAATAAATGTGTAATCTAAAATAGGAACACAAGTCTGGGAATACAAAATACAACAACACATATAAATTACAGGCACTAACAGCAAAAATATTAAAGCAAATGTATATCTTAAGATTTATTGAAGGGAGAATAATTTTCCTTTAGATCACAAGAAGACCACTTCTATTAAACAATAAATGATTGTTTCTCAATAATACCACTTTTTATATCCCAATCACTAAACATGACAAAGAAAATGGAAGTCAATAACAATTTTACTGATTAGAGATTAATGCCAAAAGCCCCAACATCTCCAATGCTTACTAAAGAGAATATATTAATTATTATCCATGTTCCCTTACACTAGGATTGAGTGGGCTAAAGAGGTATTTCTGTCAGTCAATAATGACTTGATAAGCAAATAAACTAAAGTGTAGAAAATAAATGTTTGACATAAGTAAAAGACATGTGAAATACTATAAATACTTTTTTGTCAATAAAATTTCTTTTCTTTTTGAAGCCCACAGGATACATGTGGGTATTAGGAGCTTGAAGAAATTAAGTTACAAAAAAGGGAAAGAAATTAATTCTTAATATAAGTTAAGATAGGCTCCTCTGTTAACTTGTGCACTTTTGGCACCCTAACTCAACTAAAATTGACCTTCTTAGAATCTACCTCAGCTCATTTGGAGTCCCTACACTTATGACCTTAAACACACACAACAACATCAATCGCTGCATCATTGTTCTCCGGACTTGGACTTGAAGACCCTTACTCCAAATAACCACTTTGGTTCAACCACTAGCTTATTTTGATGATCATCAGATGAAAATCAAATCAGTCAAACAGTTTCCAGTTATTTTTACCACATAAATATCTTCAAAGTGTATTATCCATTCTTGGTGGAAACAAGCACAGTAATGAATATTATTTCAAAAGTAAACAATCTTAAGAAATGTTGACATAATATATAAATTAATGTTTATCCAGATCATCAGCACAGCAGCCTCTATACGTAACATTGAGATTTCAGTACCAATCTTATCACAATAAGATCCTCAGACGAGTTATAGACATAATTTAGATGTATTGAATATTAAAGCAAAAAACCTTGTAACGAGAAGGGAGACTACGCATAAGTTTAACACGAAGGCAAAGTCCAATTGTAGTTGCCAAACTGCAATGCTCAACCGTTGGTGTAAAAGTAACACTGAAAAAAGGTAAATAATTTTTAGAACAGCCTGGTAAATATTCAAATTTAAGATCCTGCAGAAGAAAAACTCAAGACTTCAAAGAAGACATGCATTTACCTAACATGACTTTTTTTATCATTCACTTCAATTGAATCTTCTGTTACCACCTTCAGCTCTTCCAGTGTATATGGGTGTTCTGGATCCTGTATATCTCTAATATAATTTAAGAATGTCAAGGAATATTAGTTAATCTGAGGGAGGCATCCAAAGAAATAAGGCAAAGAAAGAAGGCCCCATTAGAGATGAGACTGCAAGCTAAACATTAAAGATGAGCACCAATTATTCAGGGTTGGTTATATGGATCTTTTCCTACTATTGACATTGCTAGAAAAACTATAAGCTAAGAGATCTCTTTTTATTGTTCTTGATGATCTTCTTAAGTCTTTGTCTCGACTAACCAATGCATTTATAGTCCTAATTCTTTTCTACCTTTCCTTAAAATATGATGATTCTTATAAGACTAACATCAGCACAACACCCAAAACCAGTAATTTCAAAAGGCACTTGGGCGTTCGCCTAAGTGCTTTGATGAGGTGAGACGAGGCTCAAGCACCTCATAACTGGGCTGGGCGAGGCACGTGAAGCAGGTTCCACTCGAGCGCACACCTGGGCCCAAGCGTGGGCGACTCAGATGAGCACTCGATCAAAAATAAGTCCGGACTCAACTTATTTGACATAGTTGGCTCAACCGAACCAACTATTACAATGAGCTTCCTTCGCACTATGCCACAAGACAGCAAACTTCCTCCACTCTATGTTGTTGTGCTGCGAGTCTCCTTTGCCACCGTTGAATTTCGAGCTTCCTTTTCCTTATGCAGTGACCAAATCACAAGCTTCCTCTGCTCCACGTCATCAGGCTGTAAGCCTCCTCCACCATACGTTGTTGGATCGTGAGCTTCCTTCATCCTACACTGCCAAGCTATGAACCTCTCCACCCTATGCTTCCAAACTGGGAGCCTCTTCCTCCATGAGACATCGAACTGTGAGCCTCTCCCCCTACGCCGCAACCTATGACCTCATTTCTTTGACGTCTGAGATTATATCGTAGACCAGCCTCGTTTTGACATCGATTGCCACTATCCTCCCCCTACCCTACATTTTGACCAAGGTACCTTTGGAACGGCTTTGTTGGATTATCGATTTTACAAATAGGGCTGATGTTCTATTTTATTCTCTTTATTGGAGCTTTCTTTATCTTTCTTTATTTTAAATATTACTAATATTTTTAAGGTATCTCCATGTGGAGAGATTGTTTTTGTGTTGTTGGTGGTTTGGATTTGTGTATGCAGGACCTCTATATAAATCAAGTTACATAGAAATATCACAACTTTGATATCTGTTGTTATTTTCAGCAATGAAACTTGGTACTTTATATGAATGTGTCATTTTTATTGTTGTTATCATATTTATTAATGATAATATATTTCTTAAATTTTAATATTTGTGGAGCACCTCACTTCGCTCGGGTGGGCACCTAGTGCCTCGGGCATTTTGGTACCTTGGCGCCTAGCGCTTTTGAAAACCCCGCCCAAAACACACATAACTTGATAACAAATATAAAAAACAAGAAGAAACTTAAACTACTAGAAACATCCATCTGTACATAATGAGATATAAAGACTATTGCAATAAGAGAATTAAAATGCATTCTTGGGTAAGCTACTCGTGATGATTCATATCATTAATCAGCCAATCAAACTTTACAGTTTAACTTATGAAAGCTTGTACCACATTTTAAGGTAAATGAAATGACTTCAGTAACATCTAAAATCTGTTTTGGCAGATTGTCATACATTTAAAAGTTATCCTAGTCATTCTTGACACAATTATGGTGGTTGTCCAAAAACATGGCTGTAATGCAATTCGAAATTGCAGAATAGTGAAAAAGCA
This sequence comes from Musa beccarii, assembly GCA_024322285.1. Lineage (NCBI taxonomy): Eukaryota > Viridiplantae > Streptophyta > Magnoliopsida > Zingiberales > Musaceae > Musa > Musa beccarii. Next base: position 31,650,938 of record CM044397.1, read on the forward strand.
TTTGCTAAGAGATATCTGTCAGTACTAAGATTCAGTATTGTAGCATAAACAGAGTAAGGGGCAGTCTTAGCATGAGCTAATATTGCAACATAATTTTCACTTAGAAATCATAAAAATCAAGTACAAAAATGATGATGTTTCATAAATGCTCAAAGTATCACCATCGGCACATTAATTCCCAAAATGTCAATGATAAAAATTAAAAAGAGTATCGTCGTTTACATTTCCGTGTTCCTAACAAAACCAGTTAGCATTAGCTGAAGTCAATGACTGAAGTAGCCATTGCTAGGCCAAAACTCATTATTTATTAGGTCAAATTATCTGAAGTTTCTGAAAATAAAGTAGTTACAAAAGATTTAAGTCAAAGCTGAATTCCATATATGGAAAGCATTACTTCAGGTCAAAAAAATTAACAGTAAAAGATGCAATATGTTTATATGTTATTACTAACATTTCAGCTCAATTTTAAGAATGTAACTTCCAAAAACTATTGAGCCTAAATGTGTTATAAAGAAAGTTGGATGTCATCCCTTTATAAGATCTAAATTCAACTTATCCTTGATGAATAATGAAAAAAAAAAAAAACAAATTTCTGGGATGCTAGCCACTTAACATTTATTTTTCAAAATGCATAAAACATTCTGTTCCCACGTCTACATCATTGAGACAAAAAAAAAAAAAAATCAACCAATAGAATTATATGAAAGAACTTGAATTCATCTTTCGCTCACATAAACTCCAAAAGAAAATTATTAAAAGAATTCTAAAGATTAGGATATCAAAAATTTCCTGTTGATCAATTAACTCTTCAGCATCCTCATCAATGATTGTTGGCACACTCCGAACCTGGCGCTCTTTTCTTTCATAAACTACAGGATTAGCATTTATCAATCCAGATGCCATATTCCACTAATTCAAAAGAAAACCTGATGAAATTTCCAACTTCTTTATACGCCTTCAAAAAAAAAAAAAGTCAATAGTATGGTTAGTTAATTAGTTAACAGAAAAGTTATGAATAGGAGTCAAATTGTAACACATGAGGCAACAAGTCAGATATTCATTAAACTCTTTAATAATATATTTACTAACAAAATAATCAATCAAATTTTTATTACAAGAAGTTTTCTCCCTAAATTTCAAGCCTCTAACAGTTCTAACTTGTATAATTTCAAGCTTCTAACAGCATTGAACATTTAAAGTCATAAAAAAATCATTAGCATAATACATCTCAAGGAGGTCATTGTAACACCTTTTTGCACATGCCGTGAGTGATCAAACAATAACATAAAAATTGATGATGAAACATATCACTACTATCTATTTTTTTGTATTTTGTAATGAAATTGAATGTAATTCAATCATGGATCACTATTGGGCTAGACCAATCCGCAGCTAACAAAATTATTCCAGCATGCTTCTACTCGGACATAAATTCTTATAAATCTATACAAACAAATAATTGTTTAGCTTTTCTTTATAGAAGTCTCTTGATAAATTTTGCAAGAAACATTGCATTGCATTTGAATCACTGTGATTCCAAAACAAACTGTTGTCTTTACTTTTAAATAATGGAATTCTTTTTTTCTAAACAGAGTTGGACATCTTTCTTCGAAGAATATAAGCCAGGCCCTAACAATTTTAATCTCTAATATTCTGAATCACAAGTCAAAATCATATGATCTAACTAGATGCAACTTACTCTTCTACTGAAATTCAATGAAGAATTCTTCTTTCCTCAATGCCTTTTTTCCTTTTTCAAGATCCAAAGGTGAACTCCCAGAAGTGTATAAATTATCTTTACAGATATAAATTCAGTTAAATGAAGAAAAACCCAATTCTAACTAATGGTTATTCACTATATAGGCATCAAAATCCAGCGTGCCTGTCGAATATCACCCTATATGTTCAAAAAAAAAATTATAATAATTCGGTGACCAGATCACCACAAGACTAAAAATATAATCCCAACGAAAGATAGAAACAAATACAATCTAATCGAAATAACCCTAGTCAAAAGACATACACACAATAAAAGGAAGCCAATTGCATTAAGGCGCGGAAACTAACGGGAAATCACAAACCTTCTGAACCGTGGTCAACAGACAGCGAGAATTTAACGCAGATCGGTTTTATGGGGAAGGAGGGAGAGACGTCCGCTGCCGCCGCCTATGCTGCCGTGCGGCCGAAGGTGAAGAACCAAGAGGGGAGGGGGTGCCGTCGCCCGGTGGATCGGATCCGAGACGGCAGAGGAAGAGGAAGTGGAGGTGAGAGATCGGTCGCGGGCTCAGCAAGAACACTAAAAACGGGCACAAGTAGGGATTGGTATTTGTTTTGCACGCCACGCATCCATATATCGTCGGGAATAGTATCTCAACGGCCCCGAACGGCTCGTTCCCGTCTTTCCCGTCGGGCCAGGAGGGCCCACAAGAACCGCCGCCTCCAATGACCAGGTGCGTGATGCAACCGGGTAACAATTGGAGAAATGCTTCAAGCCTTCTTTTAATTTGCGGCCGAGCAATTGTTTACCCGACGCTGGCTCCACCGCGGCATCGCAACTCCTGACCTCAAGCCGGGTAGGTCTGAGTTCATGAAACGAGTTTGGGAACATGTGACTTGTTCCTCCGCGCGAGGTTCCTCTACAACCTCATGACAGGATTGGGTTTTTTATTCTCAAATCTTGGACGTCCATTGTTCATTGTCTTAGATCACGGACGTCTAATGATAGGCCACGTCCATTTCCGTCTCAGCCGGGTGGGGCCAACGGACGTGATCGCATCGTGGTATTTCGAGTGAAAGGAAAGATGAGGACGACTCCATTTTTATATACAAAGATTAGTCACCTCTGCTTCGTATTTGTTTGATTACCTTTTTTATTTCGTTTGATTAATTCAATTCCCTTTTTAACATCGACCTTTTGTCTAATGTGCTTGTCTCTTTTACGCACTGGAATGGCCTTTTCTTCTTCCTTCGATCCTTGTATGCCTTTCCTCTTCTCCGAAGCCTATGATGGTACAATTTTGTTTCTTCTATGTCTCCACTCTTTTTTTTTATGTCTTTGATAAGTGAAGCTGCACTGTGCTGTGGAAGTGGCTTTTCAACGTTTGTTATGCATAAATACTATGGTTCGGTGTGGATTCAAAAGAAAACTCAAAGAGGCATAGAAGAAAGCAGCTAAACAAGGAATCTTCACATTGATCAAGTTTGCGCAAAAAAGGCATAATGCATCTAGCGAAGACGGAGCAAATTTTGCGGTTGGAGTTGCTTCCAGGCAGAGTATGAAAAATTGTTCAGCTTGTTGAGGTTCTGAAGGAGAACTGCTAAAAGATCAGTCAAGACAAGCAGTGCATATGGTTCTGGAAATGAACGGTTCTTTGTTGACGGTATTCACACTCTTAGAAGTGGTTGTCATGGGCCAATGTGGAACTGAAGTCTATAATTCAAGTGTTTTCTGCATCAGATATACAATATTGAGTGAGAGATGTGTGGCCAAGTTCTTTTGTGTATTGTCCTTATTTGACAGAACTATGAAGTTTGTATGTCTATTTCACCTATAGTTATGTATTCAAATCTGGAAGCCTTTTATTTCTTTGGTTAAGCCACAAAAATGAGGCGTTACTTGTGGTACATTATTCTTGCTAGATTTTTCTATGAAATTAAAGCTCTATAATCGAATCAGGGCAAAAAATTCATATTAAAATTTTAAAATGTGCTCTGCTAAAGGTTGAAATATATAGTAGATTTTACGTCAACTCATGCTTATGTTGTTGTAGCCAGCTAAGTAGTGTAATTTTATTATTAGGTCATATTCGAAGTAAATTTATTAGGATTTTTTTAATAATTAGTAATTATTAGAATTAGCAGATCAAGATTTTGTCTTCAGAAATCATATAAATGGTAATTATCGCATTTGTCTTCGGAAAAAGTACAAAGCATTTTTTTCATTCATAAAAATAAATGACAAGAAGCAACTTTGTAACTCACTGAATAAATGGTCTTTCATCACAAAAATAGGTGAAACCAACAAGAATACTCAGCTCAATCATTTAACTCCTTTCACCGTGACAATAGATGACCAAAATACAATGGTGACCAGCCTTCAAATGAAGACTGTTGGAATTGCATTCTTAGAAATGTAAATAGTTTAATGGGTTATCAGGTCCCAGTATTGGACATTATTTTGCTCAAATAACAAAGAGTTTGCTCACTCCAAAGGTTCTAAAAACCCAAAGTAATACTACTACTGCTAACACACTTACTCTCGAGGAAAAAGAACTCGGCAACATGGCCTCAGATCTTCGACTGTTTTGCGATCTTGAACCATTCAGTGTGGAAAGATCCAGGCATGTCGACCCTCTCGTACGTATGCGCTCCGAAGTAATCTCTCTGAGCTTGGACCAAATTGGCAGGCACCCTCTCCCTCCTGTAGGTGTCAAAATAAGCCAGACTAGTAGACATACCCGGAGTGCTTATACCATGGTTGATAGCAAGACAAACAACTCTGCGCCAAGCAGACTGGCGATCCAATATCTCCTTTGCAAACTCGGGATCCACCAGGAGGTTGGATAGTTCTGGGTTCCGGTCGTAGGCCTTCTTGATACAGTCCAAGAAAATTGCACGGATAATGCAACCTCCCTTCCATATCCTTGCAAGTTCACCCAGCTTTAGATCCCATCCCTTCTCGGTGCTCTTCGTTCTAATCAGGTTCATGCCTTGTGCATAGCTACAAATCTTCGAGGCATAAAGAGCTTGCCTCACGTCATCGATCAACTTAGCCTTATCGACAGGCTTGCTTTCCAAGACATCGCTGAATCCACCAGACTGAAAAACCTTAGCAGCTTCGACTCTCTCTTCTTTTAGTCCACTAAGAAATCTGGAATCCAACGATGCTGCAATTGTTGGAGCAGCCACTGATAATTCAGCTGCTTGTTGCACAGTCCATTTTCCAGTACCTTTCATCCCGGTCTTGTCCAAGACTTTATCGACCAGATGGCCGTCACCCTTGTCATCCTTGACCCCAAAAATATCAGCTGTGATCTCAATCAAGAAGCTAAGAAGCTCCCCCTTGTTCCATTCAGAGAAAACATGCTGCAACTCATCATTGGTGAGCTTCCCCACAGATTTCAGTACATCATAACCTTCAGCAATCAGTTGCATGTCTCCATACTCGATTCCATTATGAACCATCTTTACAAAATTGCCAGAACCTCCTTTGCCTATGTATGTAACACACGGGCCACTGTCCGGTACCTGAGCAGCTACCTTGAGAAGAATGTCTTCTATGTACTTGTAAGCCTCATACGAACCTCCAGGCATCAATGAAGGACCATTTCGTGCACCTTCCTCTCCGCCGGAGACTCCCATTCCAAGATAGAGGAGACCAAGTTCGGCCATCGCCTTTTCGCGCCTCTCTGTGTTCTCGTACCACTCGTTGCCCCCATCAATTATACAATCACCCTTTTCCAAGTGAGCTGAAAGTGTGGCGATGGTTTGATCCACCGGTGCACCAGCTTTCACGAGCATGATAATGACACGGGGCTTTTGTATCGAGTTGACAAAGGATGCAGGATCATGGAATCCATAAACTGGAAGGTTTCCTTCGACTTTGGCACGTTCAACAGTCTCATCAACTTTTGAGGTGGTCCGGTTGTACACAGATATAGGAAAGCCTTTTTCAGCTATGTTCAAGGCTAGATTTTGCCCCATGACAGCAAGACCAGCAAGGCCAATTCTTGTGAGAGCCATGTTTAACCTGGTAAGAAATTTTGATGGGAGTTTGAGAAAGCTCATAAAATGTGAAGCTTATCATGCTTTTAGCAAAAACAATAACACTAACATAAACATGTAAAGCTCATAAATCTTATCATGCTTTATGTAGATATGTGGGGTTTTTCTTAGCAAGTTAGACGCAAGCATTATAAAATGCAGATATAAAAAGGATATTCCCCGACAGACTAGAAAAATCCAGGTGAAACATTGGATTGAGAAAATTAATGTGAAGTCAATGGAAAGATTAGAAGTTTCGTTGACAACTCAAGAAGCCAGTTTCCAATGCCAGTTAAGATATAATAGAATGTTCTAATAGAACAGAAAAGAATTATTACACTCCGAAACTGATTAAAACTGGAGAGGAAACCTCATAATAGCTGAGACAAGGCAGCTGTGATCGGAGCCACCCAAATCAAGTATTTATGTCCCAAGTAAACAGAGAATTTGCACCAAAAAGATGCTTCAAGTGAAATAGAATACAAACTCTAAGACCACTTTGTTTTATCCTCACGAAAAACATAGTTGAACTACAACTACATCAATCACCATAATTTGTAGGCCCCACATGGTTTCATTTAGATCCTAGTAAGAATGTTGGACAAATCTATCATCATATACTAAATAAAAGACAAGTGAGTTTACCAGTTTTTCTATTCAATCAGGATAGAGGTTCTAGAACATGTATCGACACATACATGTAAAAAATGAACAAAGAATGTAATAACATTGAGCTTCTATGCATCATTCATGCATCTTATTCTATGAAGCATAAGAACCACAAAAGACAGTCCTATTCCTTTAACAAAACACAGCCTACAGCCAAAAGGGAATAACAAAAAAACAAACAAAAACATATAGCATAAAGTAATTAGGTTCTGAACAAATTACAAAAAAGCATCTAGCATAGAACTTAGCAGAATGCAAGTTCCATTTGCTATCTCAACTAAACAGAAGTGACTACTTCTTTATTCCATAGTATTTAAAGAAAAAGGAAAGCAAATATAGGGGAGAGGGAACTTAATGTCAGAAAAAGGAACACTTTGTTGCAATAAAAAGAAACCCAAACAGGATCCCAATGTAAAAGGAATTAGACTACGATCCAATAAGTAATCAATATGAGCTTCTAAATTAATTCAATATATAAAACCGAAGCAGCCATTGCAGACTTTTTCACCTTTTGTTGTGATTTGTCATCAGGAACAAATGTATGTTTGGATCTAAAACCAACTTTTAGATACAATCAACCAAGGTTCATAATTTCGTGTATCGATACTTAAGGTTCAAATCAATATCGTACCAGTCCATATGGATGGACAAGTGTCACCGTCTACACCGATACATATTAAGTTTTGGAAAAAAACTGAAAAATTAAAAAAATTGACAAATTGACCGAGTACAAAATGGTACAGGACCGGCATACCGGTCAGAATAAGCCTTGTACTGGATGGTAGAAGGCCTATACCTGGCATACCACCCAATTTACCCTGACCTGCATACATGTATGTGTCGGACCAATAAATTGTGCTCATTCCATATTGTCCCTAGTGGTATTACAAACCTTGCTATCGAGAAAGAACAAGATCTTCTCCCTGAATTATATTAAACGGCACTAAACATACTGGTGGCATGGAATGAGACTATGGTCCAATTGGTAATCCATATGAACTTCTAAATGAATCCAGCACCATAACCAGAAGTAGCAAGCAGAGGCTGTTTTTGTCTTTTGTTCTGATTTGTCATCAGGAACAAATGTATTTTTGGATCTAAAACGAACTTTTTGATGCCATCAAGCAACAACAAGATCTTCTCCCCAATCTATATTATACCTAAACATACTGATGCCGTGGACAAGCCACAGGAACCTCTATGCTGGAACAGCAACCGGTTGGTCAAGGAAAGTGAAATAGAAAGAAGAAATCAACAAAGTTGATCAGCCGACAAGATCCGAAGATACTGATGATCATATCACTAGTAGATCTCCAAATCCGACTAGTAAAAACCCCAAAAGATTATCGTGCAAAGTAGATAAAACGCAAGCAAACGAATAATTTCTTGCCACAATGACACGGACACTCTGTGAGACAAAGATAAACGGAACCCTACACGAAATTTCTGATAACACCCAAAGCAAAGCGGTCGCCTTTGATGAGAACTACATCGAAATCACAACAAAAAGAGATCTTTCCAAAACTCGTGGCCAAGCGAAGCCCATCAAACATGAAGGCACCGAAATCTAACAGATTCAAGAAATGAGAGCTAATAACAGATCTGAGAAGAGAGAAAAAGAGATCAAACCTGGGTACTGTTTCCCTCACAAGCAATTCCGGTTAGGTGAGCGAGAGGCTTCCGAGGGCAACCTACATAAATAGCGGGCACACCACACACCCTCTATTTCATGTTTCTTTTCGCCTCGTTAATTTGGTCAAGTCAAAATGTCAAAGACGGGCAGGATTTAGCGCTATGATTTCACACAATCTCGGGTGCTCCATTTCCTTATGAATTGCGGTTGGTGGAGTCGGTGAGTGATCGATCCAAAGTTGCCCGCTGCATCTCTTCACCTAACTATGTTGGTCAAGGACTCTTCCAAGGTGGGAATTGGCTTCGACCAGGTTACGGTTTCAACACGGAGGACATCGGGTTGACATTGCTGGCCCAAGGTGCGTACTAAGGGTGGACTTTTCAATGTCATATTTATGTTAACCGTCTGTGATCTTAATATTCTTGATGGCAAGTCTATGCCTAGTCGAAATGGCTTCTTATTATGTGCGATCCAAGCCAACCTAGTTAACCGGAGGCAAGTGAGATCAGTGGTTGCGACGAAAGATTCTGTCGGAGACAAAGTTTACCGGGGCTGCTAAGGGAGGGTCGTGGAGGGCACGTGGTTAGGTGGGCGAGGGAGAGAGAGAGAGAGAGCGAGGTTGGTGTTGGTGGCGGTCGGTGGACCGGGAAAATAAAATAAAAACACAATTTTTTGTTAGGTAAAACCAACAAAGGATTGGGGATTTTCTTTTTTCTATTTTTTGTTGCCGCTCACAATATTAGGAGATAAATAAGCGTATTAGGGAATGAGGTTTCTCCGATTATTGTATGATCATTCAATTCAAGTTCATTCATAATACTGCTATTACCATCATCAAATCATTGGTCAAATAGGATTATACATATATATATATATATATATATATATATATATATATATATATATATATATATATATATATATATATATATATATATATATATATATATACAAAGGTGTGATTCATGCCATTTATGCCTGTTCAATTTTTTAGGTCAATATCCTCCTAATTTATTCTCCTACCGAAATCCTCGATCCACACTAATGTTTGAGGTGTAAACAAGTGAGCAAACACCAACTCCTTCATATCTATAAAGGATTTTAGATTGGATTTATATCCATCACCTGAAGCTACTCAGCCGACACAGTTAGGGAAGGTTCATGCAAGAATAGGTTGAAACTAAGACCGAAGATGTGTCAGTATCTTTCTTTAAATAACAATCTTATAGCGAACACAGGCGTAGTTACATAACAATCATACAAGGCAAGAAAAGCAGTAGTAGAATAGTATGGAGATCTCCAAGACATAACAGTCACAGAGATTCATACCTTTTTTTTTTTTTTCGCATTAAGACATTAATCACTATGCAACTCTTTCGAGTGTAGGACCATGATGTGTCAGTATCTTTCTTTAAATAACAATCTTATAGCGAACACAGGCGTAGTTACATAACAATCATACAAGGCAAGAAAAGCAGCAGTAGAATAGTATGGAGATCTCCAAGACAAAACAGTCACAGAGATTCATACCTTTTTTTTTTTTTTCGCATGAAGACATTAATCACTATGCAACTCTTTGAGTGTAGGACATAACAATCATACAAGGCAAGAAAAGCAGCAGTAGAATAGTATGGAGATCTCCAAGACAACAATCATAGAGATTCATACCTTTTTTTTTTTTTTTTTTTTTTTTTCAGCATGAAGACAATAATCACTATGCAACTCTTTTGAGTGTAGGACCATGATGCAGCATTGTGATATCAGTACAAGATTGGAGATCATGCCGACTTTTAGAAACGACAATCACAAATCAAATGAGTAAAACGGGAAAAGCATGAGAACACGAGAATTATTTTCCAGCATAGAAGCTCAACAGGCATCATTCCTTAATCACAAAATAAATAAATTATCTGAATCTGAAACCACTCAAGTATTAGAGACAGTTTATATATCGTTGCGATTGAAAGGCGTGTTTGGAGTTCCAAATACTCTAAACAATGAGAAGGAAAGAAAAACATAACTCAGCCAGCATTCAGCTGCTAACCCCTCGTGCAAAGTCTATCAAGAAAATAAGAGAGGTAGCACCGCAACAATGGCAGGACCAATGTTTCCTTTTCTGAGGTCTTCTGAGCTGGGTAATGTTACAGCAGGATTTCGAGCAACTGAAGTTAAAATGCAGATCATGAACCCACCAGGTCAGGTGTCTCGGCTTCGACGGTTGACAAGGCTGTCCGCACCTTTTGCACCCAGCCATCCAAACGATCATGCAAAGATTTGATTTGTGTAATCCCCAGAACTCTTGGCTGCACCCATGAGACATATACTGTGCCCTCGACTTGATCTATTATGCCTTCAATAAGATGAACCTGTAGCAAGAATGAATTCAATGCAGTAGCAAGGTTCAGTCAAATTCAAACTGACATTTACTAACCAACTAAATGTTCCAAAAAAGATTATGTTTTTTCCAGGATTTATTATAGTGCTTCAACTTAGAGCTTCAGAGCAGGCTAAAATTCGGTTTTCTTCAAAGATTCAACTGAGAATATTAAAAACTAGCAAAGGCTAATGTAATGCTTACCTTCGCACTCCTATTGACCAACCCAACCAAGAAACCTATAGTAGGAAACCAATGATTTGCTATTTTTCGTGTTAACTGCACACATTTTACCAAGGTAAATCTTAACAAAGATAGTGCTATGCCAAGTGGCATAATCCATGAATAATGAATTTTTTTCTCCTTATTGCATATGCTAATAAGGCCAGTAGCAGAGTTCTGGTGGACCTCTAATTGCACACCCATTTGGCTCTTTTAATACCAGAAAAAATATGACTCTAATCATGTTTAACAAACATGTTAAAAGTTAATACTAAAAAGTAGGGTTTTTAATTTCGAATAATACCGTCCGGTATCGGGCGGTTCACGTACCAATATGCTGTTTGTTAAAAGTTAATACTAAAAATTAGGGTTTTTAATTTCAAATAATATCGGGCGATACATACCGGTCTGATAGCATATCGGTACGCGGACCGCCCGATACCGAACGAAACACTCAATATCACCCCATATCGAACGATACGATGATATATTGAGCGGTAACGATCAAAATTTCAACCGTTATCGCTCGACACAACTCGGTAACGGTCAATTTCGACCATTAACGATCTATACCAGTTTTGACAGTTGGAGCCCTTTCTCAAGGGTTTTTAAACTCATCTTTTCTCATATTTCACTCCATTTCACTCTCACGCTCTCTTAAACTTCTTCAAAATCATTTTTTCTCACATTTGCACTCTCCTAAACTTTACAAATCAACGATTTGTGAATTGAATCAAGACTAATTTGGAAAGATTAAGAGGAAGAACTTTTTAATCAATAGGTACAATCCGAAAAAGATATGTGATACTATTCTTGCCTAATTTATATTGATTTTACTAAACTTATATTATTACTATGTTTATTTCTAACTTAAAAATCTTATCATAACTTTTTTTTAATATATTTTCGAAGGATTTTATGCTAAAATTGGGTGTACCACTCGGTACGCCCTAGCGTACTGCTCGATACATAGTATTGTACCGTACCGAGCGACGCTCGAAACTCCGATACGGTATGAAATTTCAATCCTTGCTAAAACGTACATCGAAAAATCTAATATCAATGAGCTGAGAAGTTCCAAGTCATCAACAAATATGAAGAAACGAAGCTAATGCATTATCTACAAATTATTAAGAAATGATCCATTTTTATTCAAAATGAACAAAATGCAGAACAAACAGCAATGTAGCAATCAGAAAAGTAACAGAAAGCACCTTGTAAATTCAGTAGAAATTGTGAAATAATCAAGAATAATTAATTTCCTATAGAAACCTAGTGAATCCAAAAAGAGAATACATTTATTTCCTACCACGATACATTACTAGAGTACAACTGCACATCTAAAGGAGTTGAATTACATGTTATGGAAACAAGTTACCCATTACCACTATACATTACCATAGTACTGCATGTCAAAAGAATGTAAAGAGATAAGAAACATGAGAAGCAGTAGTTATTAAAGTTGTTCCAAATTTGATGCAACTAACCATTTAACAGAATCAAAAGCAAGGGTGGACACAAGATTAGACTTACGGAAAGGGCTTTCATAAGAAGATATTCCACATCTTCAATAGAAAGTTTAGTTTGCTCAGCAATAATACTTAATGGAATGGTTCGATCCTCAGATGGCCGACTGCATAAAATAAGGGAATGATTGAAAAAGTATTAATGACACATAAGAAAGGAGAGAAGAGAGCATAAGATGAACTAACAAAGATCCTAGATTAATTGATCATTGTGTAGTCCTCACCTGAAAATAATTTCCATCAAGCATAAAATATTAATTTTTTCAAGTAACTTCCTCTCATTTTGTAATAATGCAGGTTGTGCACTCAACTCAGCATTATGGATTTGGCATAGTTCTTGATAGTGAACCAGATTTCCGGAGTTAAATGCCTGAAGAATATAGTAAAGCCACTCCACTTTTGTTCCAATAAGAATGTTGATCTGCAAGGCATCAGGATATCAGAAATGTAACTTGAGATGGTACATTCCAATTAAGGTAATTCTGAGATAAAAAGAAAAGAAGGAACTGTTTAAAGATACCCATGTGCAGATCCTAGAGGAAACTGTAAGCATGAGTAGAAAATAACCAACAAAAATATGGACACATTATCTTAGTCTTTAACATTAAGATCTCATTTAAGTTCCACTTTTAAACAGAAAGAATTCATCTCTGTTCCTAGAGTTCAAAAAATCATATACAATACTAGGCTTAGAAAAAATGATCAAGTTGATATCAGTGAACACAAAATTCAATCTAAAACTCTATCTGATCAACCATTACGTAATTAGTCTGAAGTATCTGGTGTAATTTCCATTGAGCACTCTCAGACTGCCTAATGTCCTGAACGAACTAACCCACCTACTAGAGAACAGTGAATTTTGAATATCTTGGGCAACTTGACCGTATTTTAGTCCAACATATTAATTCATTCAATTCATATCATCATTTCTTCTCAAATGAAGCTCCCCAATAATATCAGCTAGTCTTTCTGATAACACTCTTCTAATCAGACTTGCAACTAGCCAAAAATTTACCATGGAAAATATTTATACTAATTATACTGATACAACCTTTCAGCAATACCTGGCTTTCTACCAAACAACAGTGTCATTCTAGTTCAATACGAAAAGGAAAAGGAGATTAGCCACTTTTAATAATTAGTGCCATCCCTTTATAAGCTGGGTGTTGTTTACCTCTTAAATTAAGCACTACTTGCCTCAAACAACCTCATTCTAGGAAGTGACACAAACCAGATATACCAGTCCATAACTTATAACCCTACATGATCGGTTCAGTCATATAAACACATGATCAATCACTCAAGTACTAAAGACATGCTGATGAGCAATTCATGACCACCATAGTCTTTGGCCTAATCCATACACATCATCCAAAGAGCGAAGAAGAAATAAATGTGTGCAATTAAAACAAACAATCAAAATTTGATGATGTATCCCAACGAATAAATCAATAAACAGACAATCAACATTGAGTTTAAATGAGCGATTCAAAGTTTAAATCCATAACATCTGAACGGGTTTCTTCAACACAATAGAAACAAGTAATTGACTATATTATACAAAACAGTATCTAAAGATTTCTCTTACAATTGGATGGGCAAGCAATTCCCCAAAGTTGTATATATTATCTCCCAGCAATGCCGAAAGGGAAAGGTCAAAGGCCAAATCCTGAAAAATAGGAAATAAGAAAAATTGAAGCACAAGCATTGATAAACCAAACTACTGCTTTAACATTTCCAAAAGAAGACACTGAAATTCTCATAATCAAAGAATTAGAAGATATTCTGGAAGATCGGTAAAAGAGGTAATTTATCTGAGCCAGATTTATCTTAACTATTAGGATTAACTAAAGAAGCATGAAAATAAAAAATTCTTCTAGATGATAGATCAATAGCATACTGGTTGTGAATTAAAAATTTGTATATGATGATCAACCAAGTTGGTATAATTCCTGACTTGTTCATAGAAAAGGAAAACATTTTTTGCTTTTATCAGTAAAAGCATATCCTACCATAATAACTGTTATTTTGAACAAGCTGACACCAATGTTCCATGTATAGACAACAGTTTGTTTAACAGTATTTTGAGATTTAATATTTATATATTAATTAAAAACTTACTATTAATTGATGGACTCTAAATCTCTACCACTATTGTGGAACATAAAGCCAATAGTTTATAACCCAGAAGTAAAATACATTTTTGTGATAAAACCCACAGAAATCGTTCTCCTCCTTTTTTACCTACTCAATCCAATCTATGTGAATAATGAGAGTACTTGTGACAATTTTTTCTTCTACTTTTGTTGTACTTCTGCCATATCAGCATAGCTAAGTCGTGCCTCCACATGAAGGGTAGATGACTAACAAAGTTTGAACATATGTACATATATCTTTTCAATAAATTCATACTTTGTTGCAACTAAACCCCTCCTATGACATCCGTCCAAGCAATGACATTAGTTAAGTCTCTAGGACACTTTTCCAATGAAAAATCCATTCTCTCAAGACTACTTTAATCATTGCTACTATCACACCATCATATGACATATCAGTCCAAACTCATGATTGGGTCAGACTTTTGACTATAAAGGTTTCAAGACTATTGTCGATCAGGACATGCAATGCAGATTATAAGTTTGGCTAATTTGTAATTCTATATCACAGTTACTAAGGAAATAAGAGTTGCAAACTTCTGCTATATGTTTGATCATGAACTTTTATATTATGTTGTAGAAAAATCTTAAAGTCGCAGGCAACAATTTCTTTTTTACCCCCTTAATTTACATTATCCTATCCTCATTCCTTGCCCCTACACATTCTTTCCATTTCAGCCAATAACTTTCAACCCCTGGCTTCAAAAAGAGCATCTAAGATAACTACAAACTATCTTTACTTAGCATCAGCTTCATAGCAAAGAGCATAATCTTAGTATAATCAAATTACACTTCATAGCAAAGTAATTAACTTTCCACAGAAAGTTCATCATACTACATCTTAAGCCTAAACATTTTCTAATACCTCATCTAAGGCCTAAAGTTCAAACAAAAGCTTCTTGTTTGGAGAAGTTGAAGCTTAAACTTGACAAAAAAAAAAAAACTTAATTTTCATGAAATAACTCATTTTTTCTTAGCTTTCTTTAAACATAGTAAACAATGCCTTATTTGGTTTTTGTATGTTAATCTAGTAAAAGCACAAACAACTTCACATAAATATATTAAAAACAGAATTTAGAATTAAAACTAATTAGCTTTAGCTGGAACCAACTATGATCATGATTAACATCCTGAAAAAATAATCAATTATGACCAAGGGCCACCAACTAGCCAGAGCTGATAATCTAAGTCTTAGATCAGCCTTAGCCATAGAGAGTGCATTTCAACTGAACCACATTGGTATCAGCTGAAACATCAAATTGCACAAGGTACATAAAGTAGCATGTCTTGAATCTCTCACATGCCAATACATATGCATAATTATTAAGCTCATGTGATATGCACTAGTTGTATCTGGTTCACTTTCAGCACATAACTATTATGCTAAAAGATGGAAAGGTTTCAAACCGCTCGAGGCGCTTGCCCGAGGACTGTTCATACAACCAGCATCTTAATGCCTTAACATAGAAAATCTATCAGGAGTGTTCACTGGATCAATTTGAGCTAAATATATATCTGAGGCATTAAACTTCTGGAGTAAAGACCAAGACTAATCATGTCATTCGGTCTAAAAACAGCCTATCTTCACAAACAGAAATCACTTGCTCATTGAACTATTTGGTGGTTACGACAAGTGCAGATTGCTTGGGAAGTAAAAGAATGTTGCAGAACTATAAGCCTGATTTTTCTCACCTAGGTAAAACTCTGCAACAAGTCCAATAAAATTCCAGGAATTTACATAAATTTGAGACCAACAGAAACTTAAAACGAATTGAACCTACAGAGACAAGCTCCAAGAAAAAAGAAGGTGGATCATTGTGGAACAACAAATATTAGTTGATAAACTCATATATTTGATATTTTATGTGATCAAACATGATCTTAACGGGCCCTGCGGTCCCACAAAGTCTGTAGGACTTTTACACAAAATATACTGATCAAACAATCAAATGACCAAAAACTACAGCCTTGCTCCTTTATGTCACTATGCAATTTTCAAGCACCATTATATAGTTGTAGTCCATAGAGCAAGTATATCACTAAACCTACTGAACACCATAAACCAGACCTATTAAGTTGAGATTAAAAAAAACACAACCACCACGTATGCTGTCATAAAATCTCATTATCCAATACGTCTCATGTTCAAGATACCATAAATAAAAGTAAAAAGGGGATAATTCTCATTGCCCAACTTAAATAAACCTTATTATCACTTGGCCATGCAAGTATTAGAGCATAAGAACATGATGGTATGTCAAAACTGCTGAGGGAAAAGACTCCTCTAATTTGTCTATTCTTCTATAAAAAAAATTAATAAGCAAAATTTTGGAAAACAACATATTATATGAAATACATGCTAATAAACTCCTGTCTATACTTCAGAAGATAAATTAGTTGCACGAAGATCGATAAACCAAAATCAGAAGTGCCTCAACTCCACATGTATTAATGCAATTTTTCATATCTGTGCAAGCAGAACAACTACATAGATATGACCATCAAGAAACTTAAGATTGTAATTTTGGGTACAGAACTTGTTACGGAACACAATGGTCACAATGTTCTCTTTGCTTTAGGTCAAGCTTATACATTTAGGAGCACCTTTTATTTGAAACTTCCATATAATGATTTTAAAGCTCAGGCTTCTACTCCTAGTGAACTGTAAGAAAATGCATCTTCTGATCAGGAACTACCCTCTGTCATCAGCACCACCACCATCCTAACTCCCATGAAAAAGAACTAATGAAATCAAAAACATAGTTTCATGATCATGATGTATTGATCACATCCCATTTTCCTTCTCCAATATTAATAATATTAAATGACCAAATACATCAGTTGTTAAATAACAGTGTTACATAATTGAAAAATTAATAGTTGCATCTTGAAGTTCATCAACGTAAATAGTTAATCAATGTACCAGCCTGAATGGTTCTGAAAGAGACTCTACTGAAGTGTAAGCCAAATAAAGAAGGGCACTCTTGTAGAACTCCGCAAATTCTTGACGAGATTTATAATACTGAGAAGATATCCAATAATAGCTAGCATGAACAGATGGATCAACATCAGTCATGCTGTCCAACATGCTCTTTCCCTCTTCCAAAAGCTTTTTGCACTCCTTTTGACTCCCTTTTTCAAGATTAAATGTGGCAATTTGCATCTTGACATATAGGATAGGTTCCTCAATCCGTAACTCTTTAGTAGCACGCAGTTTTTCAATTATGCCTTCAAGATAGCTGATTGCAGCTTCTTTTTCTGAATACTGACGTGAAATTACTCCAGCGAAGTGAGCTAGCTTCAGGAGATTGATTTTTGTCTCAAACTCCATAATGAAGTTATGATACAGCTGTATAAGAACATCACCCGCCTACAGAATGTAAAAGAAAAGATTGTGTTACTCAGTTATACATTATACACAAAACTAGACAGAAGAATGAGGACAAAGACATGGGGAAATCAGCATAATAACCAATTACGGTTGCTAGCTATACTGCTCTGGCAATGTAAAGAAATTACATTACTTTCTGAATTGTACATTTTGTTTATCATGAACAACACATGCAAACTAAGAAAATTATCTTGACAGTATAGTGTATACTTAAAATAGATACTGTTATACTAAACTCAAGTATAACAACAATAACAATTAGAATGATGACACACTCACATAACTAAGAAAACCCATACAACAGATGACTGAGCTGTTTGTGAAAGCTTGCAATACCATTCAAACCAAAATCCATATGCTGCTTCTGAATCAGAATAGAATGCTGCAAACTACATATAATGACATCACACAATATGTCAACAAGAACAACTATGTTGCACTTCAGAACAAAATCCTTACACTGTATCAATAAGGATCCCTTGTATTCATATGATTTCATCAAAAGAAATGTCATACAAGATCAACTGAGTTGCTCCAAGCAAGGATTGTTGAGAGAAGCTTGAGTTGACAACTATCGCTATTTGACTACTGAACTAGAAAAATGTCAAAGACTTCAGGAGCACTTTAAGGTTAAAAGCAAGATTAGAAGCATCACATCCATTTAAATCAGATGCAGCCAAGGTAAATCAAGTAAAGACCTCCTAAGGTGTGCTTGAGCTTCCTTAACAGCAGATGAACTTTTTTAATACCCATGTATGAAGCAGTTCCTTTCTTTGATATCTGCATCAGCAGACATATACTCATCTCGTATTTGTTAAGGATAGTCATTCACAGCCCTTCTATCCCAATTAAAGAATAGCCAAATCCTTATGAGTTACTTTCCTACTACAAATTATTGATAGACTGACCAGTTGATGATCAAAGTCAAATTGAATAACTGAAATCAAGCATCCAAATAATCTTAAACCTACACTTGAAATAATCGACACCTCTTAAAGGGATTCATCCACCTACTCTCATAGACACAAAATTGCGAGCAACAAACGTTATAGATAGAAGATGGCCATTTTCACACCAAATATCCTTTTAATGGATCACTCTACCATCATAACGATCTTGATGACCTGATCAGATAACTAAACAGAACAATCATGCGAAAGAGACACACTGGGTGAAAGGATAGTGCTGCTATAGATATAGTCCAGGGTTCAGTCAATCAATGCGTATATTGGGCATACGTTGGTCTCTCTATGCAATAGAATTCTGGGGTAGAGAAATGAACCTTACTAGAATTATGGGGTAGAGAAATGAACCTTACTCTTATTCATGACCTGTTGTTCTACTTGATTAGAGACTTAGCTTGACTTTAGCGCTACAGGCACCCCAATCAATTGACTTTAGCACTATAGGCACCCCAATCAATCAACTCGCATTATTAACCCAAACGAACCCTATACTCACAGGCAGAGTCACCTCACCCAGGTATATACTTGATTATTTCTCTTTTCATTTAGATTCATTACCCATAACTTCTACTGGCATTATTGACTTACCTGTACAATACCAATAGGTAATGCAAGGGTTTACCAGCCAATTCCAGCGTGGTTGGAATTGGCTGATAAAAGAAACCTAGCAAGCATATGCAAGCTCAAGAAGAAAGCAAAAGAGATCTTATTTGCCAGGCAAAAAAGCTACAGATCTAGAACATTTTAAAAAATTGCTGTTTCTTGAGAAACAATTTTTTATTGTTCTCCTTACAAGAATATATTCATAAATGTGTGTTACACACATATGAACATAAATGTCTGTTCAGAATAGTTTTGTAGAACTGAATTCTTCAACCAATCACCGAATTATAAATTCAATAATTGCAAAGGTAAAAATAAGATGACAACGGTATTATTTTTCTAGAACAAGGCATCCTTGATACCTTAAAGTGCATCTACGAACTGAGAAGACAAGCACCCAGTAAAAAGAAAAAGGAAAAGAAAAAACAAAAAAAAGAGGTTCACCACTCACGACCTTGGACATGGTTACTATCGTGTAATGCCACCTCAACCCTGTCGTTTATAGAGGAATTTCCATGTAGGCAAAAAAAAACCCCCATCAGCTTCAAAAAAATATCCTTTGATCCATAAAGTCCTCGAGAACCATACTCTGCAAGTTTCATAGTTGCGAAGTTTTTCTCTACCTTGAAGAGACTTTTTTTTCACATCAAACAACCAATCACGCGATGGATCCAACGACACGTGAAAATTGGATAAGGAATCACCGGAAGAACGCAGATTGATCTCAAGATCCAGGGGAGAAGACAAACAAAAGAGAAGATGAAAATACAAACAAACTGATGACTCGGAAACCTAGCAACGAACAAAGAAGAACAGAGTAGCAGCAGGGGACGACCTGGACTACAGCTAAGGCAACGAACTGCTCGAGCTTGACGGTGAGTTGATGCCACAACTTCCTCTGGTACAAATCCGCCAGGGCGTTGTACCAGTCCGCGAGCTCCGGCTGCGCGTCGCGCTGCGATTCTAGATACTGGAGCGCTCCCGCCATTGATGGACCGATCGTGGTCCTCCCAAGTAGAAATCGGTGCGACGCCGGACGAAATCTTTAAACCCTAGTTCCGCCTGATCTTCGGTTCGCTTCTTTTCTTTGCGTTGTCTTGGGTGTGCCCCCCTCTTTATTTCCAACAACAATTGCGCCCTGGGACGAACCAGATAAAGAACGCGTCGTCTTCGGGGATTTACCGTCGTCCGATAAGGAATCAGACGAATCTACACGCTCCGGATCGGTGGACCCCACAAAGAACGAAGGAGGTCGTGCTGGATAGCTGCAAGAATTTAAACAGCTAACAGCGTTTTCGAAAAGAGTTGAAGACGACACGTAAGGCGAGCGCACGTGCTTGCCGTATAGCGCACCGTGATGCTATCCCTGCCCGGGGTTGCTTGTGGCCCAAGCGATGCCTTTGCGAACTCCAGCATAAGCCACGTGCGCCGCATGTGATCGGGCTGACGAGCGCTGGAGCCGGAACTCGTGTGCTAAATGCCATCGCATCAACAAATCCTGCCCGTTGAAATATCCTCTGATTTAAAAAGTAAGGGACAAGATAAGAAGGGGAAATGGTAATCGACGGTTATGGAATATTACGGTAGTGCATGGAATTGTGATACGGTCAGAGTACCGCCATCCTTCTTGCGCCGCAAGACGCATCAAAAACAGAACCCCGGACCGTCCGATACCATCAACGGCATCAATCAACGGCTTGGAAAGCCCCAGTGGACCACCTCGGTTCCTAGCGTTAAAACCCTTCGTGGCCTCCCACCCCAAAACCCTGGCCTCTTTCCGCAAGCAGAAGAGGCCCCTCGACTCTTCTGCCGTGGGGTTTTCTACTCTCATCTGGCTACCGTCTCCGACGAAATCGATGGTGATGTCTCGAGCTGCAGCTGCGGCCTCCGTCCTGGCCTCGGCGATTATGGCAGCGGAGCACGTCCATGCCGACGGGGCCTTCAATTTCTTCCCCTTCTCCTCGCAGCCGCAGTTGGTTGCGGAGGGTGGCCCTCCGCCGGACGATGTTGCAAAGAAGGAGGAAACTAGGGTGCGGAATGACAACCCTCGGACCACTGCCGCGGGGTTCGATCCGGAGGCGCTGGAGAGGGGGGCCAGGGCCCTCCGGGAGATCAACAGCTCGTCGCAGGCCAAAAAGGTGCCATCTTTGTTGGTTGAACTTGATGCATTTGCGTTCGTTCTAGTAGTGTGAGGAGAAGTCTTAATGTGAGTTCGGCTTCTCAACTTGGGGTTTGTGCTGGTGATGGTTTAGGTGTTTGAGTTGATGAGGAAGCAAGAAGAGACAAGGCAGGTGGAATTGACTGCAAAGAAGGCGGAGTTCCAGGCAATGCAGGCTCAACATGAAACGGTAAGTTTGGACGTACTTCTGGTACATCACTTGATGGCAAGTCCTTAGAGACCGTCCTTAAAGGAAGCAGGCACTCTAAGGACTTGCACTGTAAGAATAGGTATATAACGTTCTTGGTGGTTGCAATATAATATGCTTATTCTTTTCCTGCCTGATCTGGTCACAAGGACATACCATGATGAAAGAAGAATTTAATCCTCTGATTATAAGCTTATACAGTGTTGGATTGTCATTACATCCTTTCTTAAATGTTGAGTCACATTGTACGATATTCCTTGATGTGTATCTTGAATTGAATGTAACTTTAATCTGAAAAGCTCATTACGAATCTATATTTGATAAAGTATGTTGTTGCATGTGATTTTTGCAGCCATGGTGTTTGTTTATTCTCCGTGCTCACCTGTACTAACTTACATTTGTTCTTGGTGTTATGGTCTATGTGAATCTTTCAAATCAACTATCTATAGTTATACATTATAATGATATTCTTTTAGTGAAGATTATAACTAGATGGAGTTTGTTTCTCTAATATTATCATACTTAAGTTGTCCTAGTTAGGGATTGCCTTTTTTTCAAATAGCCTACATGTTAATATTGTACAAAACAGACCAACCTGTTTAAGCCAACCATGTTGTACGGGTGTATCAAGGCAGTTATAGCAGGGTAACCAGTACTCAAGTGTTCATGTATGCTATACTTGGTAAGGCAATCCATGAGTGCTAGAAAGCAAATAAGAACTTCAGCAGATGACAAATACAACTATGAAATATCTTGTTGGATATATTGTGAATGGCATACTTAAGCTCATACGCATATAATGGAACCTTCAAAATGTTGCAAACTTGTTGCTTAAGAAAAGGAAACGAAATCATATTCTCTCACTTAGGACATTATTAGCTTGATAAAATACTACCTCTATCTCTTAACTGTCACAAAACATTTGAATGCATTTGCTTGTAGAATTGTCAGTGGTTTTTTAGGATGATCGTTTTCAGGTGATGAAATGGTTAAATCGACCTGTCAATGAAGGTGAACCATGCAGTGACACTTGGATTATATATAGGGGTCATGCTTCCTCTATGCAAGGATTATGCATTTTTTTTCCTATATATTAATTGAATTTTGGCTGCTTTATTTTCTTCCTGAAATTGATTTTTATTCTATATATTTGCCCTGGATGTATGTACCTTCTTAGTCATGGTAGTTTTACATGTTCCCTCGCAGGATAGGCAACGCGTGATTTACGAAGAGCAGAAAAAATTAGCTCAACAACAGGCACAAACAAAGGCCCAAATGGCTAGATATGAAGATGAATTGGCCAGGAAGAGAATGCAGGCAAGCCTCATTTTATTTTGACCAGTAGAAAGACCCCTTTGTTTATTCCATTCCAGTAAAATTATGCATCTTCCATTGTCTCTGTCAGGCGGAGCATGAAAGTCAAAGGGCCAGAAATCAGGAACTTGTCAAAATGCAAGAAGAATCATCCATCAGGCAGGAACAAATTCGCCGTGCTACTGAAGAACAGATTCAAGCCCAGCGAAGACAGACAGAAAAGGAAAAGGCAGAGATAGAACGTGAAACGATCAGAGTGAGGGCCTTGGCTGAAGCAGAAGGAAGAGCACATGAAGCAAAATTAGCTGAAGAGGTAAATAGACGAATGCTAGTAGAGCGAGCTAATGCAGAGAGAGACAAGTGGATATCAGCTATCAACACAACCTTTGACCATATTGGAGGTACTTTTGCAATGATGTATTTTAAAATTGCCTAAACTTATGCTGCAAAATAGAGTCAAGTTCTTTGTTACTACGGCTGTTATGTTTTTTTATTTAACAGCCAAATGTTAGGGTATGCAGCAACTGACAAAGATATACATGCCAATAGGTGACTTGTTTTCAGTTTTGTGGTTGGCCTAACAATTCCTAAATAGGGTGTCAATGGAGTGCACATGCATGAATGCATTTTAATGTGTTTTATGACAAGTACATTAATTTTTTGCTTATTTGAATGTGAGAAAGCGGCTTCGAGATATAACTGAGGGAGGTTGGAGCTCTTTAATGGCAGTGAAAGAGAGTCAACTGAAGTTGTTGTTGGAAGAAAATAACTCATGAGGCCGTAAACTACACTATCATAGAAGTAGGAACTGCAGATTTTGGAATCCCAGTTCTTCAATTTCTCTAGTCAACTGTCAAAGGATGTTCAGGTCCTACTAGTACTTATCACCACAATGGGGCTTCCAATGTGGCCTATATGATTGTTTAGATTTTACACTATTTTTCTTAATGAAAAATTGTCTTGCTATAAGAGGCAGCATTTATGAGGAGCATGCTAAGAGTGGTCACATTGCTTTATTGATTTTATAATCATAGGCTTTAACATTGTATTCTAAAGTTAGCTATTAAAGCAAATATATGCTTTTTTTCTCTATGATGTCTTTCCATTGGCATGGCCAATATTTAAAGCTGTTAATTTAAAAACTTTGTGAGGTTGGCGATATTACAATGTGTTGAAACCATCATATAAAATTGTGTTTCGCATATGATGTATTAAAGTATGTCTTCTAGTTTTTGCCATATGAACGTCTTTGAACAAGCATGATGCCCATAAGTAATATTTTCTCTTTTCATGATGCAACTATTGGCCTTGACTTGAATGTCTCTTGGTGATGGTAAATATTTAATATTACCATAACAAGTTGGTGGCTAGCTCATTATCAGCTTGTTTTATATTTTTTGCTATTTTTCCTCAAACTTTCATATTTTTAGGTTGGTCTAGAGCCAAATGCATGGGAAGATTAAGACAGAATGTTTGTCAATTTATTTTAATTTTGTCTATAAATTGTTCTCAATATAAGTGAACTATGGAAGTAATCATTGATGTAACTTGTGTAACATTCTGATTAGTCCTATATCGAAAGTGGACAAGACTAAGATTAACTCATAAGGGTTTGATGAGTGTACTACTATCAACTAGTGGTTTAGGTTAAACGAAGTTGATGGGCCAATTAATTTATCAAGCTTGAGTCGTGACATTTGATATCAAAGTTGACCTAGTATTTTGGCATAGTGAGAGGACTTGAGTTGGAAATGGATACTCGTGGATGGAGTCAAAGGACTCATCACGACGTGGAGCCACCATTGAGTTATGCTTCACATGCACTATGCTAGGGTTTGATTTGGACTATGCTGGGCCTTAATGAGGATGTTAATTCTTTGAATGGAGAAAATTGTAACAGCCCAATTAGTCTCTCATCGGAAGTGAGCAAGGTTGAGATTGACTTATAAGAGTTTGATGAGTGTATTTACTATCAACTTCAGCTGAAGCATTTTAATCAGTGGTTTAGGTCAAACAACGTTGATAGGTCAATTAGCTTATCAGGCTCGGGTCATGACATCTTATATTTTGGTAAAGTGCTTTTTTATGGTCATATCCAGTTTTTAGTTTCCAGATGCCAACTTAAGTAGATATTAGACAGATACTAATATATATGTGGGTATGAATCTGACATTTAACTGATACGGATCCAAATTGGGTTTAAGGTGGCTATATATGACAATATGCATGAGGAAAAAATACATAATTATCCTAGGACACATAATTATGTGGCCATATCTAGCACCATTATGACAAATCGATGTTGTCCAATAATCCAATCCACTGATCTGTCTCAGCTTTATTTCATTCCTTTGTATTTTATGATCTTTTTTTTTTCTTACATCTCGTAGTATTTCCTGACCATATGAGTAGTAAACAATACTTTGTAATGTTCAAATAACATCATAGACTCTTAATGATGCTAAAGGTATTTGTTTACTTTGCTGCTAGTGAAGTATGAGTTCTCGTTTACTTCTTGGTTGCCTAACTATGTTCTTTTTAATGTTCTATAGGTGGTTTGCGGGCAATACTTACTGACCAGAACAAATTAATTGTAGCTGTTGGTGGTGTAACAGCTCTTGCTGCTGGGATATACACAACAAGGTATACCTTCAACAGACATTGGAAAGGTTCTGTGCCTTCTATTGTCCATGCAGTTTCCATATGAATATATTTGATGTTTTTCGTGATTACTGTATTTAAGAAGAGATAAAGAAGTTGAAACATTAAAAATTGAAGAAATTACAAGGGCTGTATTCTAGAGCCAAATTAAACAAATGTTTTCAAGTTTTATATTAGTTAGATCCTAATAGGGACCTGTCAATGTGGTGAGTTAAGTCTCTATGTGGTCAGTATTTGATGGATTGCAGCTTTGCAAGGAAGAGTCCAAACATATATCTAATATACATGAGAAAGATAAAGCATATTTCTTACAAGAAATATGGTCCCAGTTACATAATGGTTATTGGTGAAAGAAGAAACACATATTTGAATACCTTTTCCATTTACAGAGTATAGATCACTTATGCATATTTGTCCTAAAATGACAAATTTGTAAGTAGTATGAACCAAGGTACGCAATTTCGAGTGATACCGTCCGGTACGGGTGGTACGTACCGGTCCGATGGGATACCGGTACGCAGACCGCTCGCTATCGGACGGTATCGGGTTTTTATTTTTTAATAAAAAAAATTATTTTATTTTTTGCTTTTTTAATATGCGGGCAACGTCGTCGTTTTTTTTTATTTTTTAATATGTGGGCGATGTCGGCAAGGCTTGAGCGACGTTGTCGAGGCGACGTCGTTGATTTCTTTTTTTTTCTTTAATCTGTGGGCAACGTCGTCGAGGCTCGGGCGATGTCTCTCGAGGTGACGTCGCACGGGCCACGAGGCTTTTTTTTTTATAAGCTACGTCGCCTCGGCGATGTCGTCGAGAAAAGAAATATATATATAATATATATAATATTTATAATTATAAATATATATATCGAACGGTACGCCAAAATATACCATTCGGTATTTGGTACCGTACTGTACCGGAGAAGTGTCGAAACTCTGGTACGGTATGGTATTGGAGACATTGGTGTGAACCTCAATTCATGCTATAATTTGTTGGGCTTCTTAACAACCTTGTGGCATAACCTGTTTTGTTCTTTCACTTATTTTGTGATGGCCTTTTTATTTACAAGAACTTCTGGCTTTTTTTGCATGCTTTTCATACCAGAGAAGGTGCTAGAGTGGTCTGGGGATATGTCGATCGGATTTTAGGTCAACCATCTCTCATCAGGGAGTCATCTCGAGGGAAATATCCTTGGTCTGGTTTCTTCGCTCGTGCCTTTAGCTCCACATCAAACAAAATGATCCGAGGAAACAATAGTGGCAAAAATGAAAGTGGTTTTGGTGATGTGATTCTTAATCCTTCCCTTCAAAAGAGAGTTGAACAGCTTGCAAGTGCAACTGCTAACACGAAAGCCCATCAGGCCCCATTTCGTAACATGCTCTTTTATGGCCCTCCTGGTACAGGGAAAACTATGGCAGCTCGAGAATTAGCTCGTCAATCTGTATGTTGCTCTTACAACTCTCTTTTTTGAGTGAATATGTTGATCAATTTTTACTGATTGTTTCATGTTCTTTAGGGCCTGGATTATGCGCTGATGACCGGTGGTGATGTTGCACCATTGGGATCACAAGCAGTTACCAAGATACATCAATTATTTGATTGGGCCAAAAAATCTAGAAAGGGTTTGCTGCTTTTTGTTGATGAAGCAGATGCATTTTTGTGCGAGTAAGTGATTTCCCATTCCAGTGTTTTTGTTTTTAAACAACTGAATTAGAACAACTTTTTGTTTGTCCTAGATTAAGTTTTTGTTTTTGTTTGAAACAATCAGAAGGTCCAGTGGCACAGACCATTTTGGTTGGCTGCTGGAATGGATTTTGCTGGGGTATTGGGTTGTGAGTTGTGATAGCACAAAACAAAAGAAGTTGAAGAAGCGTAGCATATTTTTATCAAACTGTACCCCCGCAAAATCCGAAACCTGTGTTGCTGCTGGAGCATATTGATACTGAGCTCATGTGACCGCTAGGTTACTGAAACTGAGCTCTGCATTGGGCCTTGTGACGAGGATGCCAAACCCTCTTAAGCTGGTGAGATTGTTCCACTATAATTTGTCCCACATTGAAAATGGGAGGGTCATAATGATTTATAGACTAGAGATGAGTCTACTAAAGGAGACGACGCTTGATGTGAGAAGACAAAGTGGCATAGTGGAGGAAGGATGGTGCTGGAACGGAAAAAAGGAGTGCCACTTAGGGTTATCTCAGTGACTTCTCAAGTAGGTTTTGAGGGTTTAACCTCTTTTCTATTTGCATCTTAACAGTTTAGGCCTGTTTTTAAGCAAGTTTGCTCCAGCTACCAGAGGCTTAGTTCTGATTTTTCTGGTCAAACTAGCTGGCTGTTTCTGATAACTTTTCACTCAAGAACTGTGGTTCTCTCTTTACTATGTGAGTTCTTCTCCACCAACTTCTTATTCCTATTAATGACCACCTCTTGCCACTGATAGGGGTTCAATCATAAGAAAAAGATTGCAAATATTTAGATCCTGAAGGCATTATGCACTAATGTCTTGTGCTTACTGTATCGAGTGGGTAAGCAGTGATGGCATAACCCATGGTTTTTAGTCTATAACATCATGCATGTGTGTGTGCGCATGTATGAATTTGAAATGCTCCATTTTTTTTCCTACATTTTACTGCATTTGATGATGTATCTCATTTACATATAACTTCATTTTTTAGGCGCAACAAGACATACATGAGTGAAGCCCAGAGGAGTGCTCTTAATGCTCTCCTTTTCCGCACAGGAGACCAATCTAAGGACATTGTGCTTGCCCTTGCCACCAACCGACCTGGTGATCTTGACTCTGCTGTTGCTGACCGCATTGATGAGGTCCTTGAGTTCCCTTTGCCCAGGGAAGAGGAGCGGTTCAAACTAATAAAGCTGTATATGGACAAATACATTGCCAAGGCTGGGGAAAGCAAATCCAGTTGGTTTAGTTTGTTTCGGCCTCAGCCACAGAGAATAGAGATCAAAGGCATATCAGATGATGTAATTAGAGAAGCGGCAGCTAAGACCGAGGGTTTCTCTGGGAGAGAAATTGCTAAACTAATGGCCAGCGTCCAGGCTGCAGTTTACGGAAGCAAAGACTGTGAACTCACCTCTGGTTTGTTCAGGGAGGTAGTGGATTACAAAGCTGCAGAGCATCAACAGAGGAGAAAACTTGCTGCTGCTGAGGGAGGTGCCTAATCCTTTCTTTTTCCTTTTTAGAAGAGAAACAGGTATATTCTCTGATTTCTTCGTGTTAGAATAATAAATATTATCAGCCCTTTTCAGGGAATTTTGTTACGTTAAATTGATTTATTTACTGCAAGTGCGAGCGAGGAAACTGCTATATTTTTATCTTGTGTCACCATGATGAAAGATTAGCACCGGGCTAGTGTTTTGTATTTCTCCTAACAACAACACAAGTTTCCAAGGTGTATGGGGAGACACTTCTATGCAAAGATGACGTCAGTTTGTTTATCTGCTCTTGTTCTTGGATGGCACACAGCAATCTTCAAAATATTGTCTGTTTTGTGTGAGAACCTTTTCTTGGAACGTTAAAATTAATTATCTCTAATTGTGGAAACTCTTTCATTTGGTAGGAATTCTTAAGAGTTGAAAAACATACTTAATCACGAATTTTTTGGATTTTGTTTTTGTCCAATTAGTTCAATAACACCAATTGGAATTCTAATGATATTTACCCATTGGACACATGAAATACAATATGGATCGGAGAGAGGTGGTAAAGCAAGCTTATAAACTGTGTCCAATCTTTCTCAGAAACTCAAATAGTCCAATAAATTTGATCTCCAACCGGAAGTTCCAAATCACATGCTGTTATTATATAAAAAAAAAATAAATTGTCTGCTTTGTGTCGTAAGTAGATATTCTCTAACCACAATGATTTTTGCAGTTGTTTCTTCAACTATATTATGTCTGTTTTGAATCATTATTGTCATTCTAACTTATCGGTGATCTATATTTTCTAGCCTATAAAATTTCAAGAAGCAAGTTCCACCATAGGTCACCTTTTATTCTATAGTATATCTAAATCACTAACACAAGCCCTTAGCAAGATGGCAAGAGTTTATATAACTCTGATCACAAGTGAAAAATCTTTCTGCTTTCTGATAATGCATTTGAATCAGTACATGCAATGAGGTAGAAAATATATAGTTTTAGTCCAGAAAGAAAAGATGATGAGATAAATCAAACGGCAACTTCTCAAAAAAAAAAAAATCTTTAGTTTCACTTGTTTTTTTATTAATATACTCTTTTCTATTTATTCTCATATATTGTCTCTTATTTTATAAAAGATTAAAGTTAAAATTATCTTTGGTCTCCACCCTATCACCTTCATCCCCCATCGTCTTCATCTCATCCTCTTACATCAGAAGAGATCGTTACTCATTTGTGACCCTTCTTTGTCTAGGTTCGGGTGTGATGCGGGAGCATCAGGACTATTGATCAATCCTTGAGTCATGGGCGTAACTTCCTCAATCCAGGGAGTTTGTTCGTTCTTGATTGGCATTCTTTGAGTCATGGGCGTAACTTCCTCAATCCACGGAGTTTGTTCGTTCTTTGATTGGCATTCTTTGAGTCATGGCGTAACTTCCTCGATCCGGAGTTTGTTTGGGTAGTTCTGTTATTTCAATCTTGTTTGTTTGGGTAGTTTCCATTGTTTGTTTGGGTAGTTCCGTTATTTCGATTTTGTTTGTTTGGGTAGTTCCATTGTTTGTTTTACGAGTCTAATGTCTATATAATGAGACATATTCTCATTTGTAAGGGTGGTTGAATGAATGAAAATTGGTGAGACTTCTCGTGAGTGAATATCTTCGAGAGTGGATAACTCCTTGCGGTCTCTTTATCCTTGGGCGTGGATTCCTCCTTGGTGGTGAGCCAAAAGCCCTTTATCCTTGGTGGTGATATCTTTAGGCCTTGGTGGTGAGCTTCTCCTATCGAAGTCCTTTATCCTTGGTGGTGAAATCTTTAGACCTTGGTGGTGAACTTCGTAGATCCCGATCCTTATCCTTGGTTGGTGGCGTGGCCTTTATACCTTGGAAGAAGATCGTTCTATTTTATTTTTGGTGGTGAAGCGCCCCTTTTCCCAAATCGTGCAGCCCTGAAATTTTCTGTTCGAGTCACTCGCCCCACGCATCAAGTTGGTATCGAGCTCAAGGTTTGAACTTATCTTGAGTGATTCCTTTGTGTTGTTATCTTCTACTTACCATGAGTGTGAACAAGTTCCACGAGGCTTGACTTTGGAGCAAGCGCCACGACCTCTGGCGAGATCGTGCTATAGAGAATCTCAAAGGCAAATGGGCGAGTCCTCAATCTTCTAGAGGATCCGACCAAGACAAGGCCAGCCAGGAGAGGCTCGAATGATCGGCGTCGGCGTGACAATTTGGAATCTCGTCAAAGTTATAGTGGCGATTCAATTCGAGGGTAACTCTAGTGATTCGATTCTCATATCAAAGAGCGAAGAGGGAGGCATAAGGAAAATAATCGAGACATCAAAGTGGGCGTTCACGAATTTGAAGGTAATCTCAATCGATGACTTTGTGGATTGGCTACACACAATCGAGCGGATTTTTGACTTCAAGACCTACTCGGATAAGGAGAGGTGCAAGGTTCTGCCATAAAGTTGACAAAGTATGCTTCTCTATGGTGGGAGAATCTAAAGCATCAACGAGCAAGAGAAGGAAAAGACCAAATCAAGTCTTGGGAAAAACTCAAGAAGTTGATGAAGAAGAGGTTCTTACCCGATAACTATAGACAAGATCTTTTCCTAAAAGCCCGAACTCCCTAAGAACAAGGGATGAGTGTTGAAGAATACATCGTGAGTTTGAACAACTTAAAATGAGATGTGGCGTTCGAGAGCAAATCGTCGCTCGTTTCCTTGGCGGCTGAATAGAGAAATTCTTGATGTGGTTGAACTTCAACCGTATTGGTCCTTTGAAGATATTTGTAAGCTAGCCATAAAAGTTGAGAAGCAAGCTGAAAGGCAAGAGGTTTTCCTCGAGCGTCACCCAAGGTGACATCCTATTTTAAGGATTCTTCCTCAAGCAAGATCGAGAACACGTCAACCAAATACAAAGGAGAGGAGAAGAGTGCAAAGCCTTCCGAAAATTAGGAAGAAACTTGAAGCGATACAAGGAAATGCTTTAAGTGCCACGGTTATGGGCATTTTCAAGCAAATTGTCGAATCGGCGAGTTATGACTCTTCAAGAAATTGAGGAGATCAATTCAAGCACTTCAAGAGGTGAAAGCAATCAGACCAAAATGGTTGAATGCGAAAAAGAAGAAGAAGTTATGGAGAAAGCGGATGATGGTGAAATGTTGATCATCGAAGAGCACTTTGCATCTTGAAGTTTCTCTTGATAATGAGCAAAGGAGAACATCTTTCACACCGTTGTACTATTAGCGGAAGGTATGTTCGATGATTATCGATGGTGGGAGTTGTACCAACGTTGCTTCGACCAACCTTGTTGACAAATTGAAGCTTTGAAACATCCTCAACCGTACAAGCTCCAATGGCTCAATCAAGGAAATGATCTCACGAAGGTAACCAAAGCGAGCCCTTATATCATTTTCTATTGGGAAAAATTATCAAGATGAAGTTCTATGCGATGTTATTCCTATGGATGCTTGTCACTTATTGTTAGGAAGACCTTGGCAATATGATATGAATGCTGTGCATGATGGTCGTAAGAACACATACTCTTTTCGGAAAGAACAAAAATGCATCACCCTTTTACCCTTGAATCCTTCATTGATACATCGAAATCAACCTGGGAAGGGAAACACTAGTAAGGAAAGTTTGTTCTTAAATGAAACACGGGTTGAGAGAGCCATTAGCAAACAAAAGAATGTATTTGCTTTGCTTATGGTAGAGAAAAAAGAATAAGATGGGGCAACCCATTCATCCAAAGATGCATCGCTTGTGGAAAGATTTTGCGGTGTGTTCCTGGGAGGATTTGCCACTGGATTACCTCAATAAGAGGTATTGAGCACCAAATTGACTTGCTGCCCATTGCCCCTCTACCAAACAAAGCGACATATAGATGCAACCGGAAGAAATAAAGGAGTTGCAAAGACAAGTCAATGAACTTATTGACAAGGATATGTCGAGAGCAGTATGAGCCCATGTTCTATTCGGCTCTACTCGTGCCTAAGAAAGATGGTTCATTGAATGTGCATTGATAATGAGCCATCAACAACATCACCATTAAGTATAGGTACCCTATACCTAGACTTGATGATATGCTTGATGAATTGTATGGTTCTCTTGTCTTCTCAAAGATAGATTTGCGAAGTGGCTATCACCGGATCCGAGCGAAAGGAGATGAGTGGAAAAGCTTGACTTTCAAGGAGTCTTATAGGAAGAAAGCTAATAAGCATCGGAGGAAGACTCATTTCCATCGAGAAATTGGCAAAAATGCTTACAAGATTGATCTTCTGGAGAATATGGAGTTTCTGCAACTTTTAATGTAGGTGATCTTTCTCCTTACTTGGGCGATGATGACTTGTCGGTTGAGGACAAATCTCAAACAACCGGGGAGAATGATGCGGGAGCATCGAGGACTATTGATCAATCCTTGAGTCATGGGCGTAACTTCCTCAATCAGGGAGTTTGTTCGTTCTTGATTGGCATTCTTTGAGTCATGGCGTAACTTCCTCGATCCGGAGTTTGTTCGTTCTTTGATTGGCATTCTTTGAGTCATGGGGCGTAACTTCCTCGATCACGGAGTTTGTTTGGGTAGTTCTGTTATTTCAATCTTGTTTGTTTGGGTAGTTTCCATTGTTTGTTTGGGTAGTTCTGTTATTTCAATCTTGTTTGTTTGGGTAGTTTCCATTGTTTGTTTGGGTAGTTCCGTTATTTGAGTTTTGTTTGTTTGGGTAGTTCCATTGTTTGTTTTACGAGTCTAATGTCTATATAATGAGACATATTCTCATTTGTAAGGGTGGTTGAATGAATGAAAATGGTGAGACTTCCTCACGTGAGTGAATATCTTTGAGAGTGGATAACTCTTGCGGTCTCTTTATCCTTGGAGGCGTGGATTCCTCCTTGGTGGTGAGCCAAAAGCCCTTTATCCTTGGTGGTGATATCTTTAGGCCTTGGAGCTTCTCTATCCGAAGTCCTTTATCCTTGGTGGTGAAATCTTTAGGCCTTGGTGGTGAACCGTAGATCCGATCCTTATCCTTGGTTGGTGGCGTGGCCTTTATACCTTGGAAGAAGATCGTTCTATTTTATTTTTGGTGGTGAACTGCCCCTTTTCCCCAAATCGTGCAGCCCTGAAATTTTCTGTTCGGAGTCACTCGCCCACGCACGCATCAACGTGTCACCTTTGATCACATCAAATAATTACGCATTCATCTTCTCACCATCGACCTCTCCTATCGTTACCCTCATAACCATCGGTCTCTTTTGTCGCTCCCTTCCCCTATGTATTGTCTTCCTTGAGTTCTACACTCTCTCCCTATTCAATAATCTTATTGTCTTTTGCTCTACTCTCATCTCATTACTAGCATCGTTATCGGTCCCGACCATATCGATATTCTCACCCGCATTCTCTCCTTCTCTTCTACTTGTTTGGCAAGGGCACGCTGGTGAGAACTATGATAAGGACGAGGGCACACGAGTGAAGATAATGACGAAGACGAAGGTGCATGAGCGAGAATGACAAGGAGGGCACGCGAGCGAGGACATCGATGAAGGTGAGAGACCATAGGAGGGAGGATAGAGATAATTTTATTTTTTAAAAAAATAAAAGATGCTTCATGTGAATAATGAAAAGGGACACTAATAA
This sequence comes from Musa beccarii, assembly GCA_024322285.1. Classification (NCBI taxonomy): domain Eukaryota; kingdom Viridiplantae; phylum Streptophyta; class Magnoliopsida; order Zingiberales; family Musaceae; genus Musa; species Musa beccarii. Next base: position 31,685,370 of record CM044397.1, read on the forward strand.
AAAAAAGGGTAAAAAATAAGGGTGTTTTTTTTTGGAGGGAATATATCCAAATTTAAATTCTATTGTTAAGCATTTAAAGTCAGAATGTTATTTGTTCTTTTCCATTTCTATTTTCCGCAGGGGTAAAATGCAATCTCCTCTCCGTGGAGCTAATTAGAGACTGTACATTATTCGAATAAATAATTTAACATGGCCACCTTGTGATCGTCCACCCTATCTTCTCAAATCCCACCCCTCTCATTCCCTCATCTCTAACCAGCCATGCCTTTTGTGCCGTGTGGCACAACCATATCTTGTATCATGGAATGTCCACCAAGCTTTCTCCATCCCATCCTAACCATCAAAAACCTCCTCCCATCGACCACAAACTATACTGCAGCAAAGCCTGCACAACTCACACACCCAGAAAAAAAAGATCTAACACGCTGGTGATTCATCTTATTTCAAGCCTCTCCAAACGAGTCCAAACCCATGGCCACCACCAAAGAATAGAAGACGGCAGACCACATCGTCATCCTGCTATCTTTATGCTCCCTCCTCCCCAGACTTCACCTTCCACCTTCTCGTAGGGGAGAAGAACTGTGCAGCTCCGCTGCCATTCCTGAACAAGACACCGAAAATGGCAACCTGCACAGTCTACCCCGCTCCTTCCCTCCACTCCTCGTGTTCCTTCCCCGGCCCGGCCAAGACTTGCTTGGGCTTCCAACAAGGGCAGGTCATCTTCCTCACCGGTGGGAGGAGAAGTGGCAGGAGAGGAGGGAGGAGTAGCTCAGAGATCTCCTGCTCTGCGGAGGCCAAGACGGTGGTGATAGGACTGGCGGCGGACTCGGGGTGTGGTAAGAGCACCTTCATGCGGAGGCTGACGAGTGTGTTCGGAGGCGCGGCGGAGCCGCCCAAGGGAGGCAACCCAGACTCCAACACGTTGATCAGTGACACCACCACTGTCATTTGCCTGGATGACTACCACTCTTTGGACAGAACAGGGAGGAAGGAGAAGGGAGTCACTGCTCTGGATCCCCAGGCCAATGACTTCGATCTCATGTACGAGCAAGTGAAGGCTCTCAAGGAAGGAGTGACCGTGGACAAGCCAATCTACAACCATGTCACTGGCCTGCTTGACCCCCCTGAGCTCATCGATCCACCCAAGATTCTGGTCATCGAAGGACTGCACCCAATGTGAGCGAGCTTTTGATGCTTCCTCCTTTAGCGAACAGTCTGATGATGGATCTTTCACCATCTGTAGGTTCGATGCCCGAGTGAGGGACCTGTTGGACTTCAGCATCTACTTGGACATCAGCAACGAGGTCAAGTTTGCATGGAAGATTCAGGTAAATCAAGGACTACAATCTTGGCTAGTTCTGTGACGATGAAGGAAGATTACTGGTGAGATGCTCTCTGCATTAATCCATCCGGTGTTGTGAATCACAGAGAGACATGGCGGAACGTGGGCACAGCCTTGAAAGCATCAAAGCTAGCATAGAAGCTCGAAAGCCTGATTTCGACGCTTATATCGGTACTTCCATTTCCATTACATGAGCTGCAAACCACAGTTCGTTCATTCGGAAGCGTACATTTGAGTATGTTTGAGATGACATTCAATCGGTGCCATATAAGCACAGTATACGCACTGCAGTAGAAATTTTTGTTTAGGAACAAAGTTAAATCGGCCAACATCAAACTATCAACGTAATGAGATCGGATATCAATTCAATCTAAAAACTTAGCGACGTGCAATTGGTTCTTCCTCCATTGTTCGAGAGATTGTGTGTATGAGATGATTAGGATTCAGTGGGGGTGCGTTGTTGACAGATCCACAGAAACAGTACGCCGACGCCGTCATCGAGGTTCTGCCGACGCGGCTGATCCCCGACGACAACGAAGGAAAGGTACTGCGCGTGAGGCTGATCATGAAGGAAGGGGTGAAGCACTTCAGCCCCGTCTACCTCTTCGACGATGGCTCCACCATTTCCTGGATCCCCTGCGGCCGGAAGCTGACCTGCTCGTACCCCGGCATCCAGTTCTCTTACGGCCCGGACACCTACTACTCCAACGAGGTAACCCGTCGCACCTCCTTCCATTGATGTTACCATCGCCAGCTGCTTCACCCTCCTCTTGCTGCCTGCGTGGGTGCGTCCATGGCCAGGTCTCGGTGTTGGAGATGGATGGGCAGTTCGACAGGTTGGATGAGCTGATCTATGTGGAGAGCCATCTGAGCAACCTGTCGACTAAGTTCTACGGGGAGGTGACGCAGCAGATGCTGAAGCACGCCGACTTCCCCGGCAGCAACAACGGCACCGGCCTCTTCCAGACCATTATCGGGTTGAAGATAAGAGATTTATATGAGCAGATCGTTGCCGAGAGGGCGGCTGCCGCCGTTGAGGCAGCCAAAGTATGAGAGCATTCGCCATTACAAAGACAAGTCTTATCATCTGCGGTTCTCCACATGGCTATCTATGTTCTCATGTCATGTAATTTACTTGGAATTGTGAGGTAGGAGAGATGGAATACTTTCTTCAGCAATCAATTGTCTTTCTTTAGACAGATTCACGTAGAGGAAATGCAAGCACTTCAGGCATGCACATATATATAATTTAAAATTGTTATTGTAGATTCTGTCCGAGCTGAGATCGCTCTTCACCTATCAAGAATCAAACTTGTTCAGATGAAACACAATGAACTAATCATCAAATATCTCTGTTTTAGTTCTGTAGCTTCTCTCAAGCGAAGGAGAAATAAAAGAGATGCAGGCAAAATTGGTAAGAATGAAAAGATGCGAATCTGCAGATTTACATTCACATCAAGCATTTCTGGCTGATGAACATGGAAATATGTCAAGATCTGAATCGAAACATGGAAAACCTACATTTAAATCGTAGCAGAGGAACTGGACAACGCTGAAGCTTGCTTCACTTGTACACATGCCTGTAGTTGTTCTGTTTTATGCTTGATTAGTGTTTCTTTGGAAGAATTATCAAGAAGATTAGCATCAATTGGGTAAGACCAGCTGATCCATGAGTCCATGTAAAGCTTCTTGAGCCAATTGAAATCTGAAAGAAGGTTGCTTAATAGACAAAGATTACCATAGGGATCACAAGCTCGTGTTTCTCAACAGTTCACATGGACAGGAAGGATTGACATCTTGATGTTGGCTCTTCATCATTTAGAACCATAGTATGTTCCGAGGAATGGATTCTTGGCCCATTAGAGCTCCTCACTATGCCATCCTGACCATCAACACTTACATACATATTCTTGGCTGTGAACAATAACAAGCTGAAACCAAGTGTTGTGGAGAGAGTATCATCGATCATGTGTCAATACGGCTTGATCTTGACCTGAAGGTATGGGGTTATCCAAAGAACCCTTATGGCAATCGTACGAGATAGTTGATGGGGCACCAAGGTATCCGAGATGGCTCCAAGGTGGTCTTCGGGTAGAATCCGAGTGTCCGAGGTAGAGTCCAACTCCTTGATAGATCACAGCATAAAGGTCAGTATCAGAAAAAGCTTCTTAACCTGGCCCCTCCAATGCTTAAGTTAACTTTGGAGTGGTATCTACTATAAAGAAGTTATTTGCAGAAAGATTCGCCCCCTGGGCCAATGTTAAGGGTTATCTTGTATACTTGATCGATCGAGGGAATCATTTGTAATGGTGGCAATATCCTCCCTTTGGTATTTTGTCCATGGGGGTGACAAGCTCGAATAGCCTGGGGAGGGCAAGCTCGAATGGCCTCCCATAGACTGCTCTCCATGGGGGCTAATAGGACTAATACAAACAGCCTCTCGTGGACTATTGTTTATTTAAAAAACTAGGATAGCATCATATGCATAGCAGAAGAACAAAAAATAAAATTCCAGATTTCCTATAGAAAAGATTTCATCGTCGTGCGAAGATTGGTATACAAAAATCATAAAACTCAGAACTGTGTCTATAAGAAAAATGTGTTATTTAGGAAGATTGTATATCCTTGAAAACCTACAGATTTGTGGAAACGGATGAAGGAGGTCAATTGTCCTCCTCTCTAGTGGTGATCAACATGGCAGAGGCTATGAAAATGCTCCTCAAATCATTGAACAATCCTTTTTTCCACGTGCACCACATGATTAAGATGGGGTTGACCCTTCTTACTGTCCACACACCCCAATCTGGGTTGTTGGCTAAGGAGGAGAGAGAGAAAAGTATAAGAGGTGGTAGCCAAAAAGGATATGCCCTATGACCCTTTAGTTCTCTCATATTTATAGAGGTTCCCTGTCAACTTAACCTTAATAAATCCTACCATATTAGGTACTGGATCTCAATCTACTTAGATTAGCATATCTCTACCCAATAATTTCTCATAGGCTCTTATTGGATCTCATTCATGTTAGGATCAGAGAGGCACTAAGAGGGGGGGGTGTGAATTACTGTAGCGGATTAAAACTCATAAATTTGAAACCAATCTCGTAAATAGCTAGTTCGTATGAAAATTTTGATTCGCTGAAAGATGACTTAGTTGAAGTTGCTTGAGTAAAGGAGATGAAAAACGAACGATTCACAGCTAAGTAAAGAAATGATTCAGAAATTTAAACACTCACACATTCAAGAACGCCATGATGTATAGTGGTTCGGTCAAGTGACCTACATCCACTTTCGAAGCATTTTCTGATGAGGCTCCCAACTTCCACTAGCAAATCTTTTTGAAGGGGAAGGACCAAATACCCCTCTTACAACCCTTTTACAAGAAGTTGACACTCTTACAGATTTTTCAAAGAAAAAGAGGGAGGTGAACACTAGCTATAGAAAACAAGACTTTGCCAAAGCTTTTGCTCAATTTCTAACTCTCAAAAGGGTGATCTTTCTACTGAGAAAGAAGGGATATTTATAGACCCTAAGAGGATTCAAATTTGAGCTCCAAATTTGAATTCTGTTTGGGTTTCCTAGTGCTGGCGGTGCTACCACATCGATGTGGCGGTGCTACTGCTTTGTCGGTGGCGGTGCTATTGTCACTGTCGGTTGTCGATCGACGATGTATGCAGTGGTTCCCCTTTGCCCAGGCAGCGGTGCCACCGCCCATGTGCTCGGGTGTGGGCGATGCCACCACCCTAGGCTGGGCGGTGCCACCGCCTAGCTCTCGGCCACTGGGCGGTTCCACCGCTTGGCCCATTCAGCAAAGCTAAATGGGCCTTGTTTTAGGCCCAAATTAGCCCAATAAGAGCCCGGTTGGCTCCAACTAGGTTTAAACATGATTATTTCCTAATTCTTACCCTAATTACGTGCCTACTATGAAATTGAAATATAATTCTAAGTGATTTAAACCGACATTCTTCAAGTCTACTTTCGACGAGCTTTCTGGTGAGATTCTAGTGGACTTCCGACACTCCTTCGGATTTCTTCCGGTAGACTCTCAGCATGCTTCCAGATTATGTGGCGAGCTCAATGAGTCTTTGGCAAGCTTCCAAACCTTCTCGATAATCTCCGCGAACTTCCGACGATCTTTGCGGCGAACTTCCGAAACCTTCAGTAAGTCCCTGATTCGATCTCGGTTGGTTTCGGCAACACTTCCGACGATCCTTCGGACTTTCGATGAACTCTCGAACTCCCGACAAACTTGACATCGGTAAATTACTTTATGTTTTCATCCCATCGTAGTTAATCCTGCACACTTATCTCGACAATATAGATTAGAACAAATAACTCACTAATTGACATCATCATCAAAATCCGAGATTTAATAATCTCCCCCTTTTTGATGATGACAATCAATTAATGATGGAGTTAATCTTAACTCCCCCTATCTATATGCCATATCATGAGAAAGTAAAAACACTTGAATTAAATCTTTTGAATTCAAGCCGAAACCGATAAATTTCATTTAATGTCAAGCTTAATAAACAAGCTTAAGCATAAATATGAAAACTTTATATTTTTCTTAATGAAAAATATTGTCAAGGTGTTACACCTATAACCATTCAAATATGACAAGGATCAAATGATATCAAAAAGAGTGCTCACTATCAAGGCATGATATCAAATAAAAGAATAGCTTATCTTAAGAAAATTTACATTTTTTGCGATATGAACCATATAAGTTGTTGCGATTCATTTTTCACTCCATCATATCAATTTCACATTTTTCTCTCCCTTTGTCATCAATAAAAAAGAGGTGAAGAATTCATGCATTGCTCCAAAAGAAAAAAAACTTCATTTATCAAGCTATGAATAAGAGTTATCAAAAATTCGATTAATCATCAGCTTGGTATTCATGAAGTAAAACATTCTTAAAGTAGGTAGAGGGAGCATAAAATCATTCGAGGAAGATATCAAATCATACAAAATGTTACAACAATATGAAAGCGTCATAAAAAAGTTATGATCGAATGAAAAATAAATTCATTCAAAGTCCGAGTAGATGATATGAAAGAAACATCATACTTAGAAACATACAACATCATCCATAGTAATTATCCATAGTAGTCATAAGGTTTACAAAACAAGAGTTAAAGACAACAACTATTCCTCAAGGGGAATTCCAAAATACCTATACAAGTAATCTATCTTTCGGTTCATCTGTCGTACTTCCTTCAAAATTTCAGTTTGCTATAAGTTGATTTGATTTTGCTATGATTTGATTTGATTTAATGCTAGCATGATTGGATCTTCAATGGATGGAGCAGGAGCTGGCTCAGATGGTGCTGGACCAAAGGAACTAGGCGGAGGAGATTCACTTCCCTTAATAATTGGTGTCTCAGGTCGCTCTACTGGTGGGGGAGTTAGATCAATCCTTCTAGGTTGCCTAATCCATATACCATTTCTAAATGTGCATCTAAGTCTCTTCAGGAGGTTTCTGTTTATAGTGTTATATCTGTCGACTTATATTATTTCCTCATCGGGTGACACAAATATCATGAACAATTATTAATCTAGTGATCAACCCGCCATACGACAACATTAAGTCTCTAGAGATAATTTCCATCATGTGTTGTCTGATCAAGTATCCAAAGCAATTGTTTTGTCGGGTCATGATCCAATACATGGTGCTTAATTTTAGCATACTAATCTCATCATGGTGAAATTGTTTAGGAAGAAGAATGCTTATGATGATACGATGAAGTATTTTTGAATTAAAGGGTAACAAGTGCTCGCAGCTTTTGGGAATAATGCCTAGGTTAGGATTTGCAAAAATCATCTCTAAAGCTTCGGAGTGGGTTGCTCCGATTGCATTCATATCCTATTGGCCTTTGAAATAACATTATCTATTCTTTTCTTCAATTCCAATTAACTTACATATCGTATGATAAAAAATTTGAATTTTGATTCCCAAAAGGTAGGTAGTCAATCCATCATGTTCAACACTCATGTTCGTAAAATAACTTAACCAACCTAGGGTAGATTGGTTCATCGATTTGCAAGATAGGTAAGACATCTAAATCGATAAACCATCTAATGGGTTTTAGGTTTCCTAGTTCACCTAGATCAACATGTTTTCCCTTATGTATGGCTTTAGATTCAAAATTGGGGTACCTTAGAGCTACCTCATTAGATCTAAAGAGGATTAGGTCATAGAAATCTCCTTCTAACCTTTTCCCTTTGCCTCTTGATAATCTCTTAGGAGCCATATCTATTCATGATGATGGATCAAAAAGAAATAATAAGGAAGAGACCAAGAAATGAGAAGAAAATTATAGATTTTACCTTCTTTGAGTTTCCTTAGGAGGTGAGGAACTTGATTCAAGAGAAAACCCTTTGTGAGGCTTTTTAGAGGAAGAAGATGGGGAGAGGAGAGGATTAGAGAGGTTTGGAGGAGGAGGAGTTAAAAAAAAGGTTGGGGTCGGTTCCACCGTCAACCCTAACACACCCCTTAAATATAGGGGTGTTCGGGCGGTGCCACCACCAACCAGGCGGTACCACCGCTTAGGAGCCGAGCACCCAGGTGGTGCTACCGTTGATTCTGGCGATGCCACCGCTGGCACCAAATTTTTTTTTAAATTTAGTTTTCAGAAGTTTAAATGTGTTGAATTGAGATAGGATGATGTCTTAGATCACTCTTTGAAATACAAAATCAAAATGAGGGAGGCAAATCCACGAAAGTGGAAATTTTAAAAAATCCACGAAAGCCAAAATTACGAAAAACATACGACGCAGCTCATCAATGAGGACAATTCAACATGCCTAATTCCCTTCTAATAAAGTCAAATTATTCTTTATTTAAGGGTTTTGTGAAAATGTCTACTAATTGATGTTTTGTATCAATAAATTCAAGAGTGACATCATTACTATTGACATGATCTCGTATAAAGTGATGTCTTATATCAATATGCTTAGTTCCAGAGTGTTGAATTGGATTTTTGGTTAGACAAATAACACTTGTGTTATCACATTTTATGCGAATGTTCTTTAAATAAATTCCATAGTCTTCTAATATATTTTTCATCCAAACAACTTGTGCACAGTATGCACTTGCAGCTATGTATTCGACTTCCACCGTAGATAGTGCAACCGAATTTTGTTTCTTGGAGGTCCAAGAAACAAGTACATGTCCTAAAAATTGGCATATTTCGGATGTGCTTTTTCTATCTATTCTACATCCGCCAAAATCTACATCCGCATAAGCTATTAAATCAAGGTTATCAGATTTTGGATACCATAATCCCAGATTAAGAGTACCTTTAAGATATCTAAGAATTCTTTTAACGACTTTAAGATGATATAGCTTAGGATCAGTTTGAAATCTCATGTTGCCCGGCACATCATTGATCGGCGCTTCGTTTGGTTCTTCAACGCTTCGTCCGATTCTTCAGCATATCGTCCTCTCTTGCAGCTTGTTGCCCAATCGATGGTTGACCTTTGCAACTTCGATCTCCTTAGCGCAACACCACTCTTCTTGACCTGATGTTCGATATCTTTGTCCGAAGTTTTCTGTCGATTGTCGACCAGACCTCCGGCTTAACGTCTAATATCCTGACATGATTTCCTCCGGCACAACGTCGATTCCTCCTGCGTTAACTGTCTAATCCTGATTAAGTAGACCTATCTGACTTAAAACATAATTAGATAATCAAAATATAATCAATTAGTTTCGTCATACATGTTAATTTTTTTTTTATCAGAGACTCAATACATAGAATCCAATTAGTGGGCACATCAATTATTAAAATAATAAGGAGCCTGTTAGGCATGTCATATCAGTAAAGCATTGAAAGGATATTTTTCCTATTAAATCAATTGTTACAAGAATGATATTATATAAAATTATTTTCTTAAGTGTGATCTCATTTAAAACTAACTAAACAAAGAGTTACGTGTTTTAAATGCTTATTGATGCATATTAATTTGACTGTCGAAAGAATTTTGATAAATAAACACCTGATATAATCTTTTATATGAAGTAAGATACGAGATAGTAACATCTTCTACTCCTAAGCTAAAATGGGATAAGAGACATAAGATACAAATATTTTTCATCATGGAAAAAATTTGTCCCCTATTCAAATTTTAAATACTAACAACTTCTGGATGTGACATCACATTCCATGTCCTTTTTTTTAATATATGCATAAAATATGACAAACTTTCCAAAAACAAATAAGAGAAGTATACACTAATTAAATAACTTTATTCAAAATAAATCTAAAATATTTTTTAATCATAAAATATGATATTAAACAAATCAAACCATAATAGCTCCTGTTAGCGTAAAATCTATACTCATGTTATCTATAATACGAAAAAGTTTTAATATCAAAATCTGAAATCAAATAGCAGTTGATATAAATAATAGTATGATGCATATCTTTCGTTGCTGTTCAAAGAAATAAACTTTATCTGATCCATAAGTATATCATCGTCATATCTAAAATATTAATCTGCAAGGAGAACTAGACTCATATTCTCTTCTCTTCCTATCCTTTTATAAGACCACTTAGATTAATGGTTAGGAAGATTGAGAGAGAAACTGTAATAGAGAGATTGAAGAATTATAATCTTTCAATTGTACTCTCTTATTTCTTCTTCTTATATTCTTATGTGTTACACATCCCTAGAGGTCCTTTGTATTAACCAATAATCATAATCAGAATCTAATTATATCCTTAATATATCTTACTTAATTAAATAGGGTCACATAATCTAACATTCTCCCACTTGGCCCATTAATTGGTATGATACAAAAGATATTCAAAATCAAAAAAATAAATAAAATTTATTTAAAAATAATTTTACCTGATTGGATTCTGAAATTTTTGAAAACTATTTACACGTGCACGAATTTTAAAAATAGGCTAATAAGTCCAATGAATACAATAATACTACATTAAATCTGACTAGCAATGCTAGTTATAATAGTTGTATGTCATCAATGTCACATTTCTTTGTATATACCACAACACTGTTAACCTTTCTTAATGCAGTCCAAAATGACCCATGTAATTTGTCTTGTCAAGATAATTCTGTTATCATATTCAGTCATAATATTTACATACATAACTATGAATATGATAGCAAAAACAAATAACTTTAAGTACGTAAGTAAAAATATCAATTATAGTGTCCACTCAAATATGCATCATCATATCCTTTATGGGTAGCTCATAAACCCAATCATAAGAACATATTCTTTCAAAACGCTTTAAGTTGTAAGTCCTAAGTTAATGGATCAGTAATCAATATAATGGAACTCAAGTAATTAATTAGCATTTGATGTTTCTGGACTCGTCTTATCTTACCATCAAGTATTTTCTATCATAATGCATAGAGATGCAATAGTACTTACCATTCTTAGAGAAGAAAACTACTGCGATATCACAAAATATCTTCAACGACTTGGCAATTGAGTCTGACCACACCAAGTCTAGAGATAAAATTTCACAGTTATAAAGTTTGATCAGTGGCCTCAAAGTATACCACAAAATCAACTTTCATTATTATTAATAATATAATAATAAATTGCCCCTCTAATTGATATAGATATTAACCATAAGGTGGACTTCCTGAGGTAATTTATAGAATCAGCTTTGAAAAACACCATCATTTCAAGCTGATATCATTTCATTCATGTGAGCATATAATCCTTCGTCTCTTCCAGATATCTTATTACTATTTTTTGCAATCCTTTAATATTTTCACTTTTGGATAACTCAAATATCTACCTAGTATTCTAACTGTAAAAATTGATATCTGTTCTGACATAGGCTTGAGCATAGACTATCAACTGTGCATATATAAAGAATATTCTCTTTATCTAATTCTTTTCAAGTCATTTTAAAGCACTTACTTTTGACTAAAATTCTACTTTTATGATTTGTTGAACAAAATTATATATTAAATCTTTTCAAGACTTGATTAATATATCTTTTCTAAGATAGTCCTAATAATCATTGAAATATATCCCTTAGTATCTCAATACTAATAATATAAGATATCTCATTCATATCAACCATATTAAAATTCTTAATGATAATTTCTTGGTTTAGTATAATAAACTAAGATCACTATTGATAATACAAAATATTATCCACATATATGATCAATATAATAAATTTACTCCTATCGATTTTTAAATATAAATATTGATTAATAGTATTTTTTTTAAATTTGAAAGAATCAATGATATGAAGAAACTTTATATATCATTGTCTAAAAGCTTGTTTAAAATCATAAATGGATTTCTAAATTTACATATCAAATTTTATATTTCTTTCATTTTCTTTGTGAGTCATTTAGAGTAACCCACATGAAACTAGATCCTTAATCAAAATTTGTTTTCATATTACTATGATGTTGTTGAAACTCATAATAAGTCACTAATATCATGACGATTCTTAACGAGTTCTTTAAAAAACTAAATGTCTCGTTATGATCGATACATTCTTTATAAGTAAAATCTTTAACCATAAAAAAATTAGAAGTCTGATCATTATATCATTCGACATTATCCTTTTGAGTCATATTTATATAATAGATTTTTTTATGACCTGTGAAAACAATAAGGGATCCAATTATATCATAATATAATTCTTGTAGATATACCACATAATAATCACTGATAGGATTTCTTTCCCGTTGGGATATTCCCAAGACTATCAATTGTGGTTATTCTACAAGACCATTAATAGCGCTATCAATATAATATGGGAGTTTGATAATGTTATTTTGTGTTCATATTTATCAAATTATTTAATTATTTGAGTAACAATAATCTCTCCAATAATAAAGGAGTATCAACATGTATCTCCTCTATATCAAAATTAAATTTAAGATTTTTACTCCCACTAATTCATAATTTTATAGAAATCTTATATTACTAGATTTAACGATCCTCGTATTGTGATTAGAGCAATAAGATATGCACCCTTTTGATTTTTTTTGAATAAATAATAAAATATTTAAAAATAATTATTAAATTTAATTTTCTTTTATGTGAGTTGAAGATCCTTATCTCTATAAGATAATCTCAAATATGTAAATATCTTAAGTTAGGTTTTCTATTATTTTATAACTCAAAAGAAGTCATGCAATTTACTTACTAAGAATCCCATTCAAGATACACATAGTTATCCTTAAAGCTTCTTCTCACATTGATTTGGATACAAAAAAATAACCCATCATACTCTAACCATATTTATAAGCATACAATTATATCTTTCAGCAATCATATTCTGTTGCAACATATTCGGTAAATCATACTAGATACATATACTTTGCTTTTCTAAAAATCTAATAAAAGAACTAAAATTATAATTGGATTCATCATAAATACCATAAAATTCATCACCCCTAACAGATATGATAATTTTAACTTTTTTATCTAATTGTCTCTTGACCTCATTTATGCACACAAGAGTATCAACAACTTGAGACTTTACATGAATTAAATATATATAATCATATCTCAATAGGTTATCTATATGGTGATAAAATGTCTCTGTTTAATAGGATAAAAATATAGAATGACCCCACAGATATAAGTATAATCTCAAGGAGTTTATGAAACTATATTTTATTTTTTAATATTTAATTATAGGATCGTTGTAAATTAGGATTCATATTAATTCTATAAAGACTTTTATACAGAATTCAAAAGTTAACTTTTATTGGATCACACTAAGTTCACAACCACTAAAAGAGAAACAATATTCTAATAATTCTAGGTAAAGAATATAAATTCCTAGAATTATAAGAATATAATACAGATCCTCAAGATTCATCAAATAAATTATCTTTAGATGCAGGCGATAAGTACAAACTACTATCACTTTCACTTTAAGATGATTCCTAACAATGATGAATATTATTGGTAACATCATTGAACCATCAAATTAATCCACCAAGTATTAGAAAAATAATTTTTGTAATATTTGATTTGAACCATATAAAAGTTATATTTATAACTTTTCATTTTAAATCAAACCTTATTATTTTTCTTTACATAACTTTCTTTGTTACACAAGTAACACTTTATTATGAAGAAATTTTTTTATGAGTTTATATAGTAATTATAAACTTAGGTGACCTATACTTCATCCTTATTTTATTATTATCCACACCTTGAGTAATACTCAAAATATTCTAAGTTTTTAGCTTACAACTTTGTCAATTATATTAAGGAGTTAATCTTAAATTCCTCATATACTATCATTTTTAGTCAGTTCTTTCATGTTACCTAATGACTTATTAGAAAATTTAGATCCTTAAATATTCTTATGCGCTGGGTGCACACTGTACTGAAGTCTAAGTATCATCATATTGAGTCTTTTAGACCTTTCCTGATCAGTCACCTTAATTATTTATTACATAGAACTTTCAGTAAATAAGTTTGTATTCCCTTCAAATAATCTGATCAAAGTCTCACTCATTCAATATAACTTGTATATGCTCAAGTCATTTATTCTAGAAAATATATTCTAGAAAATATAGAGACATTTACAAAAATATAATGAAGGAAATACCACTGTAATAATATAATATTAATGCTTTGAGTTTTTCAATGAATGTTGAGCTATTGATATCATCAATATTTTACCTTCAATATTGACATATCTAGTGTTCACACACATAATCATTTATGAATGACTAATACCATCCTCATGGAATAGTGTTAATACCTTTGGGTATATAACACTAAACTGTAAAGATATCCAAAACAGTATTATCCTACCCTATCACATAATTATTCAAAATAGATTCTCCTTTGGCATTATCTAAATCTCCTAATTATATGTACCATTATGATATTATTTTTCTTTAATACCATTTAGGATCAATTCTATAATATATTTTATAGATTATTGGTCTAGGTCACTTTTGTGCTTGTAGGACCAATACAAAAATATAAAATATAATCTAAAATGTCCTATAAATGGTAAGACTTTATTGTAATTCATATCTTATAAGCCTACCATCCCAAGCTACTTTGGCAGCTATTGGTAAGATAAAACTTAGGAAAATAAATTACACATAACATTCACTAAATTATTTATCCTGATTCATGCTGAAGTAGTTCAATAATAGAATAATAACCATAATAATTATTGAATATTAATTAGTATAAAGAAAACTCATATGATAACTATAATCATGATAATACAAATAAGGCATTAAAGAATGGAGTACTAATATAAGACATCTTTGGTGTCTTAAGTCTAAGGACCAAATATACTACTAGGACCACAGAATTGTTGTTTGACGTCAGGTATCAATAACTATCCAGTATTCCGTAAGTGGATCAATCAGTGAACTCATTCTCCAATAAACACATGCACTGTATCCTTAGTGTTCCCACACAAGTAGCTATGAGACCAACCACCTCCATCATATCGATGGGTATACAGTATACTAGTTTGTCTGGTTATCTCGATGTCCCTCTCGATTAACCTATAACCGGGATTATTTAGGGTTTATGTTTAAAGGTGAATCGGTCTCATTATCATGATCTCATCATGATCTGATTCTCATTGCATAGATCAAAGGATATCACAATATACATCCAGATAATATGATAAAATACCAATAATCATAAGCAAAGTGAGTGACGCAACGTGTTACAAGTGCCATCACTCACGTGATTGGCTTATAGGGTGCCTATAACTAGCAATCTCTTACTTGATCTAAAGCCAATCACATACGTGTCTGATCCCTATCAGACCTCTGTGATGCTCAAAGACAATTTGAGTCAATAGCTTTGTTAGTGAATCTACAATGTTATCTTCGGATGGAACTCTTTCCACTGCTATATCTCTTCGGGCCACGATCCCTCTAATAAGTTAGAACCTCCTCAGAATAATTTTGATGAGACCCGGGTTCTCTTATTTGAGTAATTACCCCATAATTATCGTAATATAAGGGAATCAGCTCCTCATTATTCGACACGACTCCCAGATCTATGATGAACTACTTCATCCAAACTCTATCTCCTTTGCTGCCTCTATCGCAGCAATGTGCTTTGCCTTTGTGGTTAAGTCAGCAGTAGTATCTTACTTAGAACTCTTCCAGCATACTGCTCCTCCATTTAGGATGAACACATACCCTGAATTAGACTTGTTATCATCAACATCGGATTGGAAGCTGGAGTCCGTATAGCCCTCAACCTTGAGACTACTTTCTCCATATGCCAGTAAAAATCCTCAATCCTTCTTAAGTACTTAAGGATACACTTTACTGATTTTTAGTACTCCAAGCTTGGATCCACCTAATACCTGCTCGTGACACTCAAAGCATACGTTATATCAAGCCTACTACATAACATAGCATAGCATACATGATAGATCCTATCGTCGAGACATAGGATATTATATCCATGTTTGTCCTTTCTTCAAGAGTCTTTGGGGATATATTTCTTAAAAGTGATAACATATATCTCATCGATATGAGACCTCCCTTAGAATTTTTCATGTCAAACTTTTTGACAATGGTGTCTATGTACCTGGACTAGGACAAGCCAAGCATCCTCTTGGATCTATCTCTATAGATCTGAAACTCCAATATGTAGGATGCTTCCCCTAAGTCCTTCATGGAGAAGTGTATAGATAGCCGAGTCTTTACTGTGGAGAGCATTTCTATATCATTCCCAATGATCAGGATGCTATCCACTTACAGCACAAAAAAGATGATAGTACTCCAACTTACCTTCCTGTACATACAAGGCTTATCTTCGTTCTTAATGATGTCATAAGATCTGATCGTCTCATCAAATCCTATGTTCCAACTTTGGAAAGTTTGTTTCAGTCCATAGATGGACTTAAGTAACTTGCACATCTTATATAGATTGTCCTTGGACGCGAATTTCTCATGTTGTATCATATACACCTCATCTTCGAGGTGGCCACTGAGAAACATAATTTTCATGTCCATCTACTAGATCTCATAATCAATGTATGCTATAATAGCCAATAGAATTCAGATGGATTTTAGCATGCTATGGGTGAGAAGGTTTCGTCATAGTCGACATCTTGACTTTGACAAGACCCCTTAGCCACTAGCCTTGCTTTATAGGTCTCTACCTTTTTATCTACCATAATCTTCTTCTTGAAGATTCACTTGTAGCCAATGGGTACAATACCCTCGGATGCATCAACTAGGTTCCAAACCTTGTTGGAGCACATAGAATCCATCTTTGAATTCATGACTTCTTGCCACTTCCCAAAGTCTATACTCGTAATAAACTCCTCATAGGTCTAAGGATCAATATCCTCAACATCCTCTCCTTTGATATGTCTCACATATCTCTCAGAAGGGTAAGATACTCTACCAAACCTACATAAAGTCAGAATTTGTATATTAGGTACTTGAATAGACTCTGACTATAGAATGGTGCTTGAGCTAGATTCTCCAACCTCGCTCAACTCTATCACGCTCCAACTGTCTCCACCAAAAATGTGTTCCTTTTCAAGGAACACTACTCTCTTGGCTACAAAGACCTTTTGATTCTTGGGATGATAGAAATAGTATCCACAAGTTTCCTTGGGGTATCCCATAAACTTGCATCGTTCCATCCTAGATTCTAACTTGTCGGGGTTGTCTCTTAACGTGGGCAGGACAGTTCCAAATCTTAACAACCTTAAGATTGGGCTTCCTTTTCCATATCTCATATGGTGTAGACACTACTGACTTAGAATTTTGTTCAGAAGGTAAGTTGCGGACTCTAGGGCATATCCCCAGAATAAGACGGGTAGGTCGCCGAAACTCATCATGGACTACACTATGTCTAACAATATATCATTCCTCCTTTCGGATACACCATTAAGCTAGGGTGTATAAAGAGGTGTCCATTGGGATAGAATCCCATGATCCTTGAGGAATTGGATGAACTCTGTACTCAAGTATTCACCTCCTCGATCTGATCAAAGAGTCTTGATACTCTTTCTAATCTAGTTCTCTACTTCATTCTTATATTCTCTAAATTTCTCAAAGGTTTGAAACTTGTACTTCATCAAGTACATGTGTCCATATCTAGAGAAATTATCAATAAAAAAAATGAAGTAGGAATAACCACCTACAGCCTGAGTTGACATGTGACCACATATATCACTATATATAAGTTCCAACAACTGAGTGACTCTCTCTCTCCAGTTCTACTAACTAGAAAGTTAGTCAACTTTCTATGAAGGCAAGGTT
The DNA here is from genome assembly GCA_024322285.1 of Musa beccarii. Taxonomy (NCBI): domain Eukaryota; kingdom Viridiplantae; phylum Streptophyta; class Magnoliopsida; order Zingiberales; family Musaceae; genus Musa; species Musa beccarii. The sequence continues at coordinate 31,702,956 of CM044397.1, forward strand.
CATAAGTCGCATATGACTCATAGTCGAATGGATCTAGGTATTCATTCTTTAGCAACTTTTAAATCCTTCCCTCATGAATATGACCTAGCCTATAATGTCATAGGTATGTACTATTCACTATCTCATTTCCTCTTGGACTTACATACATTCATGATATGTGAAGTAGTGTCTAGTATAATCAAATCATTATGCAATGTTCCTCTCTTGATGATCTCATCATCTTTAATAATTGAATAACTATTGTTCTCAAAACTACTTTATAACCATTCAATGTCAAACATGAAATGAAAATAATATTTTTGATAATAGAGGAAACAAAATAACATGCATCTAATGCAACGGTAGCTCCACTAAGCATATGTAGGATGATCTCGCTAATAGCAACAACAGCAACTTTTACTTCATTGCCCATCTTAAGGTTTATCTTGCCTCTCATCAATCTCCTATGTCTTACCAGAACCTACAATGAATTACAGATATAATAAATATGATCGATATCCAATACCCATGTGTTATCATATGAGTTTAACAAATAGAGACTAATCATGAATGCATATCTGAAGCTTCTCTAAGCTTCTATTTCACCTTCTCTGTAATGTACTCTTTGTAGTTCCTCTTCTAGTGCTCGTTTTTGCCGCAATGGAAGTACTGACTTTTGTCCATTACTGGGTCCTTCATAGTAACCTTTGCTTTACCCGATCTACCCTTGCCCAACTTATGAGACTTCTCTATTTTTCTTTTCTTTCTAGTCTTACCAGCATAGAGAACTATGAAAAGGAAACTAGTAGGGACTGAAGTATAAGATCTACAAATAAGTTATCCTCTAGAACCATTCCTAGACCTATGAGTTTCTCTATCCACTCAATTATCTTACGGACACGATTCTTAACCAGTGTCCCCTTAGTCATCTTGCTATGGAAGAGACTCTTCGATATCTCATATTGTTGAGTTCTTTCATATTCCTCAAATAATTTATAGAGATATAGGAGTATGGATCTGACATCCATCTTTTCATGTTATCTCTATAGCTCAGGAGTCATGGAGCCCAACATGTAACGCTGAGCAAGAGTGGAGTCATCTACGTACTTCACGTAGCAAGTGATCTCATCCTCGCTTGCCTCTTCCTTGGGCATAGCCATCACTATATCAAGGACATATATGATTTTCTCCATCATAAGAATGATTCTCAAGTTATAGAGTCAATCTATATAATTTGAACCAGTGAAGCAGTTCGCATCAAATATGTCACGTAGAGGGTCTAAAGACGATATTTTCTAAAACTAAAGATGTAGTAGAAATAAATAACATACAGATTTTATAAAAATATAAATAATCAAGATAAGGACTTCTATCTTAATATACTCCCACTTTTTTTTTCGTGAAATATACAACTCCCTTCAGTATGTGAATCGGAGACCCCCCCAGTGGATCTCTAGTGGGGATCAAAATCTAATCGGCATCTTAGTGTAATCTCAAGGGACTCGACTAATCACACTAAGCCTAAAAGGTATGCAACTCTTACCGATCATAATTCTTTATGATTCCTGTCCTATTCGACCTTTGAACCACCATGGCCTTGAGGGACTCGACCAACAATGATGTTCGGTTAAGTCATCACCATCATTACAAGATGAGTTTGATTCGATGATATACCCTCGAGGGACTCGACCAAACATACCATGTCCTCAGGTCACCAGGGACATCTTTATGTCATAGGCAAGATACCAAATCGCGACATAGGTGAGCCTCGAGAGACTTGACCGACTCAACCTATACTGAGAATTGGTTCCTACCTATAACGATAGAAGGCCACATGGGTCAATCAAATTGTCTCATGTTTACCGACTTAATATCATCGAGAAAAGAAATTTTTAATTTGGTCTCCTAATATGACGTGTCACACATACATATTTAATATATATATATATATATATATATCTACATCGCATGCAAATATATATATAGTATGTGTATAACCAATCACACATCAAATGAGCAATCATACCAGATGATCATGGACCACATCCTAATATGATCAAGCCCGAGCTAGTGAGCTCAATCACTCACATCAAGATCTATGTGTGCATTGACACATCTCAATGTCCTGTGATCATCCATCTCGCCTCATCGATTCTGTCAGCATCTCCATGCATCGGATCATCCGTCTCAGACTCGTGGGTCTCGCAATTGCTTCCAGGCTCCCACTGTGCCTACTCGTGTAATTACAACATAATTACAGGCATACAGGCCCGACAATAAATGAGAAAATTAGAGGCTCATAGACATTAATAATAATAATCACATGTACATACATTACACGGTCCATGATCATCCGTCCACATCATACATCACATGTATACATCATCATCATGTAGGACTACTAGATAAATAATAATAGTTAATTAAATCTTTTAATTAACTAATATTTTTTCTAAAATCAGAGATATGTAAAAAAATTTTCAGAATTATGAAGGGTGTTTTGGTCATTCAGCTAAAAGGGGCACAAATTGGAACTTCTGAAATTCTGAGGGACAGAAGTATCTTTCAACCGAAAACCCTAATCCCCTTCCATGCTTTATTGCCTAGCGGCCACCATCACCATTCCAGCAGCGGCCTGTGCGCCAGGGGCGCCGCCCTTGCCTGCGAGCGGCTCGCTTGTAGGCGACGTTGCCCTCCTTGCCGGTAGGCCGCCTGCAGGTGTCACTACCCCCGCAAGCCCAGCGCCTATCGGTGCCCTCGCCCATGCGGGTAGGCCACTTGCAAGCGGGCATCGCTGCCCCCACGAGCGCAGCGCCCGCCAACGCCCCCACACCCATGTGGGCAGGCTGCCTACAAGTGGGTGTCGTTACACCCGCGAGCGTTGCCCTCCCCTTGTAAGCAAGGCACCTGCACAAGTAGCCTGCAGGTGCCTACGCAGGCAACCTACAGGCGCTACCTGCCTGGAGGCCACCGGTGGCCCCTACGTGCATGGCCATGGCTGCAAGTAGCCTTGGCCAAACTATAAGGGCAGCAATAGTTGCTGCCATGCTGCTGCCCTCTCTCATTTTTTGTGTCAATAAATTTAATGACAAAAGTCATTCTAAATCATAATACACGCAGTTAAAATTCGATTTTCGCATGAACAACTTGGCTCTGATACCATTGTTGGGAAATCCAAGAGTGACATCACATGCACAACGGAAGAACAAAAAACAAAAATATCCTAGATTTTCATAAAAGGTTTCGTCATCGTGTGAAGATCGATGCGTAAAAACAAATCTATGAATCAGAAAACTACATATGTAAGAAGGATAATACCTAAGGAGATCATATATCCTTGAATTCTTGCAGGTCCATAAAGAAGATGAAGGCGTCACTGCCCCCATGAATGCAGTGCCTACCGGTGCCCCCGCCCATGCGGGCAGGCTGCCTATAAGCAAGCGCCGCTACCCCCATGGGCGCAACGCCCGCCGACGCCCCTGTGCCCATGTGAGCAGGCTACCTGCAAGCATAGCCCACCCCTTGTAAGCTGGGCGCTTGCACAGGCAGCCTGTAGGTGCCTACGTAGGCAGCCTGCAGGTGCTGCTTGCCTGGCGGCCACCGTAGGCCACTAGCGGCCCCTACGCGCATGGCCATGGCTACAAGTAGCCTTGGCTAAACTATGAGGGCAGTAACAGTTGCTGCCATGTTGTTGCCCTCTCTCATCTTTTGCGTCAATAATTTTGATGACAAAAGTCATTCTAAATCATAATACATGTAGTTAAAATTCGATTTTCATACGAACAACTTATCTCTGACACCACTGTTGGGAAATCCAAAAGCGACATCACACACAGCGGAAGAACAAAAAATAAAAATATCCTAGATTTCTACAAAAGGTTTCATCATCGTGCGAAGATCAGTACACAAAAACAAATCTACGAATCAGAAAACTACATATATAAGAAGGATAGTATCTAAGGAGATCGTATATCCTTGAATTCCTACAGATTTATAAAGAAGATGAAGGCATCATTGCCCCCGCGAGCGCAGCGCCTACCGATGCCCCCGCCCATGTAGGCAGGCTGCCTTCAAGTAGGCATCGCTGCCCCCACGGGCACAATGCCCGCCGACGCCCTCGCGCCCATGCGGGCAAGCTACCTGCAAGTAGGCACCGCTACCCCTGCGAGCGTAGCCCACCCCTTGTAAGCAAGGTGCTTGCGTAGGCAGCCTACATGCGCTGCCTGCTTGGTGGCCACTATAGGCCACCGACGGCCCCTGTGCACATGGCCATAGTTGCAAGCAGCCTTGGCCAAACTATGAGGGCAACAATAGTTACTACCCTCTCTTATCTTTTGCGTCAATAATTTTGATGACAAAAGTCATTCTAAATCATAATACACGCAGTTAAAATTTGATTTTTGCATAAACAACTTGACTCTGATACCACTATTGAAAAATCTAAGAGCGACATCACATGCACAGTGAAAGAACAAAAAATATCCTAGATTTTCATAAAAGGTTTCATCATCGTGCGAAGATCGGTGAACAAAAACAAATCTACGAATCAGAAAACTACATATGTAAGAAGGATAGTGCCTAGGGAAATCGTATATCCTGAATTCCTATAGATTCATGGAGAAGATGGAGGTAAAGCGTCCTACTCTCTAACGGTGAACCACATGGCAAGAGCTATGACGATACTCCTCTCTAAGGAAAGGAGAATAGGAGGTGGCTACCAGGAAGCCCTAGCCTATAGACCTTTGGTTCCCTCCTATTTATAGAGGCCCCCCATTAACCCTAATAGATCCTACCCTATTGGGTACTAGATCTCCATCCAATTACCCAAGCCTCTTTGGATTAATGGGTCTCTACTAAATAATCTCTTATTAGCTCTTTTTAGATCTCATCCATATAATACAATAATTCAGGGGCTTATTAGATATCCAATAAGATAGGGGCTTTGACGGATATCTCATATCCGAACCTCTACTCGTCGTAACACCTACCATATGTGTGTGACCCCCTCGGCCCAATATTAAGCTGGCCGTGAGTTATACCTATCAAAACCCCTTCTAACTCAGTGAATTATTATCTACATAATAATTTACTCGACTCATCGACTACGGACGTAGGGGAATCCAATCCTTTGGATCATCTATCCTCAGTTACAATATATCTATAGTCTCTCATCCATCTAATATCCTAGAGATCGTATATCGGACATGGTACTGTCAGGCCCATACGGTTTCCACTCGAGTCTCACTCTAATCGGATTCTCAAGGAGAACTCTTTCTCTCTCAATCTGAATGACCCTAGCTAGGGATTTGCTTGAGCAAAAACACATGAGATATTTCTCTCATAATACCAAGAGTGGATGATCCTTTATTGATACTCAATTGTCTTTGTAAGGTTGGCTACTTTCCAAACCTATAAATCCGGCATCAAAGAATGGAGTACTCATATAAGGTATTTTTTGTGTCTTAAGTCTAAGGACCAGATATACTACTAGGACTACAAAATCACTGTCTGACATCAGGTATCAATAAGCATCCAGCATTCCACAAGCAAATCAATCAGTGAACTCATTCTCCAATGAGCACCTGTACTGTATCCTTAGTGTCCCCACACAAGTAGCTATGAGACCAGCCACCCCCATTATATGAACGGGTATACAGCATATCAATCTGTTTGATTATCTCGATGTCCCTCTCGAGTAACATATGACCGGGATTATTTAGGATCTATGTTTAAAGGTAACTCGATCTCATTATCATGATCTCATCATAATCCGATTTTTATTACATAGATCTAAGGACGTCACAATATATATCCAGATAATGTAAGAAAATATCAATAATCATAAGCAAAGAGATTGACGCAGCGTGTTACAGGTGTCATCACTCACGTGATTGGCTTGTAGGGCACATATAACTAGCACTTGGTTCTCTAGACCAGAATGATGTTGCAGAAAAAAGAAACCAAATATTATTAGACATAATGCGGAGTATGCTTAGTAACTCTAATCTTTCTAAATTCTTGTGGACTGAAGCATTAAATACAGTTGTGTATATATTAAACCGAGTTCTAACCAAGGTTATTCTAAAGACACCATTTGAATTATGAAGAGGTTGAAAACCAAGTTTGCAACATATGCGCATTTAGGGATGTCTGTCCGAGGTTATGATATATAATCCACAAGAGAAGAAACTGGACCCAATAGCTATTAGTGTGTATTTTCTATTATCCATCTCATATAACTGGGATTGTGGAATCAAGAAACGTTAAGTTTCTTAAGGATGACATGATCGATGAGAGCGATCAGTTCAGGAATATAGCTTTTGCATATGATCATATAGAATCTCAACCTTCCACATCAAATGATAGATTAATTATGTTAGGATTGGAGAGGCACTAAGAGGGGGGGTGAATTAGTGCAGCGGATTAAAACTCGTAAGTTTGAAACCGATTTCATAAATAGCTAATTCGTATGAAGATTTGGATTCGACGAAAGATGACTTAGTTAAAGTAGCTTGAGTAAAGGAGATGAAAACTGAACGATTTGTAGCTAAGTAGAGAAATAATTCAGAAATTTAAACACTCACACATTCAAGGAACACCACGATATATAGTGGTTCAGTCAAATGACCTACATCCACTTTCGAAGCCTTCTTCGATGAGGCTCCTAACTTCCACTAGTAAGTGACTTTGAAGGGGAAGGACCAAATACCCCTCTTACAACCCTTTTACAAGTCGTTCGTACTCTTACAGATTTTTCAAAGAGAAAGAGGGAGGCAAACACTAGCTATCGAAAACAAGGTTTTGCTAAAGTTTTTGCTCAATTTCTAACTCTCAAAAGGTTGATCTTTCTGCTGAGAAAGGAGGGGTATTTATAGACCCCAAGAGGATTCAAATTTAGGCTCCAAATTTGAATTACTTTTGGATTTTCCGGTGATAGCGGTGCCACCGCTTGTCAGTGGCGGTGCCACCGCTTGTCAGTGGCGGTGCCACCGCTTGCCAATTGTCAGACTAACAATATACTAGGCGGTTCCACCGCCCAAGGCAGCGGTGCCATCGCCCATGCTCGAAAGTTGGCGGTGCCACTTTGCCCAACTCTCGGCCACTAGCGATGCCATTGCCCAACTCTATGGTCCTGGGCGATGCCACCGCCCAGCTCTTTTCAACACACAAGTTTGGGCCTTAAACTTGGCCCAAACCAATTCGAAACAAGGCCCAATGGGCCCCTACTTGGGTTATAGGATTAACACCTAATCCTAACCCAAATTACATGCTAACTATAAAATTGAAACATAATTCTAAGTGATTTAAACCGATATTCTTCAAGTCTTCTTCCGGTGAGCTTTCTGGCGAAATTCCGGTGGACTTCCGACTGTTAAGACTCTAGCTATGAGAGTCCTAATTTAGTTGTAACAAATGGATATGAAAATGGTATTTCTTAATGGAGATTTAGAGGAGGAGGTTTATATAAAATAAACTGAAGGTTTCTCCTCTAGCGTTGATGAGTACTTGGTTTATAAGCTTAAGAAATCTATATACGGTTTAAAACAAGCCTCCCACCAATGGTATTTTAAATTTCATATAGTGATTTCTTCATTTGGATTTGTTGAAAATCCCATGGAACAATGTATATACCAGAAAGTTAGTATGAGTAAAATATATTTTCTTATTTTATACGTAGATAATATTTTGCTTACAACCAATGATAAGGGTTTGCTGCATGAGGTGAAATAATTCCTTTCTAGAAACTTTGATATGAAGGATATAGATGAAGCATCTTATGTCAATGACAATCAGATCCCTAAAGATAGACCTCGAGACATTTTAGGTATGTTATAAGAAACCTATATCAATAAGCTTTTAGAAAGATTTTGGATGAAAGATTATTAACCAAGTGTTACTCTGATTATGAAAGGTGATAAATTTAATTTAAACCAATGCCCAAAGAATAACCTTAAGAGAGAACCAATGAAAAATATCATATATGCTTTTGTCATAGGAAGCCTTATGTATGCCCAGGTCTATACTAGACTTGATATTGCATTTGCTATGGGGATGCTAGATCGATATCAGAGTAATCTAGGTATAGATCACTAGAGAGCTACAAAGAAAGTGATGAGGTATCTTCAAAGAATCAAAAATTACATGCTTATGATGCTTATGTATAAACATATAGACAATATGGATATGATTGACTACTCAGATTCAAACTTCGTTGATTGTGTTGATTCTCATAAATCAATATCATGATATATTTTTATGATGACTAGTGAAGCTACTTCTTGAAATAGTGTCAAGCAGACCTTGACTGTTATTTCTACCATGGAAGCTGAGTTTGTCTTCTGTTTTAGGGCTACTTCATATGGTATATGGCTTAAGAGTTTTATTTTTGAGCTTAGAATTATGGATTTTATTTCTAAGCCATTAAGAATTTTCTATGACAATTCAACTACTATCTTTATGGCTAAGAACAATAAAAGTAGAAGTCAAAATAAATACATCGATATTAAGTATTTAACCATAAGAGAATGTGTAAAAGAAAAGAAAGTGGTTAGCACTAAATTGATAATTGCTGATCCTTTGACTAAAGGCATGTCAATAAGCTCCTAACTTCCACTAGTAAGTGACTTTGAAGGGGAAGGACCAAATACCCCTCTTACAACCCTTTTACAAGTCGTTCGTACTCTTACAGATTTTTCAAAGAGAAAGAGGGAGGCAAACACTAGCTATCGAAAACAAGGTTTTGCTAAAGTTTTTGCTCAATTTCTAACTCTCAAAAGGTTGATCTTTCTGCTGAGAAAGGAGGGGTATTTATAGACCCCAAGAGGATTCAAATTTAGGCTCCAAATTTGAATTACTTTTGGATTTCCCGGTGATAGCGGTGCCACCGCTTGTCAGTGGCGGTGCCACCGCTTGCCAATTGTCAGACTAACAATATACTGGGCGGTTCCACCGCCCAAGGCAGCGGTGCCATCGCCCATGCTCTCGGGTGCTGGGCGGTGCCACCGCCCAGCTCTCGGCCACTAGGCGATGCCATTGCCCAACTCTATGGTCCTGGGCGATGCCACCGCCCAGCTCTTTTCAATACACAAGTTTGGGCCTTAAACTTGGCCCAAACCAATTCGAAACAAGGCCCAATGGGCCCCTACTTGGGTTATAGGATTAACACCTAATCTTAACCCAAATTACATGCTAACTATAAAATTAAAACATAATTCTAAGTGATTTAAACCGATATTCTTCAAGTCTTCTTCCGGTGAGCTTTCCGGCGAAATTTCGGTGGACTTCCGACTGTTAAGACTCTAGCTATGAGAGTCCTAATTTAGTTGTAACAAATGGATATGAAAATGGTATTTCTTAATGGAGATTTAGAGGAGGAGGTTTATATAAAATAAACTGAAGGTTTCTCCTCTAGCGTTGATGAGTACTTGGTTTATAAGCTTAAGAAATCTATATACGGTTTAAAACAAGCCTCCCACCAATGGTATTTTAAATTTCATATAGTGATTTCTTCATTTGGATTTGTTGAAAATCCCATGGAACAATGTATATACCAGAAAGTCAGTATGAGTAAAATATATTTTCTTATTTTATACGTAGATAATATTTTGCTTACAACCAATGATAAGGGTTTGCTGCATGAGGTGAAATAATTCCTTTCTAGAAACTTTGATATGAAGGATATAGATGAAGCATCTTATGTCACTGACAATCAGATCCATAAAGATAGACCTCGAGACATTTTAGGTATGTTATAAGAAACCTATATCAATAAGCTTTTAGAAAGATTTTGGATGAAGGATTATTAACCAAGTGTTACTCTGATTATGAAAGGTGATAAATTTAATTTAAACCAATGCCCGAAGAATAACCTTAAGAGAGAACCAATGAAAAATATCATATATGCTTTTGTCGTAGAAAGCCTTATGTATGCCCAGGTCTGTACTAGACTTGATATTGCATTTGCTATGGGGATGCTAGATCGATATCAGAGTAATCTAGGTATAGATCACTAGAGAGCTACAAAGAAAGTGATGAGGTATCTTCAAAGAATCAAAAATTACATGCTTATGTATAAACATATAGACAATCTGGATATGATTGACTACTCAGATTCAAACTTCGTTGATTGTGTTGATTCTCATAAATCAATATCATGATATATTTTTATGATGACTGGTGAAGCTACTTCTTGAAATAGTGTCAAGCAGACCTTGACTGTTATTTCTACCATGGAAGCTGAGTTTGTCTTCTGTTTTAGGGCTACTTCATATGGTATATGGCTTAAGAGTTTTATTTTTGAGCTTAGAATTATGGATTTTATTTCTAAGCCATTAAGAATTTTCTATGACAATTCAACTACTATCTTTATGGCTAAGAACAATAAAAGTAGAAGTCAAAATAAATACATCGATATTAAGTATTTAGCCATAAGAGAATGTGTAAAAGAAAAGAAAGTGGTTAGCACTAAATTGATAATTGCTAATCCTTTGACTAAAGGCATGTCACCTCTGAAATTCAAGGATCATGTAAAGAAAATGGACTTGGTTCCACTTTGTAATTGTATTAAAACTCTTTTATATATATATATATATATATATATATATATATATATATATGTGTGTGTGTGTGTGTGTGTGTGTGCACATTAATTTAAGAAAATATATTTATGTTAGACCTAGAATAAATATAAGGTTTATTCATTAAGTAATATTATCATATTAAGATTAATTCTTAAGAAAATAAATGCATCATGATACATGGATGATAATATTTACTAGGACTTATCGCTATGATATATGTATTTATTTCTTAAGAAAATTATTTGATAAGATTAATTTAAGTTATTAAGTTAAATGTATGGACCAAGTGGGATAATATAACTGTTCTCATTAAGTTCTTCATTCGTTATCATTAATTTTTAGAGAATGTATGCGTTCTCATTAAGTTCATCATTCATTATCATCAATTTCTCTATATTTATTATGATTCAAATGTTTTAATTTTTCATTCATTATGAATATAACTGTTATCATTAAATTTTTTATTTATTGTCATTAAAATTCTTCATTATGGTCCAAATATTATAAACTTGAATTAATTTTTGATCGTTACGAATTTGGTGGTAATAAATGTTCTAGCTTTATCTCTTTTTAAGTCTTCAAGATTTCCTACACCATCTAAAGTGAGAGTTCTTGACAAAAAAAATCAAAATGCTAAGAGAAATTATTATTAAAATTCTCGATAAATGACTGAAGATATGTAATTTTGTTTCCATGTTAGTTTCGTTGTGTTTCTATTATGATGATTTAGAAACATATTTTTTTCTTAAAATTTCTTAGAGATATAACATGTTTAGATTTCATATATCAAATCCTCATTAATTGATTAACGAAAATAATGATAACATCACTCACAAATGATAATAATAATAGTATCACAAAAACACCATTCCAATGCTGGAAGTGAATTTGATTGACACAGCAAGAGACCAGGTTTACATTGCCAAAGACGTCATTCACCTAGTCATCGTCTGGTGACTCGAGTCTTATGTTTTCTGGATTCCTTTTCTATTCCTTTACGTTCAGGTGCACCAGAAAGCTCTCACAAGAACCGGGGGAGTCTTGCAAGAATCACAGTGTTAATGCAGCCGGTGACAGTCGTCACGTCACATCTGCTCGATCCAAGACAAAGTCTTCACCTAGTAATTGCAACTTTAACTTCTTCCCATGTCTTTCTCCCAGCTACAAAAGTTCTTAAGAGGATGTACGATCAAATCTGCTGTTCTGCTGTATACAATCCTTGTGAGGGCTCAACAGAGGTGGAACCTAAACTCATCAGCCATAGCGGTGGCAATTAACTTTGTTTCAGACGTGTCACGGAATCCTTACTCATGTCAAGCGCACTGGTTTAAGGACCGTCACTCTTTAATGGTGGCCGTAAGGACGAACAAGAAGTTGTCATGTTTGGTGAGGTCAAACAGCAGGTAAATATCTTCATGTGTTTGTGGGTTTTCCTCAATGAGGGATTCTTGGACATGCTCTTTCCAGCCCACCACCGCAATTGCATGCATTGCTTGCCAAACTCCATCATTCTGTCTGAGAAAGAAGCCTGCAAGAGTGTTCTTGGCTTTTGGAGTTTAGTGGGGTGGGAGGGACTCCACCATATTGGATTCTGCTGTGAGGGAGAAGAAGAAAAGGAGAGGAGAGAAGGCGCCGATGCATCTTATCACTGTCGTCCGGTCCAGATCATGTGACTGTCATGCGCGGGCCACTCCACCCGTCCGCCATGGCCCGGTGGACTGAGACACTCCACGCTGTTGCCTGTGGTCTCATCTTTCTCGATTGTGCAACGCTCTTGGACTCAACTACAACAAGCGACATCTTAAGTACTGCACATGATGAACAACTCAGCTGATACATCACTGGGTAATCGTGATGCACTGTGCTTGAGTGCCATGCACACCAGCCTTGAAGAGCCCACCGGAAGAAAGAAGCAAAAGATGCAGTGATGTTCATGCCGGAGACTGAGCTCTGCATGCACACCAGAACTGAGTCTGGAATATATCCGAGTCCAAAGATGTTTCACGTGACCAGTCACTGAGAACCGGAGGATGACACGAACTCCTACACGCATGCCAGTCCCACCAGAATACGTACAAGACGCCCATGATTTATGCGTTTGCTGCGATCCTCTTTTTGTTTCAAGATGTTGATTCTTCTCTTCGTCCAGTAATTCCATCCTTGAGATCAATGGACACAGTTCATCCAAAGAGTCGAACCTGCAGCATCCGTTTCTGATTCAAGTGGGAACCTGGATTCATCTAACTGAGATTTCAAGGAATTGACAATGGACGCAAAAAGCTGTACTGAGCTCTCATTGGAAGCAAAAGCCACGGATCTGACTCAAATCACATGTGAGATAACCACATGCCACACTATCCAATGCTTACAGTCACCCTTTTATTTCATCACTTGCGAGTAAGCATTTGTATATACAGTCTTCCTGTTCTCGAGGTACCCTAAGCTGCATGGCGCTTCTCTTAGCCTTATGTTGACACATGCCTTGTTACCCTAGCTAGAGAGTTCTATTTGACTACGTGGTTTACAGGATTTGGAACTGTTAGCTTAGTTTTACTAGTGAAAGATTGGAACACAGTTTAAAATATTAGTATGCTGCTCAAATATCGAACGCAGAGGGTGAGTAAATCTTTTGACCATGATGATCACAAGCATTTTATCTCGGAGACCAAGTCCAGTTAAGACCATGATGAACTGAAAAGACGAACCAGAAATCGGAAAGATCAAACATTAACGCACGTATATATTCATCCATCCAAAGGTATGTAAACATTGGATTGCTGATGTTATGATGGGTCACATACTTTCGCAGGTGACGTAGGTTTTGATCGACATGCATGGTTGTCACCGTGCATTGGTCGGCGTGGTGCTAATAAGCCCTTCAGATCACCAGATTAGTTTAAGCATCACGATGCTCGTTGTCAGCATCGCAGAAGGAGAGGAGGTGCAGCACACTGTACAGGCATATGGGCCCTGCTGGTACTAAACATCGCAATAGGTTATTGGAATTAGGGTTTGGATCACATGCATGTGGGATGCTTCTGATTCCAGCTCTGAAGGGGGGCGAGGGAGAGCTTGCTCCCCAGTGGGAGTTTCTTCATGCAAGAACGTGGGCAATGTGCTTTCGAGCATTAATGCCATGAGTAAGAAAACTCCACATGACAGGGTTTTGATGACTAAATGGAAGGGAACTGATTCCTGTAAGAAGGATATATAGGGCTTGCAACTACATGGCCAAGTGGGCACATCATGGAATAAACAAAGTTAATCTGTCCAACTCTGTGTTGGTTAGTGCCTTAAAAATGACTTTAGTGTGTCAGTGGAGAATTTTTTTAGAGAGAGACAATCAATTGGTGAGGCTCTGATTTGGGTGTTCTATATGCCTTGATTAGGCTAGCGTGCCATGTTTTGCCATCACATTTGTCTACTACATATGCATATATATATATATATATATATATATATATATATATATATATATATATATATATATCAAATGGGGTGACTCCCAAGTCTAGGTAATATTCTTTTCCTTTGCTTCATATCTTCATTTCAAGGTCTCAAAAATGAGTGACAAATGCAGAGAGATGATATCATTTAGCTAGAAGACAAAGGGTTTGGGAGGATGTGACCGTAATGGAATTGAGGTAATCAGTGAGAGAGTGGGGATAAGTTGGCACTCATTTGGAGGTTTCTAAAGTTTCCCAATCCCCATACCTGAGAGAGAGAGAGAGAGAGAGAGAGAGAGAGAGAGAGAGAGGCTGCTGAGATAAGAAGATTCTTAAAGGGTCACATCAGATAAGAAAAAGAAGTCTGCCATCCTCTCAATGATCATTGGTGGATTGAAAATTCCAACACTATCTAAACAAAACAAGAGTCATAAAATGAATTAGCTATAAATATTATTGCCAGCACACCACACTTCCTATGAAACTTATCCTTCCTGTCTTGTTCCTTTTTGCCCTTTCCTCTATGAAAACACATGTTAACACACCCACAAAGGACAAAGAAGTTGAACCCAGCCATGCTATAAGCTTCCTTCCCCGTTTGGACTGGCAGTTTTGAGGTAGTCAATGCGAAGAGAGATTGCATGAAGAAGCTCATGCCACAGTTTCCAAGCAGTGCTGTTCATATGTCCTTTTTGTATTTATATTCACTCTACCAGCAAACTACACGATTTAGCAGTGCCGAGTTCTGCAAAGATCAAATTTTTATCACTGGATTTCCAAAGCAGTAACAAGTTTTCCTGCTATAACGATCTCACTGCTCCTTTACATTGAAACCCCACCAGGTCCGATAGGGCCACAGAGGATCTTACTGTGGCATTCTGCTAGACTATGTCAGATTTATATGCACAGCAGTGGAGGACTGCCAGTGTTTCCAAATAGTACATCTTCACTACCTGATACAGTGGAAATTAAAGAGATACTATGTAACGAGGACATGTAGATACTCTCCATCTAATTATTTCAACGAAAATGCGATACTTTTTTTTTATTTAGACAATTAAATAAATTCCTCAAAGTACTAAAAAATCTTCTATAGTGTTTGAAATAATAATTAACATAAAATGATTATTCATTAATAACTAGCTTTAGCGGAGAGATCTAATGACTAATCTTATTGTTGCTAGTCAACAATGAACAGGTTTTATTGATAGTAATCAGCTGGCTTAGAAAGTAATTAATTTTTTTGGGCTGATCATACTCTTTTTAGAGAGAGATATAACTTGGACATTATACCATTATTATTGGAAGTAAAAGAAGTACAATCTTGACCATCACCAAGTATTCTTATCATAATTTTTTTGAGTGAAAACTGGGAAATTATACTGTTATTATGCAAGATTTAAACGAAAATGTATTTTTGATCATCACAAATTATTTTTATCGTACTCTCATTTAAATTTAAAAATTGCATCTGGAGTTCCACCAACTATATTTGATAATATGATAAGCTTTACATCTAAAACACTAATTTGATAATTGTGAATAAAACTCATTACCTTAAATTAAGGGTTTGAAATCTTATTCGTTGAATTTAACACTTGAAATATTAGTGTATACTTTATTTAACCTTAAGTTGAGGGTTTGAAATCTCATACTTCAATTCATCTAAAACATTAGGTAGTTTAACTATAAAATTTTGATATAAAACATTAGGTTCTAATTTCATTAGAAAGTTGAAGGCTTTAATCACTTGTTGTAAATGACTTAATGGAGGTCAAATGCTTAAGATTTAACTACATTCTACAAAATATGACTTGCAAAAAATCCACTTAAGAGCATTCAAACACTTCATAAATTCTTAGATTACATGTCAAAAACATCACCTCCTCCTTTTTATTCATTTTCATTTTGACAAAAATAATACCATAGCCTATTCTAACTGTTGTATGTTGTACCACAAATTGAATGCATACCAAGAACAAAATTTTGTTCCTCGTTTGTCCTTTTTTTTCTCTTTTATTAGAATAAGATTACAGGCTACAAATCACCCAAATTCTATCTCGTTACACTAATATGCTATCTACTTACACCAATATACAATCTTCTGACACCCAATTCTTGTCTGTATTGGCCAAACTATATGATGCTCAACAGCCAATTTATTTTAAGAAGCTTGTGGAGAACAATTAGTTCTCTCTCATATAGCTTGTTTGAAAGTGTTTGCTGAGAATATAGACAAAGACAAACCCAAGAAAGGACTACTGCCCTCATTTGGTTGACTCAAAGAGTCAAAAGCATGGAATTGTAACTTTTGAGGACCAAACACAAAAAAAGTGGTTCCACCTCACTGCAATATTTGCATTGACCACTTTGAACAGTCAAATTCCTCTCAGACCAAAGAAAACTAAGCAGAACTTTCTGCATTGCCAGAAATGGTCTTCATTGCAAACACATCTTCTTCATTGAAGCCAGTGGTTGCACATTTATCTTCACCAACTTGTTTGTGTTTTTAATATGCCAGTTTTCTTCTACTATAAGGTAACTAAGGTGATAGATCAAACTGTTCAGACAATTCCAAGCTAAATGACCCATTTTATGTGTCGCGGACGTATCTCCACTTTGTCCAATGGTGGTAACAAGATAGTGCATATCCACAAATATGAAGAAGAAAACCTGAGATAAAAGGCTAATGATTAAGAATGTAGGTGATTCACCATAACATGTTTTGGCTGTAGGAGTTCCTCATTCCCTAATCAGGAAAGGGAGGAGAAGATAAACAATGAAACGATGATGTTCTTAAACACAAAAAAAAAAGAATTTATAGGAGCTTTCCTAAGAATGCGACCTTTCTTTAGTTTAATCCTTTCACAGCTAAGCAAGTTAGGTTTGTCGATAAGAAAGGAAAACACCATGTTTCTTGCCTTACCATATACAATAAACAAATGACCAGGGAAACCAATAATTAAGATGGTAATTAACCTGGTAATAAGCACGAGGTTAGAGAAAGCATATTTACTCCCTTGCTGTCATTAAATAGATCTGTGTGCTGGTCATCATAGGGTTGTGAGTTGCTTAGATAGCTAGAAAGTTGTACAGCTGAGACACCATCAACATTGAAAAAAATTGTTCTTTCTAGGTCTTTTTTCTGTTTTCTATTGTTGAGTGCTTGAAAGACTTTATATGCATAAGCTAACAATGTAGTATCAAACATAAAGGATGTGAACTTGCAATAGAACTACGAGAGCTCCATGCAACAAGAGATCTCAACGCAGAATCAGCACATCTCTGCTTCTGCCCTAACTATGCCTTTCTCTTGGATGGGAAGTGGGTGGAGAATGGGAAGACAGCAGCAGCAGTTTCTAATGGGAACCTATGTAAAGCCGGGAACTGCGGCTGCTTGCCGCCTCTCTTCTTCCACAGCTCATTAATTAAGCAGACATTTTGACAGGTCTCCTCCCAGAGAACACTAAACAAAGGAAGGGAGATTGCATCATCACCATCTCCTGTTGGAGAAGTCCATCAAGATAGTAACAAGGCAAAAAGCTACAGATACTACTACATGATCGATCAGATGTGTAGATTTTTGACGCGGTAGTCACCACAAGCTAGATCGATCAAACTCCTTTCAATATACTTCATGTCTCTTTGTAGTCACAAGCGGCAAAAAGTCCGCTTCTTCTTTAGATAAGATATGTATTGTCTCTCTCTCTCTCTCTCTCTCTCTCTCTCTCTCTCTCTCTCTCTCTCTCTCTCTCTCTCTCCCTACAGTAACTACTGCTTTTCTTAGGTTTCAATAAGAGAGACTCCGGTTATATCTTTCTCTCACTCGCCCAGTCCACCTGATCTCTCTCCCATGCTTCGAGTGGGAGAAGGAGGCGAGGAAAGCTGAGAACTGGAAGCATGGGACTAGGCGTCGGGTGCGATACCATCAGGCACTGATTCCCTTTACCCTAATTAATCTCTCTGGTGCTGCTAGCTAGCTAGAGACATGTGTGACTGACTGTCTCTGGTACAGGATGGAGAACGATCATGGTGACCTCGCGGACGTAGTCCGAGCCGGTGGCCGAAGCGGCCCATCGAACACCGAGTTCGATCCGGTTGCCGAGTGGCAGCTTCCTTCGGAGCCGGTGTTTGTTCCTACGAGAACTGAAACCCCTACCAACAGCTTCGGAGATCCTTTCCTCAACCTCCGCGACCCTCTGCTGAATCAGTATATAGGAGCGGAGTTGTTTGAAGGCGCAGAAGCTATGGTGGCACCGGCCAGTATGGCCGTAGCAAGCAGCAGCGGACATGGCGGCGAGGAGCGGCTTCTTGCAACTCCCAAGGTGCTAACCGGCGGCGAGCAGGAGATTAAGGGGCCCTGTACAATCTTCTCAAGGGTTCTTCAGATCTCGCCTGTTGCCGGCAATACTAAGCCTTCCCCGCTTCCACCGAGGCTGATAACGCCGCCTCCCGTAGGGGCCGGGGAGATGATGATGATGAAGATGAGCAGCGGATCCATAGCCGAACCGGTGGATAATGATGGTGGAGTGCAGATCTCGTCCCCCCGGACTCCAGCGATCAAACGAAGGTTCGAGATTGACAAATCCTTCTCTTGATCTTCCTATGGATTTAGTTCTTGGGACTTTTCTTGTCTTCCTCTCTTGATCTTCTCCTTTTACTTGATCTTCCTGAAATCCTTCAAGCTTGGGTTGGGTTGTTTCCAGAAGATCCATCGTGACGATCTAGAGAGAGTTCTATTGATACGTACGAGTCTTCAATGTATACCTTCGCACACACAGCTACTTTAGTTGCTTTCTTTCGATGGGAATGCAAGTAAAAGGAATTATCTTGTCCGAACTGACAAAAGATTGATGGCAATCTAAGAACTTGTCATCAAAAGTGGGAAGCGCTTTTTCTCTCTGATAACACCACCAATAGACTTGGGGTTTTCAGGTGACATACAGACACCTACAGAGTCCCAAGAACAAGTTCATGTTTCGGCAACTAAGAACATCAGCTAATTTCCTTCATTCTTAACTTTATATTTCACAGATCTGCTGCTGTTGTTGTTTCTCTTCCTATCTCGTGCAATTGTGGTTGAGATTGTCTGGACTTGTTTATGCAGAAAAAGCCAGGCAAAGAAGGTGGTGTGCATTCCTGCACCAGCAGCAGCCAGCAACAGGTCCAGCGGTGAGGTTGTTCCATCTGATCTATGGGCTTGGAGGAAGTATGGCCAGAAACCAATCAAGGGTTCTCCTTATCCAAGGTACATTTTCCCATCATTTATGTGCTAAAATATTAGTCTCCTCATCTGCAAGAGCGACTCGTTATGGTCTTTTCACTTCTTCCCATGTTTTGTTGCCTAGTTGAGGCCTTCCATTGCTGCTGCAAAGATAAGCGCATAGAATAAGTGGCAGTGAGATCCAAAGGCGAAAAAAACCTCTCGTTCTAACATTTTCTTTTCTTGTCTTGCTCTACTCTGACATGCTTGGATCCGTTCCATAGGTTGTCCTCTCAGACCATTGCGTATACCGAAACTGATCATGATGGTGAACATTACAAGATCGTTTTTGTTCTCTGAGAATCCTACATTGAATGAGAAAACACACATATATGATCATTCTTGGCGAGTTTTAGTCTCTCACTGTTCAATCAATGTTTGAGCTTCTTCAATCAAAACAAGAAGTTATGCTTTTCTTTGCGTAGTATATAATGATCTGTATGCTCTAGTTTCAAGAAGCTGATGAGTTGCATGCACATCAGGGGTTATTACAGATGCAGCAGCTCCAAAGGATGCTCGGCGAGGAAGCAAGTGGAGCGCTGCCGGACTGATCCTAACATGTTGGTCGTCACCTACACATCCGAGCACAACCACCCATGGCCTACCCAACGCAACGCGCTTGCAGGATCCATACGATTCCACCCATCCAAGACTGCCTCAAGGAGCTCCGGTGGCAGCATTCTCAAGTCACCCACGGCTCCGAAGGAAGAGACGCAGGAGGCTGATGAGATGGGGAAGACGACTGAGCAAGCTGAAGATACTGGGTTCCACCAAATTATCCACCCAAGTTACAAGCCAACGATCCCAGAAGCGGATCAGCCCGATGACCTCTTCGCGTATTTAGCGGAGTTGGAGGCCGACCCGCTGAGCCTCATCCTGTCCAAAGGATTCACGGAAACAAAGCCAGAGGAAGGGGGGGGAGACGGCTCCATGGACGACCCCTTCAACATGTTGGACTGGGCAGGGAGCTCATGAAGGAAGCAAGAAAGGTTTATAACAAGACCTTGCAACAGCAAAGACTCACCTCAGTAGTAGAGGGGGAGACAAGAGAAGGAACAAAAAGTGGAGCTTTGTTATCCTACATTGTAAAAGATGTTCTTGTTCAAGGTCTAGCTATAAACCTTTTTGAAGGATGACCTTTCTTGCGTGTGTGTTTCCTGCTCTTTGGTTTACCTAATGATCGAGACTTAAAATGAGGAGGACTGGGTGTTAGCCGGTGAATGGAGAGGAAGAGCACGGGAGGAGAGAGACCCACGAGTTCGGAGGATTGGAGGGTGAGACATAAAGCTGAGCAACAGAAACTTCAAACAGTAGCACAAGTACATTTCCGAAATGTGACCGAACGAAGAAGTTAAGAAACGTATCTCAATGAGCTCTCCCTCTCCCTCTCCCTCTCCCTTTCCCTTTACCTCCCACCATCTTTTTCAAAGTGAGAGGGAAACAGTTCGTGACTGACGAAGCTTTCAAAAAGAGGGCATAGTGGGAGCTTTTGCTTGAGCATGAACCTCTTCCCCCGCACAGTAAGATGGCTCAAGGAAGAAATAGAGATCGAGTACGCACAGCAATTTAATTTATTTTTATTTAAATAAATTTAATTTATTTAGGAATATTTCGTATATTTCATAAATTTTTAGAATATTCAAAGAGAGAAAGAAAAAAAAAAGTTCATCTCATATATCATTTTGATTAAGTCTATATGAATGATGTAAGAAGGCATATTTCAACCGACAAGATGAGAAAGAAAATCTTATACCGATTTTATACATAGAACTTATGAAAATCATTATTGTCGATCGATTAGTTAGATGGCTATCATTATATTTGGTGTGATTCCATCATCTACATGAGAAATAAGAACTTAAACTTACAAGTTGACTTCTTATACCGTGCTGATTCTATTTTTTCTCTATTAACATTGATGCAGTGTTGAAAGATGATGTAAATAATTAAGACCTGAAGGGGAACAGATTTCTATTATCATATATCATGATATATCGTCCTCTGTCCTTCTGTCTTGCAAGTGCATTTACACCATGGACAACATGCCCTTGTAGTATTGCAAGTAAAAGGAAAAGGAAACGAAGGTCAAACTCGCAGATGTGACTTCTCCTTCATTTTACTCGTCATATATCAATATCCATCACACTTTTCTTTTCCTCGGTGCAGAAATAAGGGTGTTGAGGTGGCTTTCGTTGATTGAAATCAACATGTTCGCAGCACGAGTTTCCAGTGCACTCCGAAATAGGAAGAACGCAACGATACGTACGAGTGTAACTCTTCCTTTCTCAAATAATAATAACAAAATATTATTAATCTGAGATCTAAAACCATCAAGGAAAGGAAACTGATGTGTTTAGTTATTTCATGCAATTTTATGTGGCATTCTTATCGATCTAATGATGTCTTTGAAGTAACCAAATTGTATCATCTTCAAGGTGAGAGGCCACTAAAGACCCCAAAATGTTTGTCCTAGTAAAGAAGAAAGATTTTTTCTATAATAAATCCTTGAGCAATTATAATTTTTCTCTACTATTATAGATCCCTCTATCTATCTATCTATCTATCTATTTATGAGGATTAGGAGATATATTTTAGAGGCCATATTCATTATCATATAACTATTCGAATGCTCATAAATCTTTTCATGGCAACCCTATTTAATATTGATGAGAGTTTGATGCATGGATGATCCAACATCAATGATGTCACATGTCGATGATCGGACTCCTTGCCTCATTAATACGAGTCATATTGGTGATAACCATAATATCTAATAATTTAATAGATTTTTCCATGATCAAATAGTGGCTGTTTATCACGCGCGACGACTCTATAGATTGACAAGCAATTACTCTCACTCGTTACTAAAAATCCATCATAAAGGCTCAGGTGTGTTTGTGTTTATCAAACTCTCTCTTTGATTTGGTAGATAATACTTCTTTTTTTATATATTTTAATTAATTTCTCAATTTAAGCATCTAAGGAGAAATTATCAAACTACGACAACCCGGCTCAACTTTGAGGTGTGTAATAGGCTCAGACACTAAACTCTGTCTTGGAGCCAAATCGTTTGCGTATCAGACAATTATAATTCGTAATAATAAATATTAAATTTATAATTTTTCTAATGATGTTTCTTGCCCATGTTTTCCAACATGCCCAAATCCCAATACCTTATCAAGCGTCTGACCATCAATATCATAGTCACGTATTGGCGTATGGTTGTGACATCATTCATGCTGGTTTGCAATAACTTGTAGCCATTAGAAGTTCTTGAAGTCTGCCATTTGCTCCACCACAATTTATCAGCAGTTCCACATAAAAAAAAGGGCGGATCACAGCAAGACACTGAGCCCAAAGCATCTCCATTGGACGGCAGGTTCTAAGAGCTAAAGTGCCCTTAGAAGAGTCCAACAAAAAACTTAAACTAATCACCTCTCCGGAATCTTTGATGGAAGCTGCAGATATCTCACTTCCGGATGGCTGTTATTGATGAGATGGTTCGGTGTCATTGCTGACTAAAAGTCTGTATAGCTGCAAGCTAAATGACAAACAAACCACAAAGTACTACTGAGCTGTTGAGAGAATATAATGAGTCCTGTGACATGGAACAACAGCTAGGAGGTTCGTGACGCCTACCAGTAGAAGATGCCAAAGGTAGCACACAGCAAAACAAGATATGAGGGACTTCCATCAAACGATGAGTTCAGTGGTCAGTGGACATAGTCAGCTTGCTCCACCCCACACCCCCCACTTCTTTACTTAGCCACTGTAGTTACACAGTTGAAGGTAGGAGAGACGCAATAAAAGAAGACTTGATTAACATTTATTTAATGCTGTCATTCAACAGGCTAAAATGCATACTTCAACCGCAAGGTAACGGTATGTCATGTCTTCTTGCAACTCCACTGCATATGTCTACGGGCAACATTGATTTCATTGGCTAGAGAAGGATGAAATAGAGCAAGCCTCAATATGGTTCGCACAAGCTGAAGTAGGATGGCTCTTATGAGCAATCAGAAGAGGAGGGTTTTGATTTTATTATAAGAACTGGTGAATGTCAAAGGAAGTTTTTAAGTAGAAAATGGAGTTTATATAATGAACTGACTGCTATGAAAGAAGGTCTCCGATGCGCCAAACAGGAAGGCGTGGAAGAGAATTATTGTCATTTTTTGTCGAACTTTATATGGAAAGGAGAATGACCTAATGCTTCTTGTTATTTTTTGTGTGTTGATCTAAAGCGAGGTTTATTCATTCGCATTTTTAACTTTCTTTTTTTTTTTTTTTTTTTTTTTTTTTTTTTTTTTTTGACAAAAAACACTCTATGTCATGTCACCGCGGCCACATAAAACTAGATTATCTAAAAAAGCTGAAGTCTTTCACAAGAAACATAATTTTTACTTTTATTTTCTTAATATTTCTCAATTCAATACGTAAAACATGAATCTGTTTTTGCAACGCCGACAAAAAATCCAATAGGCTGAAATATAGATATCGACTAGCATTGAATCTAAGAACTTAGGCTTTTTATACGAGACTAATTACATGTTATATTTTGTAATTAACTATTTTTAGTATTTCGATCTTTATATTTTAAAAATTATATTAAATTTCGACTGTAATTTTGAATCTAAGAACTTAGACTTTTTATACTAGGCTAATTATATATTATCTTCTATAATTAATTATCTTTAGTATTTCAATCTTTATATTTTTAAAAATTACATTAAAATCCCTATACTTACGAATATCACATATACTTAGTAATAAACCAAAGTAAGATAGAGTTAACATGTGTTTAACAATAAATCCTATGGTATTTTCATCAATAGACTCGACGACATGAGGAGAACCAAATTAAATATTATACTCTCATGAATATAGAGATCTCAATATAATTTTTAAAAATATAAAGATTGAAATAATAAAGATAATTAATTATAGAGGATAATATATAATTAGTCCTTTTATATATACCACACTTCCACCAACAGCAATATCTAAGGCAGTTTTAAGCACATGGGAAGCATCGCCTTATCCTTTTTCCCAGTCTGATGAGGAGTAAACTTAGCTTAATTTTGTCTTTCATGCACTCCGCAGTAAGGAACAATGGATCGTTTGCCACAGGAGGCGGCAGGTGAAGGGACATTAGATCTTTCATTTCATTGTTTCGGAGATAGGCCTGTGTTTCCGCTGGTCGGTCGGTTTCGTTCTAACTACGGTCGAGTAAGTCGGATTGCAAGATCTTCTTCTTCTTTTCGTGTCCTTTCTGTTTCTGTTTCATCAGACACAATGCTGTCCTCCCGTTCACTCCAGACTAAGAACAATCGACTCCATAGGATTTGCCATGCTAATCACTATCAGATCCTGGAGATTTGAACCGTAGAAAACCAAATTCATATTTGGAACAAAAAGATTGTTCTTCTACCTGATCATCTCAAAGACTGATTGAGATCCAGCATTGGCTCTTAAGAGCCTAATCTGAGTCCAACGTCAACACTTACTGCAAGCCTCAGTGTGGGGAAGCGGGTGGATTTAGTTTTGGATTTCCTCTAAAATTGCATCAAGTGTGTTCGACGAAATTTTTGTCGACGTCAAAGTTAATAAATGGATTAGGAGGCTTCAAAAGATTGAGTACAATACTAGAGAGAAGGAGAGACGATATTGAAACGCTAAAATTTATCGGTTAGGATAAAATTGGATCAGAAGAAAATAAGTAATCAAATGCAATAACCATGTGAGACCTTTGGATGTTACTCGGGTGACCGAGGCGTCAAACACTAAAATTAGCTCAATCATGTATCAAATTGATTTGGCAGACTGTTTAATCAATGTGCCGGGTCAACGTAAGGATGCACCATTTGATCATCCGGAATTCCAATTACACTATGATGCTTACACAGTCGGACTATATATAAGTTTATGTCAATTCACATTGCAATCAAATTACTAAAGAACAAGGACTTGTTTCGATTACCAGGAATATAAGACAAAATGACAGTCTGCAGCTTACTTGTTTCCCTCTCAAATAAGAAAAAGCCCAGGGAACGTAGAGACAACCTCAGGGCTATGATTTAAAGTCCTGGATCATTAAGCAGCTGAATGCCAAACTTGGCCCGGATAAGTTACATTGAAACAACCTGAGGGTTACTAATTGAAGCACAATCTTTGTCAGAAGAATAATCATGCTTTTTGGTCCTAAACACAAAAGTTCAGCTTCTTCATAACCTTTGCATAAGCTGCATGCACAATCTCAGGTCTCCTGAGCCTCCGTTTTGCCTTCTTTGACTGCATGAACCACCGTCATTCCAGTTAGCTATAAATTCAACGTCCCCTTGCAGAGATGAAAAAGAATCCATTTTATAAAGGATTTCAGGAAATGTCTTAAACCCTAACCAATTCAAACAGAGATAAAGTATTATCTCTATCTGAATTTGGTTCGTTCTTCCAAAATCATTCCTCAATTGGTTATCTATCTGAATTTGGCTTGTTCTGGAAATGTTTAATGCAGTTTACTACTTATTCATTGTAGGTCTGCTAGGACCTTAAGGAGAGAGAAAATAAAAATATATATAACCATGGACTCCAGGCTGGCAGATCAATGGCTTGGCTTGTTTATTTGGCCCCATGTCATGAATCAAAATTATGGGCAACCACCCAGGTCTTCCACAGGAGCAAGAGCATGGGAACTGAATTTGTGACGGAGACTCCCTAGGTCATGCTTATCCTAGAAGGGACCATACTCTGAATAAGTGTGGTTCTACAACCAATCAATCAAAATAACAGTGTTCATGGACTGTCTATGGACCATTAACACTACTTCACATTGCCTAAAAATCCATTCCATCGAGTGGAAGTGATAAGAGACATTAAAAATTCATAAATATTTCCATGTCCAGTTAACCTTGTGGAAGTATTCAGGAAAATATGTTGTTTCTATTATAAAAAAAAAACAATTATCTTCTGAATTTCTGACAGAATAATGTCGAATTCAAGAGACAATAAACCATCATTGTCTTTATGTATTATTACATTAGTAGCAGGAGTTTAAGTTTGATTGCATGTATTCTTCTTTGCCTATGCCAACAACCATGGTACTAGCAGCAGTTCTCACTATTTACAGTAGAGGAATTATTTTGGGTGTACCAATAAACAACTAGCAAAAGGCATATGGTGTTATGGAGACATTAAATATGAAGAGAAAGATGCAAATGATAGAAAAATAGAGTAGAACAAAAAAGGAAGATAAAGGGCATACCTGTGACCTGAAGTTTTATCAACAGAACTTGTTTGCCAATTCACCTCTTTAAGCTTATACTTCTTAGGCACATAATTGATAACAGGAGAAATAGAAAAATCTGCCATGTAACACTATCATATTCCCATTAGATATCTTAGATTCTCCAAGTTTAAGTTCCATTAGAGATGTTTACCAGGCTGATATCAAGCAATAGGCACTTGAAATAGCCTACCTATATTGGCAGGCCAGTCATAGCACCAAACCAACTGACTACATAGAACTTGAGGTTCCTCAACAAAATAAGAACTTCCAAATAGTTGCCTAAATAGAACTAATGAGACCTAGAACCAATGACAAAATCATCAAAAATGAAAAATCAACTTGATTCAACTACAATGTAAACCTAAAATTGATTAAGACAACTTAGACACCTGCTGAACCTTAATTGTGTTAAAGGAACCAAAATTTGAACATGCAATAGCTCTATAAAGTTGCATAGCATGCAAGTGTTTTAAAAAACATTAAATCCATGTATGTTACATCATTACATGTACCTCTAATAGTTTCAAAATTCTTTGTGATGATATTTGTTAGCATTTAATATCATGCATACTTTTCCTGATTTGACGTATAGAGAAATCAACACGTGCTGGATTTTGCAACACTCAGAAAAAACAAGCTTGGGGTGCAGCCAGCAAAGCAGACTCTACTATGTTCCATATCTTGTAGACATAAGTATCAGGATTGTCCTAAATAAACATTACATATACCTTAAAATGAGCAATCAACATGATGAAGAATCAATGAAACAACAGAACCAATAGGTTCAATTAAAATTTAATACCAGGGGAAAAATTTTAAAAAAAAGTTATCACAAGTTAATGAAGAATATGAAATGTGTACAAGACTAGTTTTCCAGAGGATTAAATAACTGTGCAAGTATTAGAAATCTTTGGCGTCAATTGAGAATATTGAACTTTGCATTGGATGTTGACTTTTCAACTTATCCACTACCACCTTTAGAAGGTGAAGTTATGACAAAACGAATATAGATTTATCTTTACAGGAGAATTTCAGACTTTCAGTGAAGGTCAAGTGATGGATCATACAATTTGAAGACAACTACCCAAATTATTCATTTTAGGTTTCTATTGGCTTGTTGTTACAAGTGATATTTCTGCAAGTTATACTTGGTTTTCCTAGTGTCTTATTTCGCTTAATAACTCAACAGGGGATTTTGCTAGAGAGATACTTTGGTTAGGCATAGTTGTTGTAATACCCGGCTTACTCTCATATCAGAAGTGGGCAAGAACTTGAATTGGCTAATAAGGATTTCATGGCAATCCTTCAATTAACTTGGGCTTTAACATTTTGGTTCGAACTCAACAAAGTTAATGGATCGATTACCCCATCAATTGAATTGTAACAAATGATGTGAGGCTCTCGATCTCTCCTTGGCCGCATAAAAACGAGCTTGCGTCGCCTTTTAGCAACGTGCAATCAAATCAGAAACTGGGCTAAAAATTAAAACTTTAAATAACAGAATCAACAAATCCATCACATTGGAACATTATCCTACCGAAACATCAATCAAGAAGAGCAAACATTAGGATCACAAACGTACCGAAAGGCGATGAGAGGAAGGATAAAACTCTAAACCTGGCGGCCGGCTGCGGAGACCTGGGGGAAGCATGTCAGCGCAAACAGGCTTGAGGATGGAGGGGTTCACGGGGAATGCCACTGATCGGAGGCATTCCGGAGGGAGGGGGGAGAGGGCAGGACGGGAAGAGGCAAGCAAACGTCGACCGAGATCGACGAACCGTCGGGCCTGCATCACTGCGCTCCTCGACAAGAAGGGATGATTCTCTCGGCTCGCGAGGAAGAGAAGTAGACGAAGTTGATCCGACACAACCCTTGGGGTTGGAAACTGGTCGGGTTGAGTTAGCTTCCGACCCGATTGATCGACGTTTGGTGTGATCCGAATCTAATGTTTGGATCGGGCTTGGGCCATATTAATGTTTCCCCGTCCACAAGGGAATACCCTTATGGCGATCACATCAAAGTTGACGTCGATGATGATGAATCCAGGCCATGTAAATGAGAGATGTAGGATCGCATCTCGTTACCGGGCTGCATGTTTGCCGCAGATAGACGACCAAGTCAGCGGATGACTTCAAACCATGACATGCATCACTTCATATACCATTTTTATGGATCGGATCTGATGATTGATTGGCTTAAACGTGAAACATGGAAATCCACTACCGGTTAATCATGCCTTATACTTCTAATGTTTCTGCATCGGGACCACCACAAAGTTATGAGCTGTTGTGAGAGCAAAAGATGGATGCCGTTTCCTGGATCTGATAGCTTATTGGCTTCCCCCATGCAGCATGGAGGTCCACTATCAGGTCCTGGCAATTGTTTATTTGCTGCAGGACTAAAATGATTTGGGGTGCTTGCAAAGGTTTACAGTACACTGTGAGAGAGAAAGTGATGCAGAGATGAACCAAAGGATGAATTCTTATTATCATATGTTGCATGCTGGGGTAGAATCTTCTGCATAAAATAAACTTCCCCTTGTGATTGTTTTGCTACAGTCTTCTTCATGGGGATCATGGAGACGTGATGCATTCTTTGTTCATTATTCTTGTGTACAAACAGATCTCATCACTAACTTAGTCTGATTAAAAAAGCTTCATCTCAACTACTGCAAGCATATTGAGTCATGTGATCAAATCTCCAAATCATGATCTTTTAGTAAAACAATGGCTAACATGGCATCACAGTCCAAGAATCTTCATCCAAACAACATATCTCAGTCTCCATCAGCAGCAGTGTTTAGACAACTCGGAGAAACAACTGGAACCTAACTTCAACCTGTGGCTTGTTGGTAGATGAACTTAACCTAATCCTCCAAAGAAGCAGCAGAAGAAAGGAAATGTTCATATCTCAACTTACAAACTAGAAATGGCTACGTTGACTTGGCAGGCAATTAGAAGCATTGCTTCCTAGTATGCATTCAATCCTATAATGTTGCCTCTCTAACATCTCAGTCTGAATCATTTACGTTCTGAATCCAGGTTGTTTCCGTCATACCACCAATACTTCAATCAAACTAGCATGCAGGAAATGAACAACATAGGAAGTGTACGATCGACTTTTCTTATCTAACTGGTCAAATGTAAAAAGTTGGCCTAGCATGCATGTGTTTTTCTTCTTTCTAACCTAACTGGCAGGCAGGATTTGGGAAAGTCCTTTTCTAGTTTTGCCACAATAAATTTGGACATTTCTTCTTGCTTAATCAACGTATAGAATATATACTATTAGTCCTTCATAGAAAAAAAAGGTAGGAGACATCGGTTGGCATTAGATATTAACTTGTAAGCCATGCTTCCTTATCGTCACAGACTACCTGCTACCGATCCATGGCAGCTGCCAAAGCTAAACGATGACACGGTCGTTGCTCAGTTCCATCAAGGCCCTCTTGAGCTTCAACCGTCGGATGGCTCTCTTAGCCTTCAGTTGGACCGTCCAGATTTAAAGCTCCACCACCTAACTCACCTGACGTGAACGGTCGGATGTTGCGACGTAGGAGTAGCGAGGTCGGCCGCAGACAGTTCATCTGCGAAGGTTCCTTTTCTCCGTTAGATTTACGTGCTTTGCTTTAGGATTCGTGTATTTTTAAACCAAGGGTGGATAATCTCCCACCACAGGTTTCCTTATCTGCGGTTGAACCTTGTTCCATTACAGTAGGTGGCATCGAGAAGTCAACAAGGGAAGCTTGGATTAAAATCCACCTCGAGTGCGGGCAGAGAACGGGAGCTGCATTCCTCTCGATCTATCCGCTGGGTGCGGCGAAGCAATGGAGAGAGAGGACGCCCTGGAGAGCGGAGAAGGAAGGGCCTTGCTCCCTTTGGTAATTAGCTTGCTTGATCTCTTGGGCTTCGTCTTTGTTTTGTTTTGTTTCACTTGGTTCGTTTCTTCCTATCCAAGCAAGAAGAAAGAGGATCCATCTTCCTCTGACACTGGAAGCATTTAGGGTTTCCTTTTGCTGTTTCTCTCTTCAGCAATTGTGCCCTGGATTGTGTGCACAGATGCACCTCGAGCTAAATGTTCACAATTAGAGCGATTTTGGAGACCCCTGCAGTGTTGTTAGGTATAGTGAGATGAGAATCTCCCACCTCACTACCTGATGAGTCTGGGGGATGAGATGGGGACGATGTGCTTCTCCTTGCGAAGGTTTCTTGCCAAATGAATGGAAATCTCTGCTTTTAATTGCTGAGATCTCCTTTTTCTTAAAGATTTGGAACCACTTTAGATCCAGATTGGAAGGACATGAGTATCTCTTTTGTAATATATTGCTAGCTATTACCATTTTTAGTGCTTGTGGATGAAAGAATTTTGCAGGGACTTTTCTTCCCTTTTTTTCCCCTTCACAAAGATATCGGATTTGGATTAAAAAAAAAAAAGATGTTCATTACTTCTTGGAAATTGGCTGTGTACTAGTAGACGGCTTACGGTGTTGCGATCTTTTTTTTTCTCCAAACCTTTTTTCTTTTTCCTTTCAGAGCGCTTAACTCATTATTAACCACTTTTCTTTTCATTTCTGTTTATCATATTTTTGCAATTCTTCTCTCTTGGATTGGAACATTCTTTAAATATTGAAAAATAAAGACCACAGATATAAAAGATCCTGCGTCACTGAGATGGCCTAAGAAGTAGAAGCTCACTAGTGTTTGTAGTCAATGGGATACTTTACTAATTGGATTATGCTTTCAGAATGTGGAGAATGAATCGAGCCACCGTGGACCTCGATCGCATTACAAGCCTAGTAACTCAAAAGCACCGGCAATTATTTTGGGTAAGGTTTCATATGACATACTTGTTTAACAGAGTGCTTAAGTTGTTAAAGTTGGAGAAGAAGTCATCTGAAGTTATCAAGTATATTGCTAGTATATAAGTAAATTCAATAAACATTAGTCTGCTAAAAATGGTCAATGGAAATCAAGTGGAATGTGTTATAAACAAGATTTTGGATCTTCTGCCATAATCATATAGAATAAGCTGACACTTACATGGTATCATTTTTATACTTTTTGTGCAGGATTCGAATACTTAGATAGTGTTGCCTTTAATGGTGTTGGAGCAAATTTGATTGTTTATCTTCATACTGTCCTCCATGGAAACAATGCTGCAAACGCAGCAAATGTGGGTACCTGGAGTGGAACTTGTTTCTTGACTCCATTGTTTGGAGCTGTTGTGGCTGATACCTACTGGGGAAATCACAAGACAATACTCTACTCCCTTGTAATATATCTCCTTGTAAGTCATATTTAAAGCCCTTGTTTTTTGTTCCTCAAAAATTTCTATGTTTACATGTTTCATGTCTTTAGATAAGACATCTTTTTTCCTAATGTGCCTTTCTTCTTGTCTGGTAGGGAATGATCACCATCACTTCCTCTGCTTTTTCTGCATCTTCAAAGCTTTATCAGTGCGAGGGAGGTTCGTGTCAGACAGCAAGTTCCCTTCTTTTTTGTGGGTTGTATCTTGTGGCAATTGGGAGTGGAGGCGTCAAGGCAGCATTGCTCCCTTTTGGTGCAGAGCAGTTTGACGATGAGAACCCATTAGAGAGAGAAAAAAAGGGGGCCTTCTTTGGTTGGTTTTATCTTTGTATCACCTTGGGAGCGCTCACTTCTGGAATTTTCATAGTCTGGATACAAGAGAATATAGACTGGGGGCTTGGATATGGTATTGCAACATTCTGCATGGCTTCAGCCTTAGCTGCCTTTGTATTAGGAACACCATCTTTTCGGCGTCGGTTGCCAAGTGGCAGCCCTTTGCAAAGTATCCTTCAAGTACTTGTTGCCTCCTACAAGAAGAGGAATGCTGAAACTCCCAGGGATAGCAGTCTCTTGTATGAGGCGGACAAGAACTTATCTGATTTGGGGCAGCAGAGATTGGCACATACAAATGAGTTCAGGTACTTTTTTTATGGTTAGTTTTCGAGTCAATGATTCAAGTTAGACTGCCTATCAGATGTTGTTGGTTATAAAGAGCTCAGTAATCCTGAGTTAGTTCATAGCTGATTCAAAATTAGAATAGGCAACCCCCCACCCAATCCCGACAACAACCCAAACCCAAAGAAGAAAACTCCTTCCTACCCCTCATTTGAAAAAGTAAGAGAACAATATGTCCTTCCAAACCCATATGTCAAACTAATGCACTGTCGTAAGTAATGCAGACTCTTTATCATTTTGTTTCAGATATGTCTTTGTTAATTAAATCACTCTTTGCTGCACATTGCTATTTGTGTAATTATCACTTCTGTAGGTGGAATTAGATCTTGCTTCTTGTTACTCTTAGTTCTAGGAACAGCAAAACCAAGCAGTTGATATGATTCTTAGCAATGATTCCTTGAAGATGAAGGGATGTGTTTCACATCAAACAAAGCGTGATACTTGATTTTCTTCTTCTCCTTACTTGCTTCAATTGTCAATGAGAAAAAACACTAAGATTCTCTGATCTATTGTAACTTGGAAATCCACCCATGGTTCATCAATCTCCTTGACTGGGAAGCGAACCAAGTATATTATTTGGCTTGGGGTGGGGGAGGGAGATGTACATCTCTTTTTATTCATTTATCTCCTATTTTTTACAGGATTATTCGGTTTGTTGTGAAACCAGCTACAATTTACCACCCATACACATGTATGAAACCACTATATTACATTGGCTTTGTCAAGCAATAAATGTGATATCAGTGTTCGTTACTATTATGAACTAAAATAAATGATGATTTTATATGGATCTAGGTTGACTTACATATTTTATAAGCATTAAAACCCTAATCTCTCTTCATAAAATCATACAACTCCTATGTTGGAGTTCTATCAAGGGTAAAATGAGTACATGTTCCACCCCACCATGGGACATAAGCAAGACCCTTGGCCGAGAACAACACAAAATATAGAGCTTCCATGTAATCATCAACCGACAATGAAATTGAGCACTCACACTATGTAGTATGACAATCAGATTGATTTTCAGAAAATGAGAACAATCATTTACTTCTAAACAAATGTTAAATTTCTTACGGATTTACACTTGTTCTAGTTCAATTTTCACTTCTTCCCATTTATTCATTTGATTTTTAACTTCAGAGTCAAAGAAAAAGAAGCTTTCTTAAAATTTTACTTCATATGCTCAGGTTCTTAGATAAAGCAGCTGCAATTTCTGCTCTGGATTTGAAGGATGGTTCTCCTCAGAGTTCATGGAGCCTGTGTACTGTCACTCAAGTTGAAGAATTGAAGATGTTCCTTCGCTTGATTCCAATATGGGCTAACAGTATTGTCTATGCAGCTGTATTTGCTCAAATGTTCACTACTTTCATTCAACAAGGGAGTGCAATGAACACCAAAATTGGGTCATTCTCTATCCCTCCTGCATCCTTGTGCTCCTTTGAAATCATAAGTGTCATGGGTTGGGTATTTGTCTACAACAACATCATATCCCCAGCAGCTAAGAGGTACTTTGGAAATGGAGTGGGATTTTCCCAGCTGCAGCGGATGGGAATTGGACGTTTCCTACTGATCTTGGCAATGTTAACAGCTTCTTACAATGAGAGCAGGAGATTGGAAAGTGTCAAAGCTGGTGAAACCTTGAGCATTGCATGGCAACTCCCACAGTTTTTTGTCCTGGCAAGCTCGGAAGTCTTCAATAATATTACCCAGCTCGAGTTCTTCTTTGCCCAGGCTCCTGACAGGATGAAGAGCATATGCACAGCAATGGTTCTGTTTTCAATGTCGCTAGGCAATTACTTGAATTCATTCATAATCACAGTCATTGCCGATGTTACATCAAGAGGAGGGGTGCCGGGTTGGATCCCAGATGATCTGAACAAAGGGCATCTGGATTACTATTTCTTGGTGCTGGCAGGCATATCCACAGTGAACTTCTTTGTGTATCTTGCTTTTGCAGGGAACTATACGCTGAAGAAAGTCATTTCTGAGAGTTAAAGATAGAGTGAGGAAACTTATTGCCGGGAAACTTGGGTCGCTTATATTAGAAAGTTTTAAAGCTTCCTATTGTTACATGTTTGGACATAAATGCTGCAATGTGCTGTAATATTTGTGATACATTATTGCAATGTCTTGATCAGCTAAGGAGTTCTGCAAACACTAATGAGTTTAGTTAATATCTCCTAAAGGCAGTTTGTCTAAGAAATGTATTTCTTATTCTATGTTGGATTATGGATGGTCTTGTGATTTGAACAAATGAACAAAGGTCATGATAAGCCATTTGGGAATTGAATCGTTGCACATTCACTATTATTCCTTGGTGCTAACAGGCCTTGTATGTGCATTAAATGTTGCTGTTTGACTTTTTTGTGCAAGGAATTTTCACACCAAATCAAGATATTTTGGCAAGATGGTGTTCTAGAAATCAAGTAGTTTTGTAATGTTTGTATTGCAAGGCAAATGCAGTACTTCATTCGGACTTGTGCGGCAAATCTATCTCACGGTTTCTGAGTGTGAACAGAGAGAGAGATCCTTGTAATGGGCCCTACCGGGCCCTACTGTATGTGCATGGGGCCCTACTCTACCAAATCGGCATGCAGGTAATTAATGCGTGGGACAGGCGAGTGGAGAACCGGTTGCTGGCGCATCATCGTATCAATTAGCACGCCTGTCAAAGCATTGGCATCAGAGCGAGCGAGCGAACCAGCGAGCGGGAGGGTGGGAGGTTTCACTTTACTTCTTGTCCCCCAAAAAGAGGAGCGGCTTTGGGCCTCCCTCCTCTTTGTTGAAACTTGCAGCAAATTTCGCACGATTCAGATGCCAGGCTAAAGAGTTTTGGTCGCGGACGAATAGAGAGGCAGATCCGCGATGGGGCAGGCGTTTCGGAAGCTCTTCGATTCAATCTTCGGCAACAAAGAGATGAGGGTATGCTCGGTTCCGATTCTTTCCCCTTTGGTTCTAACCATGATTTCTTGTTCAAGATTTCGAGATCTCCATTCTTGTCTTCGTTCATTTTTCCTAAGAAAATTGTTCTCTTGGATGGATTTCATCTACAATTGCTGACGATTTATGGATCTCGTTCCTGTGGCGGGTATAACAGAACAGGAAGTTGTATATGGAAAACCTGAGCTCTCAGTTCCTTCTTGTGCAAAATTTCTCCTTTTTCGTGGTTATTGTTCTGTTGCTATTCTGGCCGGAATCTATTGTTCAAGAAATTGCTCTTAGTGTTGTGTGTTACAGATGAATTCACTTATTCTTCTTATTTATTTCTTATAGCTCTTGTTAGCTCGCAAGTTGTTCTTAATCATTTCATGTTTAATCGCATATACTTCGATTTTCTTTCCTTTTAAATTCCAAGAGATCATCATTAATTGTCCAAGACAATAACTAAACAGTCTTGCACATATCTAGGTGAGAGCAAGGTATGATGCAAAATCCTCTTGTTAAATTAAGGTTTTGTCTTACCCGAATTGTTAAGTAAATAATATTATATTTTGTGTAAATGTCTTAGTCTTGGTATTAGGTTTTTGTCTCTGAGTATTTGATATATATTGTTCACATGCTATTAGTTGATAAGCAGTACTCTTACCTGTAGAACCATGAACCATTGTATGAAACTTGGCTTCAAATGAAAACTTACCTGTTTTCCTCAACCTCTTTACTGGCCAAATGTTGGTTACCCTTGCACCATCATAATATAGCCTTTCAATGTTTAACAATCTCTGAATACTAAAAAATTGTTGATGGTCTTCAGTGTTGCTTTATGTTGTTTATTAATCGATTATCTGTAATTTGTCCATGCAATTGAAAGCTTTTATCTGAAGTTTGTGAATTAATCTGGAGATGGTATGCCCTTCTAATTTTTGGAGAAAATATTGAAGGTATCTTTATACACCTTGCCTACTGTGAAAGTTGGAACAAGGCTCTATATCATTTAAGTTTGGGTCTGATATTATGATGCTAAAAAATGTAGACTAGACTCTTGATAACAGTCAATGTAAGTATAGAACTCTTTTGTAAAGTGTATTGTTATGAATTTGGTGAGTCATATAGTTATTTTGTGAAAGGTTTTTTTTTTTCACATATACCCCCACGACAGAGCCTAGTGATGGATTTCTTACCTGAAAAAATCAATTGTAGTTATAACCTTGTAAACATTTTACATCAAAGCCCCTGTATTTGTGGCCCGTCAATGATGCTTGAAGTTTAACATATCTAATTTTACTTTGATTGCAATATCAAACATCATCTGGGGGCTTATAAAACTAACTCTCTCTCTCTCTCTCTCTCTCTCTCTTCTCTGAGTTGCTTTTGTTGCACTGTTGTTCAACTTTTTGTTTAATGGTTTGTGCTTCTCATTCAGTCTTCTTTATTTCTTAAATAACTCTTAGGTTGTGATGCTTGGTCTGGACGCTGCGGGTAAAACTACAATTTTGTACAAGTTGCACATTGGAGAGGTTTTGTCAACAGTCCCAACAATTGGTACACATGCTTTGTTGACATAGTTACCATTCTTTGTTGACTGCCTTAATAGGCTTTCTAGTAGTTGTTGCTAAAGTGTTATTCTTTGGTGTGCCTGCACTTTTCATTGCTCCATTAACTAGAAGGGAAAGGCTTTTCATCACTGATTTTTTTGGCTTCCTTGTAACTCTTAATGCAGAAGTTAATTGCATATATAGTGGTTATATGTATAGATAAAAGAAGTGAAATTAAACTTTTTCTTGAAAATTTCTTTCTTGAGGTCAGAATACTATAGGATAGCTTTGTTACTAAGATGTTTTAACATGTAAAATTGTTCAAGTCTTATCAAGTTTGGGAGAAAACTTGGCCCCGAATTCTGCTGATTCTATTTTTACTCCATCAGCTGAAGAAAGATTGAAGAGAAGATAAGGAGAATAAGAACAGAAGAGAGAGAAAATGAGGCAAACTAGCTAAAGGAAACTTTATTTGACTGGCACATCAAACATACAATTTCATCTTATTTTTATCGTATCCAAACAATCTTGCATCTTTTTAGGGCTCTTCTAAGGAAGTAAACTATTTCCCCAAAACTTCTCAGTGAAAACCTGCCACGTGGTTTTATAATTAATTTTGGTCATCAGTTGGATCCTCTTTCCTGACTAGGAACACTTGATTAGCTGATTAATAAAAATAAGGTGTTCACCTCCTTCTCTGGTGTCTTGCATCAGATAAGGTTCATGTCTTCCATCAGGATCCACAAGCCAGAGAAAATGAACCAAGCTTTGTAGTTTACTTAGAGGAGTTGTCAGTAACCTAACATTCCTGATATTGCTTTAATAAATTTATTTAACTGATACAACTTTGAGGAAGGCCATAAAGCTATTTAGATGTTTACCTGTTGATATGCTAAATCAGATTTGGTGCTTCAATGAAATAGTTTGATATGTATATGTGTATCATCTCATAATAGCTTAGATTCTATGGTAATTCTTTTATCTTCATTTATGCAGGATTTAATGTAGAAAAAGTTCAGTATAAAAATGTGATGTTCACAGTGTGGGATGTTGGTGGGCAAGAGAAATTGAGGCCTTTATGGAGGCATTACTTTAACAACACAGATGGTCTGGTAAATAGTTCATAACTTTCTATTGGAAAAATAATGATAATTATTTTCATCTGTTTCTCATAGAGAAACCTTGTGGTATTTCCTTTGATAAATATTTTTGGTTGTTTGGTGCTCTTTTCTGGTGAAGTTCCTTTTCCATGATAAGTATATCATCTTTGGTGTTTAACATTAATACTAGGAGGCATGCTTTTTTGCAATTTGTATCTTAGGGTCATGTGATGTCCACACTCCATGTAATAACAACTAACCCTGTTTTGATATCCTATCTTTATCACTAAGAACTAAGAAGTTAGAAGGTGAAAAGAAATGGGTCAATGAAAGTTCATAGGACTCCTATTTTTCCTTTTTGTCTTTTGAAACTACTCAAATGAAAGGGTTTAGTCCTGTAAATGATAATGCAGGAACTTCAAGATTAAATTTTCATTTTCTTTGACTTTTTAATACCTGTCTCTTCTCTTCCATGTGTTTTAGTTCCTGCCACAATGGAATGCATACAGAAAAATAAGTGTTTTAGGGCCACATTTCCTTTGTTGCAGATCTATGTAGTTGATTCATTGGATAGAGAAAGAATTGTGAAGGCTAAAGCAGAGTTTCAGGTTCTTTTCTTATATCTTTCCATGTATAGAAAAATAGTTTGTTGCTGCTTTTATTTTATTAATGACTTGATAATTGTTCTTTTCAGGCCATCATCAATGACCCCTTTATGCTTAACAGTGTTATTTTGGTATTTGCAAACAAACAAGACATGGTATGTTAAATTGGTAACTCAGAAATAGTACAAGCCTCCTGCTTGTTTGTAATGCAATTCCATGCATCTGAACAAAATCACCCAACTGTTCTTTTAGTCTGATGCTTCATGTTAGTTTTGTGCTATTGGAAAGACATGTCTTTTTTATTTTTAAAGACAGTTTCTGCATGCATCAAATGCTATTTTGCAAATTGAATCAGTGGCACTAGATTGAAATGCACTAGAAGAAGTTTGTTAATAATCTCATGTATGTTATATTTACTGTCATGAAATTCGTGTGTAGATATTTTAATAACTTTGCAACAGTTAAGGTCCAGTAAATGTTTTTGCTTAAAAATTCATATTAAAGTACACATTCAAATTCAGTCTTTAGGCAATAAATCTTATTTCTTGCAATTCCTTAGTCTATGCCACTCACAAGGTTCTAAGTCTTTGTCTGATCTTTAAATTGGTCTGCACTTGGTAAATAAAATTTGATGTTACATTCAACATATAGCTGAACTTATTTAGTACTTTTGGGCTTGTCTTCATATGGAATTTTCAGCTCTATAGTTTCTTGTTGATTTTTTAATATTTATTTTACTGAAGTTTCAAGTTGATGTTCATCATGCCGGAAGACAGAAGTGATTGCTAGTTGTTTGTTTTTCCTTATTCCATTTCATTAGTCCATAAGTTGGAAAGTTCTGATGATTGATTTGATGAACAGGTTTCATGACATTGTGAACTTGTGATGACTCCAGCAGGCTAATTATCATGCTGCTAGCCATAGAAGATCCTAGAGATACCTAAAACATTCTGTCCTTTGTCATTTTTGTCATGTCATTTCATTCTCTATGTGGGTTTGTTGTAGCTGCCATGTCAAGGACTTATTGGCACCAAGTCATCCTTAAACCTGGGTTCATGTATCTCAATTAGACTTTTTTCAGTTTGTTGGTTGTTCTGCCAAGAATAGTGGGCCATTTCCTGCATATGATATGTTCGTCTTCCACTGGCTAATTTCTGTTCTTCATGAGACTTCTCAAATCATCAATATTCTGTCGTTTTAGCAGATATTTGGTTATTAAACGAGAGTTTGGATGGAGTTTTAATTTGGCTAAGACGAAATATGTTGAGTTGTATTCATGCAACAGGTCCTTGCATTGGTTTAGCTGATGATTTTATCCACAAATGCATCCATGTACTATAAATGAAAATTTGTTTTCTTTTCTTTCGCTTTGTAGCCATATAAACTATAACCCCTGATGATGAGATCCTGTTTAGAGAGGTGCAATGACCCCCATGGAGGTGTGCGAGGGGCTTGGTCTCTATGACCTGAGGAACCGGGTGTGGCACATTCAAGGAACTTGTGCTCTTCGAGGTGATGGCCTCTATGAGGGTTTGGACTGGCTCGCCAGTACTCTGAAAGAACTGCAACCTTCAGGCCGTGCAACCTCAGTCGGCACCTCGTCAAGTTGACCATGGAAGGTTCACATCGAATACCCAAGATTCTTTTCTTTCTCAGCTATCTTTGCATTCGAGCATCATTGTGCCTTTGAATGTGTTTTTACTTGATAAGAAGTTCCAATTTTCAGGTTTCTGCTGCCCTGCCGAAAATGCT
The DNA here is from genome assembly GCA_024322285.1 of Musa beccarii. Taxonomy (NCBI): domain Eukaryota; kingdom Viridiplantae; phylum Streptophyta; class Magnoliopsida; order Zingiberales; family Musaceae; genus Musa; species Musa beccarii. Next base: position 31,743,416 of record CM044397.1, read on the forward strand.
CTGATGCAAGCTGAATCTAGTCAAATCTTCGTGCTAATTGGAGTTATTTCTCCCTAATTGTCTTAACATCTGTCAACTTCCTGTAATTTCTGATGCAAGCTAAGGACATTTGCTCCTGGGGAACTATTGTTTGAATCTTTAATGTATATCTGTGACTTGTTCCAAACACTGTTCCCTTCATCATTTGAAGATAACAAGATTCTGTTGCGCAATTTCTGGATTTGCTTGCTATCGTGTTGCTTAATGGAAATAGAAGTTGCTTGGTGGATTGATCTGTTTGGAATTGGGAAATTTAATGTATATCTGTGACTTGTTCCAAACGCTGTTCCCTTCATCATTTGAAGATTGCAAGATTCTGGATTTGCCCAATTTCTGGTTTTGCTTGCTATCGTGTTTCTTAGTGGAAATAGAAGTTGCTTGGTGGATTGATCTGTTTGGAGCAGGGGAATTTGCGTTCGTATTTGTTTGGAGGGTTGACTTCTATGGATGAAAACTGGTGTTCATTGTCAACACTGGTCAAAACCGCGTTCCATAAATACAAGTACATCTGCTTCAGATGATCCAAGAAAAGTTCGTTTCCGCTTAGAAGAGAGTTCATCTTAAAGCCAGCAGAAATTTTAGATTGCAGGGGTAATTCGTCCATAAAACACTGGAATTTTCTATGGGTTAGTCTCGAGGCTAAGCTCATCTCCCAGTGTCGTTTATGTGGAATATATATACAATCTAAAATATTTATATGCTGGTGATATACTTAACTTTGGATTCGAGATTTCGTTTAATTTTAAAATATTTATTAATTTAGTTGATAAAGGTTTTATTTTGATCACAACAACAATAATAATAATAACCTGTTTTTCCCTTTTTAGATAAAACCCCGCAAACTCAAAAGAGCGAAGAGATAATAAGCCCGAAACAGCAATCGAGAAGCCCACAAAGATGGCTTCATCCCTCAGCTTCCCCGCCGCCGCACTCCTCCCACCGTCCTCTGCCGTCCCTCCCAAGTTCCTCCGCCGCCGCTTTCCTCCCTTGTATTCTTCCGCTTCCAGTGGGACCCTTGGGATCTATTCGCGTTTCGAGCGGCCTCTGGAGGACGTGTACAACGTGCGGGTGGAGCGAGGGTTGTCGAGGGAGCGGCTGGCGGAGCTTGGCGTCGACCGGTGGTCGGTGTGGAAGACTGGAGGTCGCTGCCGCCTCCCATGGGATTGGTACGTGGACCAGCAGGTGTACGTGGTCAGCGGCGAGGTCCGTGTAGTTCCCGAGGGTGCCAAGTCCGGCGAGATCTTCATGCGTTTCGTCGCTGGCGACCTCGTTCGCTACCCCAAGTGGTTCGAGGCCGACCTCTTCTTCGACGGCCCCTATGAGGAGCGTTACCGTTTCCTTGCCTATGGCGATGAATGAGTCGACCCCTCGAAGATATTGAGGTACAGTTAGTCGACACTGCCTCTCCCATTTGGTTCCTTCCAAGGAAAAATTGGATTTTTATGCTCGTCAATCGTCTTTTTCTTTTAGTTTGAAGATTTTATTCGCTATATTTATTAGGTTTATCTTTTGATTTTTCTTTTATTATTATGATTGGGAATTCTCTTTGCCAAGTTCGAAGGTTGTTGATCTTTATATGCTTATGCTTCTGATCGATAAGCAAACTGTAGTCTAACTTTCTATACTTTCCTCAAGCATAGCATAAAATCTCCCCATCGCTTATTTGTTGTCCTCGTTACAATTAGAATAGGTGATATAGATTGGTGCGAAGGGATGATTTAAAGAGTTGTGCATTAAAGGAAGTATCGGAGGAGGAGGAGGGCTTCGTCACATCTAAGAGCAATCTAACTTTGAGGAAAGGTTAGATTGGAAGTTAGATTGGACTTTGTGAAGCTGATTGTTTCGCGAACAAGCAAAAGACGATCTCATTGTGTCAAACTTAAATGTTTCTTTTGTTTTCTGATTGTGTCCAGGTATGTAGATCCAAATGGTAGTTTAGGGACAAGATGCCATTGTAAATAGGCGTGTTCAAGTATTATCAAGACTTGGAGTTCATATCTTGTCTGCATATTATGAGAAGCAGTTGCTATTAATGTGCTTGTCATAGTACAGTGTTATCATGATTTGCAAAGATAAATTGTTGGCTTATCAAACTTTCTTGCCTTAGGTACTCCATGTCCAACCTCCAAAGAAGCAATTTATGTAGAGCTTGTGTTCCTTTCAATCATGAGTTTCATTTTAATCTGTTCTTTCTTTTGAAACAATGACATACTATGTTAACAGCGATTGCCATTTTAGCATACATAATCTGCTTTTATGTGGTGCATGGCTTGTTTTGCTGTATAATTATCCAGATGCATTTTTGCTTCTGTATGTTTTGTTTAGAATGACTAGTGGGTGGCTATCCCATTAACAGAGGTTTTGACTTAATCTGGTTATCTACATTTTCTTGTTCATTGCATAGTTCTCATTCTCAGGATCTAAGCCTGTATTGGTCATTTTTTTGGTGGACGTGTATAAAAGTCCCAATACCCCGTTGATCTAAAATTTAAAAAGAATGATCAATTTTTTTGTTCTCAACATGAGGTCTTGCAAAATTCAGCAACATTTTCATGACTGTGGATTGCATGTCTAACTCGAGCAATAATAATCTTTTGGCTACAAAAAGAAAATAAAACAAACAACATTTGTTGTAGTTGAATTTGAATCATAATTTCCTAAAAGAAATAGTTTATCCAAATTGCAAGCATATTTGTTTGTTGTCCATCTCTATAGAGCAGATGTCACTTTATGACCCTAGTCTTGTACATAGAGATTCATTACCCTTGTTTTATTAACAAATTTCAAGCACTGGTGTTTGCTATCAGTTATTTCTCGGAACTGCAAATTTGTTTTCACAATAATGGTTATTCTTTTTTCTTTTTGTTGCTTGCAGCAAGAAGTGCAGCAAAGAATCAGCGGACACTGCTGAGCTTGCAAACTCAGCAGAAACCAAGAGTGGAACGAGAGATACCAATGCATAGCCATCATTTGTAGGCTTCGTAAAGGCGGAATTGTTTGCGAGTGATAGATTCTCATATGTAACTTGTTACTTTTAAAGTCTGAATCATTCTGAATGCCGACTGGATGGAGCAGTTGTCATGAAAACTTGGAACGTTGGATTCGAGAATAGGAATTTAGTTCTTTTAGATATTGTTCTGCGTTGTTCGTTGGTCTGGCCAAATGCATGTTTTGTGGACTATTGGATTCAATCATCTTGGCACCTCATAAAGCTATGCTTGTTTATGACTAAATTTTGTAATGTTGCGATGTTATAAATTCATCAATTTCACGAACTATCGTTGCAACTATCAATGGATTATTGTCTGATCAGAATCCTTAACAAGAATTACAAATCTAGATTATGTTATTAGCAAAAACTTGTATGAGTGATTATTTCCTTTGTTCTTTCTTTCTCTTGTTAGGAATTCAATATACTTTAGAATATTTTCAGGATCATATTTTTACAATATTAGATATAGTAGATTTTTTTGATAGTCAATATTCTCCACCTATACAGTCAATACTTAATAAAGTCAATGGTCTTCATCAATCGAGATTGATACATTGATATTGGTCAATTAGGTAGAGGATTGTATTAGGTCATTGACTATTTATTTGTGTAAACTTATATCGTATCTCACGTACATAGTTAATCAATTTATATAATATCTCATGTACAAAGTTAATCGATGGTTATATTATATAAGTGGATGAGAATTTAGATGAGTTTAATTCTAAACTATAGACCTCAAGAACTAGAGGTTATAAATTAAGTAGTATTAAGATTGAATATATGAAATATAATCTTAGTAATATTAGGAGGATTATATAGTTAAGTTTCATTGATAAAGAAATTCACTAAGTGAAAGATTTAAATATCAACAATAATAATAAAATAATAATTTCATAAGTCCTATCTTTTTGGGATCAACTATATAGGTCTTTTACGTCCATTGAATTCTATAAAAAATCATATATTTAATTAAGTTCAGAGTACTTAAATATTTATTTATAATTTCTAGTCTTTTTAAGGTATTCCTCTACTTCTTCTTATATAAACATTAATTTTTTTTATCTTTTCTAACTATCATATTTGGAGGTTTCCTTAGTACATGGGTCATACTATCTTAAATAATTTTTTTTCATTTTATTATCTATTGAAACAACACCTAGTTGTTCACGAATAAAAATATTTTTTTTCGATCTTTCATAATAACTCTACACATCTATCTCAACATTGGCAACACAAACTTTTTGCATATGTTTTTTCTCAATTATTCAATACTTAGACCCATAAAACATTGTTGGTTATACTATTGTCTTATAAATTTTTTCCTTTAATCTCAAAGGTATTGTACGATCACACGACTCCTTACGCCCCTCGCCATTTTAATCATCATGTTTTTCTCTACAAATAATATCTTCATTGATCTCTTCATCTTGTTGAATATTTGTCCAAAATACTTAAAGCTTTTATTTAAAAGAAATTTTTTATCCATCTAATTTAACTATATTCTCTTATATTTTTAAAATCATTAAAATTATATTTTATATATTCATTCTTAATCTTACTTCATCTAAAACTTTTATTTTCTAAGGCTTACCTCAATAACTCAAGTTTATAATTAATTTCACTTAAGCTCTCATTAACTAAGATAATATCATCAATAAAAACATACACCATGGAGGTATATCATATAAGTGACTAGTAAATTCATCCATTATCAATATGAAAAAGTAGGAACAATGCAGATCTTTTGTGTAATCTTATGCTAATAAGAAACTCACTAGATACTCCATATAATTCTAATACTAATAGCTATTTTATCATGTATATCTTTAATAATATCAATATAACTAGTGGATATATCTTTCTTTTCTAAAACCCACTATAGTAAATCTGTTAAAACCCTGTCATAGGCTTTCTCTAAGCCAATAAAAATCATATGTAATTTTTTTTCTCCATATATTTTTTTCATTAATTTTGTTGATAAATAAATACCTTCTATGATTAATCTTCTAGGCATAAAACCAAATCAATTTTTAGAGATATTTGTTTCAAGCCTTATCCTACTTTCGATAATTTTTTTATAAAGTTTCATTTCATGACTTATGATTTTAATTATTTTATATTTTAAATAATTTTGTATATCACTCTTAATTTTATAAATTGGTACAAATTTTTTTTTCTCTATTCATTAGGCATCTTTTTGAATCTTATAATTTATTAATTAAGTTAGTTAACTAAGCTACTCCCTTGCCTCCCAAACTTTTTCAGACCTTAATAGGGATACCATCATACCCCACACTCTTAGTAATTTTTTTGATCTTTTTCAATATATCTTTTACTACTTAGCTCTAATTTTATGAATAAATATATGATTATTAAATCTACCACTATCATTTATCATTAAATCTAAGTCATGTAGAATATTCATTAAATGATTTACAAAAATAATTTTTCATCTTTTCGTAATATCGTTATCATTAATAAATATTTTTTGATCTTTGTCTTTAATACATCTAAGATTACCAAAATCCTTATACTTCCTTTTCCTAGTTGTAGCAATTCAACATATATCTTTTTCTATCATCTTTAGTACCTAATTTATTATAAAAATTATTATAAGCTTTTTATCTTACCATACTAATCCTTTTTCTAACATCTTTTTTAGATTCTTTATATCTTTTAAAATTTTTTATTTTTATAATTTTGTCAATCTTTAAAATATGATCTCTCAGTAAAAAATATTGTTTGAACTTTCTCACGCCGCCAACAACTCTCTCTTAAGATTACACCTCTACTTTTAATTTTATCAAGAATTTTCTTTATTAAGCTCATAATATTATTAGCCATCATACTCCAAATAGTTTTAATATTATCCTTATTTAAGTTCAAAGTCACCTCCCTTTTCATCTTATTCTTTAAAAGTATTTATATTATAATATTTAAAATTTCATCATTTAGTCTTAATAATTTTTTTACTATCTTTTTATTCTTTTATTTTATATAATAAATATTTAATACCATGAACTTATATTGATTCATCAAACTTTTGTCAGGTATAACTTTATAATTTTTACAAATAATTTTATATATCTTTCTAGTGAGAAAAAAATTTTATTTGACTATTGGTTGTAATCACTTTTGTAAGTAATTAAATGTTCATCTATCTTCCTAAAGTAAGTATTTATAATTATAAGATCATATAAAGTTATAAAATCTAAAATTATAGCATCATCTTCGTTTCTCTCCCCATAACCAAAGCTCTCATGCACTTATTTATATTCATTGTATGTTTTTCTCATATGATCATTTAAATCTCATCCCATTACGAGTTTTTTTATTATAGGTATTCTTTGAATAATATTATCTAAGGTTTTCTAAAATTCCTTTTTAGTTTGATCATCTAATCTAAGTTGAGGGTATAAGTAGTAATGATTTTTAAAACATTTTGTCCATTCACAAATTTTAGAACTATAATCCTATCTCCAAATCTTTATACATTGATAATATTATTCTTAAAATCTTTATCTATAATAATTCTTACATCATTTTTATATTTAACTGTTTTAGTATACTATATTTTAAATCTAGTACTATGAATCTTTCTAGATTTTTCCTCTACCCACGTAGTCTCTTGTAAGCAAATAATATTTATTTATTTTTATCATAGTGTTTACCAATTCTAATCTCTTCCATAAAAGTATTTTTATATTTTAAATTACTAACATAACTCTCTATTTTTGAATTAACTTTTTTACTCTCATTAGTCCAAAATAATAAGAGGACCCTTATCTATTTGGTACTACATCTGAGCACCAATATGATAGATCACTTTCGAGCGACCTCTTAGCCCACCCTTTATAATTCGAGACACCTAGGTGGTGAAGGTGTCTTGTATCACTTTAGTGTTAGTTCAGTTTCAAAAGAAATGCAAGTACTCTAAAGAGAATCTTGGAAAGGATTTTCTTCTTAGACCTAAATATAATATTATTATGAGCTAATGTACTAGCCAAAATGTATATATAATCAAACTCTTAAGGACCCATCCTCTTCATTGAGCCATCCTCTAGTATGCCATGAACTCAAAATATATATATATATATATATATATATATATATATATAAACTTTAGATCAAAGGAAAAGAAATACCCAACATAATAGAAATACCCAAACGAGCCAAATAGTTCAATATAGGCAGTCGATTATGAAGCAATTTTCAACTAAAATATAAAACGTAAGGAGGAACTAGTATCTTTCCCCCCCCCAAATTTTTTTTTTTTTTTTTCTAGTTTAAAGTAGGAAATTGGATTAAGAAATGCATACTCCAATTTGATAGATGGTTGCACTAGGGAATTATGCTTCCATAACCATTGATCCTCATCAGGGTCAAGGGCTAAATCTACTTTTAAGATTAGCTTAGCCATCTCTTCGCCAAATAGGGGCCTTAGCAAACTCATATTTAGACAGCATCCATTCGTAATACAACAGCTAACATAGTGCTCGAGAACAGTTAGCCTAGGATTAACAGTTGTAGACTTGAAAGCAATGCATGTATCAAATAAATCAATTATCAAGCATCATCCTCGCAGTATTATAGGAGCTACTAGCTCCAACTTATCTTATGTTGCATGACAATATTCCAAGGGCGAATAAGCACAATTTTAGTCTATCCAGTATCAATATTGTTAAGATAAAACTTAATTCCTTTAGCCTTGGAGCATATTTAGTAATTTGAATATTACGTATACCTAGGCCTCCCCTACCTCCTTGGGTTGGACAACCATGACCCAATCGATAAAATGAAGACCCTTCCCACTACGGTCATTTTACCACATAAATTGTGTTATAATTCTATAAAATTTTATTAAAAACCAAAAATGTCATCCAGGTAATGGTAAGGTTATACATAGGGGCAGCTGGTAAAATTAGAGCTATTATGGGTCACCTGACCCGTTCCAATGACTAAGCTTCCATCGTGCGTGCTGAAGCATGGTGTCAAAGGCAAATGCAGGTAGTCTTTAAGGAGCAATTAACTTCTTAAGATACTTCAAAGGAAAGGATCCTCAACTCCAAGCATTCGATAGATTTCATTCTTTTTATCTCTTCTCATAAGCCAAGGAAAGAATATCTCAGTTTTCCTATGATTTATTCTTTGATTCATTAAAATCTTATATTCCTTAAGCACATCCAGAATAGCTTTGCAGGATCTTTTGTTAGTGCGAAAACAGAGCAAAATATCGTTATCATACATCGTGTATGAAATTTAGAACTAATATTTAAACTGGAAAGGATTCAGTCTACAAGAATGACAAGCCTCATTCAACATATATGTATTAATAATTCGGCCATTAAAATGTAAAAATAAAAGGAAAGGGGATCCCCTGATTAATAACTTTTAAAAAATCCATTGATTATGTATGAAAACGTAAGAGAGGAGATACATCAATAGATCTAAGAAATAAATTTATTATAAAAGTTCAAAGCTATCGTATGTGTTTTCAAGATAGACACAATGAGGATATTATCATAAATATCCTTACTAGGAAGAAAGACAGATTGCTTCTTAAATATAAGGTCATTGAAAATGGACTTCAGGCGATTTGCAAGAATCTTTATAGTAATTTTATAGTTGATATTGTACAAATAAATGAATTGAAAATCCTAAATATACGAGGGATTAGTGCATTTAGGGATAAACACAATATGCGTGAAAGTTTAATCCTTAGGAAGATTACAGAAATGACTCCAAGTTCAACATGAGAAGATTAGAAACGATTTCCCAACATACCTTATAGAATTTTACCATATAACTGTTTAGCCTAGGACTTTTACTATACCAAAAGGAGCACACAACATTCAAGCCTCCTACCTAGAAATTAGAGTGATAATGAAATCACCCACTTGAGTAGAGATACCTTACCTAACTAGCCAATGGCTAATAACGACACCTCTATCGATGGGTTGATTCCAAAGGGAATAATAAAAGTTAACAAAAGTAAACTTAATACGAGACAAGTCAAATCACTTCCCATCAACCTAAATATAGTAAATTCTATTGATCTTTCTATGAATAATAATAAGATTATAATAATATTTAGTGTTACAATCGCTATCTAAGATCCATTTTTCCTTAACTAATGTCCAATATTTTAGGTTAAGCTTTTTTAGAGTGGTGTGAAATAGATTGTAAAGACTAGCAAGTTATGTCCCTTCCAGTGTTGAAAAGACACTAACAAAATTCTTAGTTTTTAGATTCTTAATTTGCCCCTTCACATTGGACACTTCGTCCCCAAGATGCCTAAGATGAGTCCAATTCTATTTGGAAGGATACCCTTAAGTCCTTTGAGTCTGGATGGAAGGTCAAATTGATTAGGAGCACTAGGGAAAGACCAGCACTAATAATATCATGAAACTCCTTATGTTCAATCTAAAAAATTTTAAAATCTAAGAAACTTCCCATAGGTAAACCAGAATTATTAAGCCGAATCAAGAGAAGATAATTGTCAAAGTAGAGTTTGGGAAGATGACAAATAATAAAATTACCAAAAACATTAAGCCAAGTAAAATTAACCAACACATGACTAAGACCAACAAATATTTTAGCCAAACCTCTTCATATATTAGACCAAGTAAACTTAGAAGTAAGATGTTGAATCCCAAATTTTGATGATGAAATCAATTGATGAATTTATTAAACTAACATGCTTTTGAGATAAGTGATATAGGAAATACTTTGATCACAAACTTAGACCATTGAAGGGCCAACTATCGAGTATAAGAGTTGGATATTGTGAAGAGAAACTATCATGTCAAAAATTGGATATCAAGCCAAAAGATTGGTTGACGTACTAGAAATTGAACTTCATACTATAAATTCAAGCATCATGTTGGAATGATAAGATATTACACTGGAAGATAGAATGTTATAGAAAAATCAACATGTTGGTAAAATGAGTGATATATCGAAGGAAAGGGTGATATAGTGAAGGTTTGGATAAAGTACTGCAAGATTAGATAACATATCGAAAAAGTGTATAATATGCCAAAAGCTTCGTAAATGTGTTGGATATGTGATTGATTTGTCAAAGTCTTAATCAAGATCATTTTGGTTCAACGAGTCAGTAATAAGCCAAAATAATGTCAACTTGTCTAGAAAACCATTAGGCTTGAAGTTAAGCCAAATTAAATCCATTAAAAGGTCAAACTGATAGCCTAAAATAGGCCTGGGTGGTGGTACCACCAAGCTCAGGTGGTAGTACCACTTGAGTCAGCCAATAATCACTATTTATACTTGTTAATCTTTTCGATGGTGGTATCGTGGAATAGTAGTACCACTTAGGGCAATAATCGTATGACTAAAAATTTAAATTTTATAATGATAGTATCATCGAGTCTAGAATTACAACATCAAAAATTACGATAGTATTATTACTTAGTATTAGTGATAGTACTGCCCGTATACTAAAACTTTGGGATTTAAATTTTTTAACTTTATTCTTTAAGCATTTTAGAGCTTACAAATATCTAACTCAGGCTTAGTTGATGGAGCATATATCTGTGAGTTTATTCAAGTCTCTTCCTCTTAAGTTTCGTTATAACATTAAGTTGTAGAAAGTGAGAGATATCTTATAAAAGAGTGAGAGTAGAGATTCTCTTCTAAGCCTCTTCCTCTTGAGTTTAGTTATAATATTAAGTTGTAGAAGGTAAGAGATATCTTATAAAAGAGTGAGTGTAGAGATTCTCTTCTAAGCTTGTAAAAGGAAGAATGACTGTAACAAGTGCTAGTTATAGGTGTCTTGTATGTTAATCATGTAAGTAATGACATATGTGATATGATAGGTACTCTTTTTACTTATTATTTATTTAATATTTTTCTTACTTTATATTGTATATTATATGTATTATGATGTCTATGAATCTGAACAATGGGAATCAGATCATAATGAAATTATGATAATGAGACCGATTTGCCTTTAAACATAAACCCTAAATAATCTCGATCATAGGTTCTCAAGAGGGACATTGAGATAACTGGACAAATTGGTGTACTGTATACCCGCCCATATAATAGATGTGACTAGTCTCATAACATGTGGGGACACTAAAGATATAGTGTAGGTGCTCATTGAAGAATGAGTTCACTAATTGATCGGCTAATAGAATACTAGATGGTTGATGATACTTCATTGCTAGACAATGAATCTATCATCCCAGTTATGTATCTGGTCCTTAGACTTGAGATACCAAGGATATCTTGTAAGAGTACTCAATTCTTTGATACCGGACTTATAGGTCTGGAAGCTCCAAATCTAGTACAACCAATCATCGGGAATGACAGCCATACGAGAGCAATAAAGTATCAATAAAGAATTATCTATTCTCAATATCACAAGAAGAATATCATATATGTTCTTGCTCAAGTAAATCTCTGGCCAAGGTCATTCGAATTAAAAGAGAGTTTTTGGGAGAATCTGATTAGAGTGAGACTTGAGTAGATTTTGCATTGGCCTGATAGTACTATACCCGATATACGCTCTTTGAGAAATAGCCCCTATTTGTGACATGTGGATAAAAAGAAGGGTCGACCCCTTGTTGATCCTGTGGTGTGTTGAATCTCAGATTTTGATGATGAAGTCAATTGATAGGTTATTTGATCTAATCCATATTGTTGAGATAAGTGTACAGGATTAACTATGATAGCAATAAAGACATAAAGCAAATTATCGGAGTCAAGTACGTTGGGAGTTCGAGAGTCCGTCAGAAGTGCTGTCGGAACTGGCTGAGAATGAATCGAGGACTTGCCGAAGGTTTTGAAAATTCGCCGGAAGGTTCGTGGAGCTTATCAAGAAAGTTCGGAAGCTTGCCAGAAGATTCATCAAAACTCGCTATAAAGTCCGGGAGCCTATTGGGAGTCCACCGAAAGATATCCGAGGGTGTGTCGGAAGTCTGCCGAAAGTTCGTCAGAAGCTTGTCGAAAAAAGACTTGATATCATCGGATTATAATTTGCTTAGAAATATATTTCAATTTCATAGTTTGTACATAATTAGGGTTAGGATTATGTGATAATCCTAATCAACCCTTGTAGAGGCCAATTGAGTTTTAATTGGATTGAATTGGGCCGGATTCAGGGCCCATTTAGCAGTGCTAAACTATGTCTGGTGGTGGCACTGCCCCGGGAACTAGTTCCCAGATGGTCTGGGTAGTGGTACCACTGATAATTATTACCAGTCAATGGTAGTACCGCTTGATAGGCGGTGGTACCGCCCCTCCACAGAGTCCGAGGACCTTGTCAGGCGGTAGTACCGCTAGACTGGGTGATGGTATTGCCTCTCCACAGAGTTTGAGGACCCTATCAGGTGGTAGTATCGTCAGACTGGGCGGTGGTACCACCCAATACACTAACAGAGTATGGTCAACTGATGGTGGTATCGCCAGTAACCGAAAATCCGGGATGTGACTCTTTTTTGCTTCAATTCTGAAGCCAATTGAGTCTATAAATACCCCTTACTTCTCAATTGGCTAAACACATTGAGAAGTGATAAAAATTGAGTCAAAGAAAGCTCTAGCAAAATTACATTCGATAGCTTGACTGTTCACCTCCCAAGTCTCATTTGTAAAAGGTTCTGTAAGAGAGTGTGAACCACTTGTAAAAGTTTATAAGAGGGGTGCTTGAAAAAGTATCTAAAAGGGTGAAATTTAGATATTTGCACCCTGTCGAAGTAAGGAACCATGGCATATGTGTTTGGAATGGATTCCATTTTGTTTGGAACAGATTCCATTTTGAGAGATTTGAAAAAGCACTATCTCGTTGAAAGGTTCTATACATCTACCGTTTCTCAACGCATTTCTTTAGAGAAATACTCCATTTTTTTTTCCTTTTTTCGGATGGTAAATATTTCTCGGTCCTTCCCCTTCAAGAAGAATTGATAGTGGAAGTTGGGAATCTCATCGAAGGAGGTTTTGAAAGTGGACGTAGGTCATTTGACTGAACCACTATACATTGTTGCATATTTCTATTGATATGTGAGTTTTTAAATTACTGCATTTGAATCTTAACTTAGCTACAATCTCTCGATCTCCTCCTCTATACTTTCTGTCGTATTCACTCGAATCATTTTACTAAAATCTTTTTCGTCGAACCGAAACTTCTCAATGCATATCTCTTTCCGTAATCATTTTAAATTTATGATTTTTATCCACGGCCAGCTCGATATTGGGCCTAGAGAGTCACACACATATGGTAGGTGTTGCGACGAGTAGAGGTTCAGATATGAGATATCCGCTGAATCCCCTATCTTATTGGATATCCATTAAGCCCTGAATTATTGGATCTTGAGATGAGATCCAATAATTGCTAATAAGAGATTATTGGGTAGAGACCCACTAATCCAAGAGGCTTGGGTAATTGGATAGAGATCCAATACCCAATAGGGTAAAAGATCCATTAAGGTTTTCAGGGGGGAGGGGCCTCTATAAATAGGAGGAAACCAAAGCTCTATAGGCTGAGGGTTTTTTTGGTAGCTACCTCCTGTTCTCCTCTCCCGAGAGAGAGGTGTATCGTCGCAATCCCTGTCATGTGGATACCGCTAGAGAGGAGGATGCTTGACCTCCTTCATCCTCTCCCACAGATCTGTAGAAATCCATAGATATACAATCTCCCTAGGTATCTTCTTTTACACATAGTTTTGTGGACTTGTTTTTGACGCACCGATCTTTGCACGACGACGGAAACTTTCTACGGAAAATCATGTGATGTCGCTCCCCTGAAGGATTTCCCAACAATCTCATCTTCACTTGCCTCCTCCTTGGGCGTAGGATCACTATGTTAAAGACGTATGTGATTTTCTCTACTATGAGAACGATTCTCAAGTTGCAGAGCCAATCCGTATAGTTTGAACTAGTGAGGTAGTTGACATTAAGTACACCACGTAAGAAATCTGAAAGTGACATATTTCTGATAAATGAAAGATGTAGTAGAAATAAATAACATACATATTTTGCATAAAAGTAAACAATCAAAATAAGGAATTCTATCTTAATCTACTCCCACTATTTTCTTGAGAAACATGAAACTCCCTTCGGTATGTGAATTAGAGACCCCCGACGAATCTTTAGTGGGGATCAGGATCCAATCGACGTCCTAGTATAACCTCGAGAGACTTGACCAATCACACTAAGCCCAAAAAGATAGGCAACTCTTACCAATCACAACTCCTTGTGATTTCCATTTTGCTTGGCCAACGAATTATCATGGCATCATGGGACTCGACCAACCATGATGTTCAATTAAGTCATCACCATCATTACAAGATAAATTTAATTTGATGATATATCTTCGAGGGACTCAACTAAGTATACCATATTCTTATATCACCGGTGACATTTTTATGTCGTAAGCAAGATCTTGAATCGTAATATATATGAGCCTCAAGGGACTCCATCAACTTAACTTATATCGAAAATCAATTTCTTCTTGTAACGATGAAAGACCACGTTGGTCAATCTATTTGCCTCATATTTACTGACTTAATATTATCGAGAGAGGGGATTTTAATTCGGTTTCCTAATATTACATGTCACACACATATATATTTAATATATATCTATATCGCATACAAATATATATACATATATAATAGGTATATAATCAATCATATATCATAAGAGCAATCACACTAGATAATCATGGACCATAGCCTAATGTGATCAAGTATGAGTCAATAGGCCCAATTTTTCATATCATGATCTATGTGTGTATTGATGCATCTCCATACCCTGTGATCGTCCATCTTATCTTCATCGGTTCTATTGGCATCTTGGCACATCTCCATACGTTGCAATCGTCCGTCTCGACTTTGTGGGTCCCATTGTCATCTCTACGTTCCCGTCGCGCCTTCTTATATAATTACAACATAATCATAGATATGTAGGCCCAATAATAAACGAGAAAAATAAAGACATGCAGGCCCCAATAATAATAATAATCACATCACATAGTCCATAATCGTTCATCCACATCATACATCACATGTATACATTATTATTTAATACTACTAGATAATAATAATTAAATAAATTATTTAATTAATTATATATAATATTTTTCAGGAACCCTACCATAAGGTACCCCATATGGTAGGAAATCCCTTATGTAGCTAGGAAATCCTAACTGGTAAGAACTCTCTTGCAACCAAAAATCTTTAGCCACAAGGCTACATTGTCTGGCTAGGAAACCCTAGCTATCAAGGATCCCTTTGTATCTAGGAATCCCTAGTTGAATTCTATCGTAGGGCGGCTAGGAAACCTTGGTTGCCTGGTTGCCCCTTGTGGTAAGGAATCCTGACCTCTAGGACTACCCCTATGACAAGGAAACCTTAATCGCCAAGGCTGCCTCTTGCAGCCAGGAAACCATGGCTGCAAGGGCTCCCAATGCCCAGGTCAAGAGCAGTAAAGTACGCTCTCAGCTAAGGCTACAAGTAGCCTTCGAACAAACTATGAGGCAGCAACAATTGCTACTCCTTTTTCTTCATTTTGCATTAGCAAATCTGAGAACAATATCTTGATTTACTAAACCTTTCAACCATAAGAACAAGTGCTATCCAGAATTTTGATTGATGATAAAAACATAGCAAGTTACATGAAAATAATTTGACGTAATTCAACATAATGTAGTTTAAAAATCAATCGATCGCACGAGCAACCTTGCTCTGATACCACTATTGGGGAACCTGATAGGACCCTAGCAGGGTTGGGTCCTACTCAACCATATAGCATCTAATAAAAACCCTGTGAGAGTGTAATAAACCCCACCTAACCGCCTCTATCCTATAAAGAAGAGAAGCTAGGGTTTATATTTGGGTCTTTGGGCGTCTTAGCCGCCGCCCCCCTTGTTACTGGGCCGGTCCGCTAAGGTTGAGGGCAAATTGGGTAGTTTGCTTAGGAAGCAGCCCCTAGGGCTAGGGTTTGGAGCTCTATATAAGCTTGTAGCCTCCACCTCTTTGGAATAAGAAAGATCAATCTAGAATTGCAGCCACTAGGCTACTTGGAGGGTGGAACCCCTATAGCGTTCCAAGGGTTGATCCCCCTCAAAGATCAATCTCCATAGAATTCTTCTAGGGTTCTATCATCTGGTATTAGAGCAACGATCTTGCTGCTTTTGCTGCCATCCCTGCTGCCAACCATCAGCCAAGCAATTCCCACAATTGCTCTTGACGTCGTCATCTCCACCGTCATCTCTTGACGTAGATCAATTCAATCTACAGTCGCCACCTCCAATTGCATCAGAGATCTGATATTTTTCTACCACCAATACATTTTGCTGCTGCAATTTTTCATCTAAAATATCAAAAAGAAGTTTTTCTATCGATCCCTTGCCTACGAATTCCTTGCATCACAAAAGTTACCATCTTTGCGAACGAAGGATCGCTGTAGAAAATTTCAACCGCGTGTTGCTGCCTTTAACCGATCTAATTGTTATCCGTTTTGAACGAAATTTTTTGTGCACCTCAAAGATCATCTTGGCTCCCATCCGTGATTGATCTATTATGGAATTCATCAAAAAAAAAATTCGTGTGTTGCTACAATCTCTCGTCGCAAATTGCTAAAATTTTTCGATGAGAATTCTGCTATCACAACTTGCACCGATTTCTTTACTGCTTTACTGCCGAAATTTCTTGATCCAATTTGTTATCCTTATTGCTATCTAAACTAAGATTCTACCGTCAAACCCCCTCCTCAAACCCCTGAGTTTTCACTGGATATTTCGTCAAGAAACCGCTATTTCTTCGATGACAATTCTGCTCTTACGAGACAGCGCATATAGGCAGCAATTGTCACTGATTTTTGTCAAATCTCTGCTGTAATCTACCACAAATCTAAAACCCTCTTCCCTAGCCTTCATCCACTACCATCACAGCCCAAAAACTCCATTAAACCGTAGCCCCAAACTGCACCCAAAACAGCCACAAAACAAGCCTAAATCGTAGCCTACATTCACCAATCCACCAACCCTTTCAACCACCACTTCTCTCAACCAATACATGCCTTTAACCCAATAGTAAAAAAGAGATCTTAATATTACAGATTTGGAGACATATGCTATGGCATCCGAGGAGGCAATTGATGCTAAATTCGAAGCCTTCGAGACACAAATGGAGGAGAAGATTCGGACTCTCTTTGCCAAACTTAGTTTGGGTCGACCATCGAGCCCAAAGAAATCACATCAAGGAGAGAGTTCTAATCGAAGAGATGACCTCCAGGAGAGGGAGGCTCTATGACCGATCCCCACTATCCACGCATGAGGGTGGACTTCCCTAGATGGAAGAAGGAGACCCGATTGGTTGGATCTCGCGCGCAGAGCGATATTTTCGATACCACAAAACCGCAGATGGATCTATGGTAGAAATTGCAGCTATACATCTTGAAGGGGATGCCATACAATGGTTTGATTGGTTTGAATACACTCATGGAGTCCTCTCATGGCGACAATTCAAAGAAGGACTGCTGATCCATTTCGGACCAACCAATTACGAGAACATCGATGGACAACTAGCAAAGATCCGACAAACCTCCACCATCTAGGAGTATCAAACCAGGTTTGAATGGTTATCTAATCAAACTCGTGATTGGTCTGAAAAATAGTTATTGGGGACATTTATTGAGGGCTTGAAGCCAGAGATCCGAGGAGAAGTTAAAGCGCGATAACCGTACACACTTATGGCAGCCATCTCTTTCGCACGACTTCAGGAGGAGCAATTGAACCACGAAGCCTGGAGGACTAGGGTCGCTCCCCAACCAGCAATATCGAAGCCCTCAGCCCCCCTACTATCAGTCGAGCTCATGCACCAAAAAGGTTGACAAGAGAAGAGCTTCGAGACCGATCTGCCAAGGGGTTATGTTGGCATTGTGACAAGCCGTGGAGCTGCGAGCATCGCTGCAAAAAAGGGAGACTTCTTATGATTGAACCAGTGGAAGAAGAGATCAGTGAACAGCCAGAAGAGAGTCTTGAACATGAGGATGAAGATGTGGAAGAAGTGCCATAATCAACCGACTTTATGGTACATGCGCTAGCCGGCTACTAAAATCTACAAACGATGAAAGTTGGAGGCCTGCTCAAACAACAACCGATCACCATTCTCATTGATACAGGCAGCACTAATAATTTTCTAAATAGTAAGGCTACTGCTCGGATGGAGCTCCACATCGAAGGTTATAGCAAGTTTGACGTAAAGGTCACCGACGGTCGAATCCTAAAATGCGACCAAAGATGCCCGCAGGTGAAACTATTACTACAGGACCAAGAAATTATTGCCGACTTCTTCCTCCTACCAATTGATGATTATGAGGCTGTGCTGGGCATAGAATGGTTAACGACACTAGGTGATGTCTCTTGGAACTTTTCCAAATTGATTATAAAATTCTATTGCAAAGGCAAACAGGTCACCCTACGTGGGAAGCGCGGAAGCAACGTAACCACAGTTTCAACCCAACGAATGGAGAAAGTTTTACACAAGATAAATAGTGGCTTTCTTATGCATCTCCAGCAGCAACCATAGGGGGAGAAAACAGAAATTAAAGATCAAAATATCACCCAACTGCTTATTGAATTTGACGATATTTTTGCTGAACCCCATGGTCTTCCTCCTACTCGGCAACATGACCACCGAATTCTAATCCTTCCGGGAAAACCACCAGCAAACACTCGGCCTTACCATTATCCTCACCTCCAGAAAGATGAAATTGAGAAGATCGTGAAGGAAATGCTCAAAACAAGGGTGATTCAGCCAAGCTGCAGCCCCAACTCCTCACCAGTGCTATTTGTGCGCAAGAAAGACGGAACTTGGCGGATGTGCATCGACTACCGAGCTCTAAATGACATCACCGTCAAGGATAAGTACCAAATACCAGTGGTGGATGAACTTCTTGATGAATTAAAAGGAGCTCGAGTATTCACGAAGTTGGACCTTCGATCCGATTACCACCAAATTCGGGTATGTGAAGGAGACATCCCAAAAACTGCTTTCTGCACTCATAATGGCCATTATGAATTCTTGGTAATGCCCTCTGGACTCACTAATGCTCCTTCAACCTTTCAAAGTCTCATGAACAATTTTTTTCAGAGCTTTCTTTGCAAATTTTTGCTGGTATTTTTTGATGATATTCTCATTTACAGCCCTTCTCTTGAGACTCACTTTCAGCACTTGCGAATTGTTTTGATGATCCTTCGGGAGAATACTCTTTTTGTTAAGCTATTAAAGTGTAGCTTTCTCCAGCAAAAAGTAGAGTACCTTGGGCATATAATATCAGAAGAAGGAGTGGCCGTAGACCCAACAAAAATCGAAGCAATGCAAGGCTGGCCGAAACCTACAAATATGAAATTGCTATGTGGGTTCCTTGGACTAACAGGCTACTACCGAAAATTTGTGAAGGACTTTGGGAAGATTAGTGCCCCCCTCACTTCTCTACTAAAAAAAGATGCCTTCCTATGGTCGAACAAAGCCTCCGCTATCTTCGACAGACTTAAGGCAGCCATGACGACGACACCGGTGCTAGCGCTACCAGATTTCAATCGACCCTTCATCATTAAGGCCGATACATCGGGAGTTGAAATTGGAGCTGTTCTCATACAAGATGATCAACCACTCGCATACACTAGCAAGGCGTTGTCTCCCTCCCATCAAAAAATGTCTATCTATGATAAGAAGATGCTCGCCATTGTGCACGCAGTAACAAAGTGGAGACCCTACCTGATTGGTCGACGATTTCAGATTAAAATCGACCATAGAAGTCTTAAGTACTTTTTGGAGCAGAAGATATTATCCCCAGAGCAGCAAAAATGGGTAACCAAACTTCTCGGATTTGATTATGAAATTATTTACAAAAGGGGAAAGAAAACGTTGTTGCAGATACACTCTCACGGTTCCCTCAACAAGCTAAATTTTTTGCCATCTCTCTTCCTACCACCGGCTTCCTCGAGGGCATTAGAGAGGAATGGAAGAAGGATCCAGAAACCAGCAACATCATAAAAAAATTAGAGGAGGATCCAAGCGTAATAGCTCACTATACTTGGGATTCAAGGGATCTACGCTATAAAGGTCATATTGTGCTTATACCAAACTCCCCTTGCATCAAAGTCATTCTGCACGAAATACACTCCACACCTTCAGCAAGGCACTCTGGATTTCTAAGAACCTACAAAAGAGTGAAGCAAAACTTTTATTGGAAAGGGATGAAAAAAATTATTTCTAAATACATAGCACAATGTGATGTATGTCAACAACAAAAGGTGAAAACGTTGGCGAGTCAGGAAACTACAACCACTACCCATACCTGACTCGGTGTGGACTGATATCTCCATGGACTTCATCGACGGGCTACCACCTTCCAAAGATAAAAGTACAATCCTTGTGGTGGTTGATCGACTTACGAAATATGCTCATTTTTGTGCTGTGCGAAATCCCTACACTACCGTTAGTATTACTCACATTTTCATAGAAAATATTATTAAATTACATGGAATGCCAAGGTCTATTGTAAGTGATCGTGACAGGGTCTTCACTAGTAAATTTTGGACCGAGTTATTTCAGTTGCAGGGTACCAAACTTAAGATGAGCACTGTATATCATCCACAAACTGACGGCCAAATAGAAGGGGTGAACAGGTGTTTAGAGACATACCTTCGGTGTTTTGCCAGTAATTGGCCAAAGGAGTGGACGAAATAGCTCCCCTGGGCCGAATGGTGGTACAATACTATATATCATTCATCTACAAAATGTACCCCATATGAAGCATTATATGGTCGGCCGGCTCCTGTGATTCCAAAGTATATAATTGGCTCGGCTAAGGTAGATCAGGTCGACCAAGATTTAATTGACAAGGACAAACTCCTACAGCTGCTAAAGGTTAATCTCTCTACCGCTCAAGCTAGAATGAAGCAACAAGCTGACACACGAAGAAGCGAAAGAGAATTTTTTGTATGAGATTGGGTTTATCTTCGCCTACAGCCATACAAACAACTATCCATCAGCACACGAGCCTCCATAAAGCTATCTCAACGTTTTTATAGGCCATATCAGATCATAGAGCGTATTGGAGCTGTGGCGTACAGACTTAAATTATCTGAAGATGCCAAAATTCACCCTGTCTTCCACGTGTCATGCTTGAAGCCCAAGTTGGGAGAACACGAGACACCCCAGATCCAATTGCCCAACACCACTGATGATAGAAATATTCAAGCCCAACCACAAGCCATCCTCGACCGCAGAGTCGTGATGCGTCGTCGATGTCCCTCTATTGAAGTACTAGTACATTGGACTAATTTACCACTCAAAGATGCCACATAGGAATCATATGAGGAGTTGAAGATCCGGTTCCCTGAGTTCATAGAACCCCAGCCTTGAGGACAAGGCTGATTCGAAGAGGACGGGCTTGATAGGACCCTAGCAGGGTTGGGTCCTACTTAACCATGTAACATCTAATAAAAACCTTGTGAGAGTGTAATAAACCCCACCTAGCCGCCTCTATCATATAAAAAAGAGAGGCTAGGGTTTATATTTGGGTCTTTGGGCTTCTTAGCGCCGCCCCCTTGTTACTAGGGGCCCGCTAAGGTTGAGGGCAAATTGGGTAGTTCACTTAGGAAGCAGCCCCTAGGGCTAGGGTTTGAAGCTCTATATAAGCTTGTAGCCTCCACCTCTTTGGAATAAGAAAGATCAATCTAGAATTGCAGCCACTAGGCTACTTGAAGGGTGGAACCCCTATAGCGTTCCAAGGGTTGATCCCCCTCAAAGATCAATCTCCATAGAATTCCTTTGGGGTTCTATCAGATCCTAGATAGAGCATCACATGCATAGTGGAATAACATAAAAATAAAAATTTTAGATTTTTCGTAAAAAAAGTTCTCATCATCATGCGAAGATTGGTGCGTAAAAGCGTAAAATCGAAGAGGATGAAGATTGTATATCCCTGAAAACTTTCAGATCTATGGAAGAGGATGAAGAAGGTCAGATGTCCTCCTCTCTAGTGATGATCCACACATCAAGTAGGGTGACAATGCTCCTCAAATTGCTGCACGATCTTTCTCTCGACGCGCCCCATAAAGGCTGCACTGTGATCAAGAAAGGGTTGGCCCTTCTTGCTATCCAGATGCCTCAAATTATGGTGTTAGCTGAGGATGAGAGGGAGAGATAAGTATAGAAGGTGGCAGCTAAAAAGAGTCTAGCTTATGCCCCTTTGGTTGCCTCTTATTTATAGAGGTCTATATCAACTTAATCTTAATAGATCCTACCCTATTGGGTATTGGATCTCCATCCAACTACCTAAGCCTCTTGAATTAGTGAATTTCTACCTAATAATCTCTCATTGGCTCTTATTGGATTTTATCTATAAGATTCAATAATTCAAGGACTTACTGGATATCCAATAAAATAGGGTTCTAATAAATATCTCATATTTGAATCTCTACTTGTCGTAATACTTACCATATGTGTATGACCCTCTAGGCTCAATATCGAGCTAGCTATGAGTTATACCTATTAGAACTCCTTCTGACTCAATGAATTATCATTTCATATAATAATTCACTCGACTTATTAACTATGGACATACTAAGCCACTATGTTATAGTCCCGAGATGATACAAGGGAATCCAATCCATCAGACCTATTCGCCCTTAATTATCATATTTATATAGTTCCTCATCTATCTAATATTCTAGAGATAGTATACTAGGCATGGTGCTATCAGGTCTATATGGAATCTACTTGAGTCTTGCTCTAATCAGATTCTCCTAGAGCTCTTTTTCTCTCAATCCGAATAATCTTAGCTAAGGATTTGTTTGAGCAAGAACACATAGGATATTCCTCTCATGACACCAAGAGTAGATGATCCTCTATCGACACTCAATTGTCATCGTAAGGTTGGCTGCTACTTCTAGTGACTAGCTATAGTAGATTTAGAACTTCTAGATATATAAGTCTGGTATCAAAGAGTGGAGTACTTATACAAGATATTTTTAATGTCTCAAGTCTAATGACCATATACACAATTGAGACTACAGAATCATTGTCTAACAATGAGATCATTAATCATCCATCATTCTGTAAGCGGATCAATCAGTAAACTAATTCTACAATGAGCACATGTACTATATCATTAGTGACCCACATAAGCAGCTATAAGACTAGTCATTAAGGCATTAAAAACTTCACATGCCTAATGAAGTAGGCACTATAGTCGAACCCCCTACCTAATGACTCCCTATTGAATTTGTTAGTTATGGGTGCCCTATAAGCCAATCAAGTGAGTGATGGCACCTATGACACACTGCGTCGATCTCTTTGCTCATTATTACTAGCATTTTCTCATATTATCTAGATGAATATTGTGATATCCTTGGATCTATGTAATGGGAATCGGATCGTGATGAGATCATGATAATGAAACCAATATACCTTTAAACATAGATCCTAAATCATTCTGGTCATAGATTACTCGAAAAGGATATCGAGATAAACCAGATAGACTGGTGCACTATATACTCGTCTATATGATGGAGACGACTAGTCTCATAATTGCTTATGTGGGGACACTAAAGGTACAATGCAGGTGCTCATTGGAGAATGAGTTCACTGATTGATCCGCTTATGGAATACTGGATGGTTAATGATACCTAATATCAGACAGCGATTCTGTAATCCTAGTTGTGTGCCTAATTCTTAGACTTGAGACACCAAAGATGCCTTGTATAAGTACTCCATTCTTTGACACTAGACTTACAAGTTTAGAAAGCTCTAGATCTGGTACAACCGGTTCTCGGGAATGGTAGCCAACCATACGAAGGCAATTGAGTGTTAATAGAGGATTATCTACTCTCGGTATCATGAGAAAAATATCCCACATGTGCTCACTCAAGAAAAATCCCTAACTAGGGTCGTTCAAATTGAGAGAGAAGTTCTCCGGAAAAATCCGATTAGAGCGAGACTCGGACAGAATTCCATATGGGCATGACATTACCATACCCAATATACGATCTCTGGGATATTAGATAGATAAGAGACTATAGATATATGGTAATTGAGGACAGATAGGTCCGATAGATTAGATCCTCCTATACCGTTTGGGGGCTATGGCGCAGTGGCTTAGTACATCCATAGTCGATGAGTCGAGTGAATTATTATGGAGATAATAATTCACTATATCAGGAGTTTTAAGTCAGAAGGAGTTCTGACGGGAGCGACTCACGGCTAGCTTGGTATCAGGCCTAGAGGGTCACACACATTAGGTGGATGTTACGATGAGTAGAGGTGCGGATATGAGATATCTGCGGAGCCTCTAGTTTGGATCCTATAGATAAGATCCAATTGGACGATTGGATAGAGATCTAATTGGATGATTGGATAAGATCCAATTAGATAGAGATCTAACTAGATAATTGGATAGAGATCTAATGTGAACAGGATCCATTAAGGATAAGCTTCATACACCTTTATAAATAGGAGGAACTTCATGGTTCATAAGCTAGAGCTATTTGTAGTCACCTCTCATATTCTCCTCAGCTTCCTCTCCTCCTCCTTGGGTCTGATAGCCTTGTGGTGCATGTAGAGAGGGAGATCCCGTGGTGATCTTAGGAGCGTCATCGCTGCGTCCACTGTGTGGATTACTACTAGAGAGGAGTATGCTAGTGCTCCTTCATCATCTTCATTGGATCTAAAAATTTCAGAGATATATGATCTCCCTAGGTAACGCTTCTAATATGATACATGCGATTTTTTGGATTTTGATTTTTCATGCACTAATCATCGCACAACGATCAAGTACTTAACTGTGGGAAATTTGGTCTTGTTTTTATTTTTTACTACACATGAGATGTCGATTCACGATTTCCCAACAGTGGTATCGGAGTCAGGTTCATCATGTGATGATTGACTTATAAACTACATGTGTTGTGTTTAATTGCATAGAATTATTTTACGTGTTCTTGCTGCATTTGACGTAGTTTTCTGATCCAAAAAGTGTTATCTTACTGATGAAAGGTGCTTTAGAGCGGTCCCTCTGTGTTAAATTTGTTGACGTAAACGAAAGAAAAAGAGGCAGCAAATATTATTGTCCGGTGGATTGACTGCAGGTGGTGTGCACACAAAAGTTGCAGAAGAGCCGCTTGTTCATCGAGGCAGCGTCGACGGGCAAGGCGCCCGTGAGCGAGCTGCTTGTGCCCGTGACGACTGCCTTACGAGGCAACTGCTTGTGCACGCAAGGATAGCGGCCGCAATGGTTGCGACTGTCTACGCGAGGCAGCTCTTGCTGGCTGCTGTCGACCCACAAGGCGACACCTGCAAGGCAAAATGCCTGTAGGGAGGCTGCCTACGGGCAAGGCGACACCGGTTGGCCAGCGACGGTCGCCTCGTGTAGGCGACCGCCCACGTATGAGGTAACCACCTGCGCATGGCGGCAGTCGCCCGCACGTGAGGCGGTGCTTCAAAGGCAGCCACCTGATGCGCGTGGCGACAATCGCCCGTGCGCTAGCGGCTGTGCAAAGTGGCGCTACATAGCCTATGTGAGGCAGCAACTGCACTGCCGCCTGCGGCTTGTGCGCATGGCGGCACCTGGCGATCGCCAATGGCAAGGCGGTAGTGTACATGGGGCACCGCACTACCACCTGCCTCTTTCAACTGTCACACTAGCGCTCGCAACAGGGAGTTGGGGTAAAAAGGATAGTATTGCCCCTTATGAATTTTGAAAATTCCAAGTCATATCCTGTCAAATTACTAAAATGCCCATGAAAATTTTAAAAATTCCTTACATGTCCATGATTTCAAAATTTTAGTTATTTAAAAGGTTTAATTTATTATTATTATTTACCTAGTAATCCTACATGATGATATATACATGTGATGTATGTTGTGGGAAGATGATCATAGACCATGTGATGTATGTATATGATTATTATTATTGGGGCCTATGAGCCTCTATTTTTTCGTTGATTGTTGGGCCTACATGCCTATAATTATATTGTAATTACATGAAGAGGCATGATGAAAGTATAGAGGTTGCAGCGAGACCCTCGAGGTCGATTCAGATGATCGCGATGTATGGAGATGCACCGAGGTGCCGGCAGATCCGATGATGACGAGATGGATAATCACCGGGTATAGAGATGCACCGATATATACATAGATCCTAATGTAAGTGATTAGGTCTACTGGCATAGGCCTAATCATATTAGGTGGAGGTCTAGGATCTTCTGGTGTGCTTGTGCATATGATTGCTTTACACCTACTAGATAAGTATATATATTTGCATGTGATGTAAATATATATTAAATATGGATGTGTGTGACACATTATATCATGAGATCGAACCTAAATACTCTCCTATGATAATATTAAGTTGGTAAGCTTAAGGAAATTAGATTGACCCACATGACATTCTATCATTATAAGTAGGAACCGATTTCTGACATAGGTTGAGATGGTCGATTCCCTCGAGGCTCACTTATTTCACGTTTTGCTATCTTGCCTATGATATAGAGATATCACCGATGACCTTAGGACATGGCATGCTTGGTCGAGTCCCTCGAGAGCATATCATCGAATCAGACTTATCTTGTAACGATGGTGATGACTTAACTGAACATCATGGCTGGTCAAGTCCTATGAGGCTATAGTGGTTCGAAAATCGAACAGGACGAGAATCACAAGGAGTTATGATTAATAAGAGTTGCCTACCTTTTTAGGCTTAATGTGATTGGTCGAGTCTCTCGTGGTCACACTAAGATACCAATTGGATCTTGATCTCTACTAGAAGACTTTCATTTCATGTGCTGAGGGTGTCGCATGACTCGCTAGAAAAATAGTGGGAGCATGTCAAGGTAGAAGTTCATATCTTGATTGTTTATTCTTCTACAAAATCTGTATATTATTTACTTATGTTATATCTCCTGTTTATCAGAAACATATCGCCATCAGACCCTCTACATGGCATACTTGATGCCAACCGCCTCACTGGTCTAAACTATACATATTGGCTCCGTAACCTAAGAATAGTTCTCACAGTAGAGAAAATCATATATAGATATGTTTATACCCTAACCTAAGATTGGAGCACCTTAGGAAGAGTTTGCCCGACATACGAAGTATATAGATGATTCCACTCTTAGTGTTACATGTTGGCCTCCATGACTCTTGAGTTACAGAGACAACATGAAAACATGGATGCTTGATCCATACTCCTACATCTCCATAAACTATTTGAGGAGCAAAGAAGAACTCAGCGATATGAGATATCCAAGAGTCTCTTCCGCACTAGGATGACTAAGGCGGTGTCGGTTCAGAACCATGCCCTAAAGATGATAGAGTAGATTGAGAAACTCACAGGTCTATGAATGGTCCTAGATGATAACCTGTGCATTGATCTTATACTTCAGTCCCTACCAGATTCCTTTTTTCCATTTCATTATAAATTTTAATATGAACAAACTTAAGGTGATTCTCCCTGAGCTCCTCAATATGTTGAGGGAGGCAAAGAGCACTATCAAGAAAGAGAAATTAGTTCTCTACGTTAGTGAGACCAAAAGGAAAAGAAAGGCTGGGAAGACTCTTAAGAAGGGCAAGGGCAAGGGCAAACGGGGTAAGTCAAAGGTTGCCAAAATTGACCCAGCAAAGGACAAAGGTTAGTGCTTCCACTACCATGATGGGCATTAGAAAAGGAACTACAAGGGGTATCTTGTAGAAAAGGTGAAACAGAAGCATAAAGAAGCTTCAGATATATTCATGATCAATCTTCATGTGTCAGATTCTTATGATAATGCATGGGTATTAGATACCGATAATGCTTATCACATCTGTAATTTGTTACAGGTTCTGATAAGGTCTAGGAGATTGACGAGAGGCAAGATGAACCTCAAGATAGATAATAGAGCAAGAGTTGTTGTTGTTACTATTGGCTAGGTCACTTTACATCTGACTGATAGAGTTACTATTGCATTATATGTATATTATTTTGTTCTCTTTCTTATCAAAAACGTTATTTCCATTTCATGTTTGACATTGAATGGTTATAAAGTGATTTTAAGAACAATAGTAGTTCAATTATTAAGGATGATAAGATCATTACTAGAGGGACATTACATAATGGTTTGATTATACTGAACATTGCTCCACATATCATGAATGTAAGCATATCTAAGAGGAAGCAAACTGGAAAAAGTATTAAGACTCTTTGATCAGATCGAGAAGGAGAATACTTGAGTATAGAGTTCACTCATTTTTTCAAAGAATATGGGATTCTATCCTAATGGACACCTCCTTATACACCATAGCTCAATGATGTATCAGAAAAGGAGGAATCACATGCTATTAGATATGGTGCAGTCTATGATGAGTTTTACCGACCTACCCATCTCCTTTTGGGGATATGCCCTGGAGACCGCAGCTTACCTTCTGAACAGAATTCCATCTAAATCGGTAGTGTTTGTACCATATGAGATATGGAAAGGAAATAAATCCGATCTTAATGTTGTTAAGATTTGGGGCTACCCTACCCACATTAAAAGACATGATCCTGATAAGTTGGAATACATAATGGAATGGTGCAAGTTCGTGGGATATCCCAAGGAAACTTATGGGTATTATTTCTATGACCTTGAGGACCAAAAGGTCTTTATTGCCAAGAGAGTAGTGTTTCTTGAGAATGAACATATTCTTGGTAGAGATAGTGGGAGCATGATAGAGTTGAGCTAGGTTAGAGAACTTAGCTCAGGCACCATTCCAAAGATCGAGTCTGTTCAGGTACCTAATACATAAGTTCTAACTTTGCATAGTTCTGATAAAGTATCACATCTTCCTAAGAGATATATGGGACATATCAATGGAGAGGACACTCAAGATATTGATCCTCAGACCTACGAGAAGGCTATTATGAGTATAGACTCCGGGAAGTGGCAAGAACCTATAAATTCTGAGATGGAATTCATGTACTCCAACAAGATTTAGAATCTTGTTAATATAACTGAGGGTATCATACCCATTGGTTGCAAATGGATCTTCAAAAAGGAAGATCGGGATAGATGGAAAGATGAAGATCTATAAGGCAAGGCTAGTGGCTAAGGGGTATCATCAAAGACAAGGTGTTGACTTTGACAAAACCTTCACACCCATAGCTATATTGAAATCTATCTGAATTCTATTGGCTATTACAACACATTGACTATGAGATATGGCAGATGGACTTAAAAATTGTATTCCTCAATCGTAACCTTGAGGAAGAGGTATATATAATATAGCTTAAGGGATTCATGTCCAAGAAGAGTCCAGATAAGGTATGCAGATTGCTTAAGTCCATTTATGAACTAAAGCAGGCTTCACAAATTTGGAACATAAGATTTGATAATGTGATCAAATTTTATGACTTCGTTAAGAACAAAGATGAGCCATGTATGTACAGAAAGGTAAGTGGGAGTGCTATCACCTTCTTAGTGTTATATGTGGATGACATTCTAATCATTAGGAATGATATAAGGAATGCTCACCACAGTAAAGGCTTGGCTATCTAGACACTTCTCCATGAAGGACTAAGGAGAAGCATCCTATATTTTGAGGATTCAAATCTATAGAAATAAATTTAAGAGAATGCTTGGCTTGTCCTAGTCTAGGTACATAGAATTTTAATTTCTTAGAGTATGTCCCAAAAACTCCTAGAGAAATGGCAAACATGGATAGGATATCCTATGCCTTTGTGATATAATCTATCATGTATGCTATGCTATGTACTGCTAGTTATAGGTGTTCTACAAGATAATCACGTGAGTGATGGCACCTGTAACATACTACATTAATTTCTTTGCTTATGATTACTAGTATTTTCTCATATTATCTAGATGTATATTGTGATATTCTTGAATCTGTGCAATGGGAATCGGATCGTGATGAGATCATGATAATGAGATCGATTCACTTTTAAACATAAACCCTAAAAAATCTTGGTCATAGGTTACTCGAAAGGGACATTGAGATAACTGGATAGACTTGTGTGCTATATACTTATCCATGTGATGAGGGTGGTTGGTCTGATAGCTACTTGTGTGGGGACACTAAGGATACAGTACAGATGCTCATTAGAGAATGAGTTCACTGATTAATCAGCTTACGGAATGTTAGATGGTTATTGATACATGTTGTCAGACAACGATTTCATAGTCCCAATAATATATATGGTCCTTAGACTTGAGACACCAAGGATGTCCTGTATGAGTACTCCACTCTTCGATACCGGATTTATAGGTTTAGAGTTTTAGATATAGTATAATCGGTTATTGAGCGTGGTAGCCAATCTTACGAGGGCTATCAAGTGTCAATAGAGGATCATTCACTCTCGGTATCATGAGAGAAATATCTCATGTGTTCTTGCTAAGGCAAATCCCTGACCAGGGTCATTTAGATTGAGAGAGAAAGAGTTCTCCGAAAGAATCCGATTAGAGCGAGATTCAAGTGAAAATCGTATGGGCCTGACAGCACCATGCCTGATATACAGTCTCTGGGATATTAGATGGATGAGGGACTATAGGTATATAGTAACTGAGGGCAGATAGGTTCAAATGATTGGATTCCCTTGTATCATATGAGGATTACGACATAGTGGCCTAGTACGTCCGTAATCAATGAGTCGAGTGAATTATTATGGAGATAATAATTTACTGAGCCAGAAGGAGTTCTGATAGGTATGACTCATGGCCAGCTCAATATTGGGCCTAGAGGGTCACACACACATGGTAGGTGTTACAACAAGTAGATGTTCGAATATGAGATATCTGCCAGAGCCCCTATCTTATTAGATATCCAATAAGCCTCTATATTATTGGATCCCATGGATGAGATCTAATAAGAGCTAGATTATTGGGTAAAGACCCATTAATCTAAGAGGCTTGGGTAATTGGATAGAGATCCAATACCTAATAGGTTAGGATCTATTAGGATTTATAGGGGGCCTCTATAAATAGGAGGGAACTAAAGATCCATAGGCTGTGGTCTTCTTGGGAGCCACCTTCTATTCTCCTCTCCCAGAGAGGAGCATCATCGTAGGTCCTACCGTGTGGATCACCACTAGAGAGGATGATACTTGACCTCCTTCATCCTCCCCATGGATCTGTAGGAATTCAAGGATATATAATCTCCCTAGGTACTATCATTCAAGGATATAGTTTTGAATTTACAAATTTTTTTTTGCACCGATCTTCGCACCACGACGAAACCCTTTTGTGAAAATCTAGGATTTTATTTTTCTGTTCTTCTCCTGTGCATGTGATGTTGCCCCTTGGATTTCCCAACAGTGGTATCAAAGCTAAGTTGATCATGCGAAGATCGGATTTTAAACTGCATATATTGTGAATTAGAGAGGGTTTTGATGTCAAAATCATTGACGCAAATGCAGAAAAAGGGTAACAACTATTGTTGCCCTTGCTGCCATCACAGATGGCAACTTTGGCTACACATAAGCAGCCATAGTGCCAGCGACCTGTGGGCTATAGGTAGGCTTCGGTGGTCTACTGTGCGCAGCAGCGCCGCTGCGTACCGGCTGCCGCAAGTGGCGGCATTGCCTACGAGGGCTGTGCCCGCGAGGCAACACCATAGGGGCACTCACAGGGGAGCCCATAGGGCAGCGCCGCAAGGGCACCGCGCAAGGGGCGCGAACACTGGCTGCGCCCTCTGCGATGGCGTCGCCGGTAGGCGAGCCACCCGCGGGCAAGGCGACACCTTGCCACCGGCACGGTGGCGGCGACTGCACTACAGTGCAAGCAAGGAAGGGAGCTAGGGTTTTCAACCAAAAAACACTTCTTCCCTTCAGAATTTTAGAAATTTCAGTTTATGTTCCTTCTGACCGAATGACCAAAATACACTTCATAATTCAGAAAATTATATTTATATCCCTAATTTAAAAAAGTATTAGTTAATTAAAAAGTTTAATTAACTATTATTATTTATTTAGTAGTTTTATATGATGATGATGTGTACATGTGATGTATGATATAGACGGATGATTATGGACCATGTGATATGTGTGTGCATGTGATTATTATGATTGGGGCTTGTGAGCCTCTATTTTTCTCATTAATTGTCGGTCCTACATGCTTGTAATTATATTGTAATTACACAAAGAGGTGCAGCGGCAGCGTGGAAGCGATTACGGGACCCACGATGTCGACACGGACGATCCGACGCATTGTCAAATGGCTATTACCCTCTCCCAACAAAACCGGCTTGCCATGTGTGCAGCGTCAATGCTTATAAGGCTCAAGACCTCCCCTTTCCTTACCAATGTGGGACTAAATGCACCTTGCCTACCCCCTCTTGGGGCGTACCCCCTCCTGGGGTGCACGACGTGATACCTCCTCTGGGGTGATCACCGTGATATCCTTGAAATTTCACCCTGCATACCTCCTATGGGCGCTTGGTGTGACATTCTCCCCTACGTAATCTCGTGACGCCCTCGTCACGGACAGGCCACCCTGCCTACCCCCTCTGGGGCGCTCGGCGTGGACACCCCCTCTGGGGTGATTGGTGAAGGCCAGGGGTTGCTCTGATACCACTTGTCACATGGCCATTACCCTCTCCCAACAAAACTGGCTTGCCAGGTGTGCAGCGCCAACGCTTGTAAGGCTCAAGACCTCCCATTTCCTTACTAATGTGGGACTAAATGCACCTTGCATACCCCCTCTTGGGGCGCACCCTCTCCTGGGGTGCACGGCGTGATACCCCCTCTGGGGTAATCACCGTGACATCCTTGAGAATTCACCCTGCATACCTCCTATGGGCGCTTGGCGTGACAGCATGGAGATACGTTAAAATATCGATGGAACTGATAAGGCGAGATGGATGATCACAGGGCATAGCGATGCGCCGATGCACATATAGAACTTGATGTGAGTGATTGGGCCCATTAGCTCGAGCTTGATCATATTAGAGTATGGTCCATGATCATCCAATGTGATTGCTCATGTAATATGTGATTGATTATACACCTACTAGATATGTATATATATTTGCATATGATATAGATATATATTAAATATATATGTGTGTGACACATCATATTAGAAGACTGAATAAAAAATCCCCTCTCTCGATAATATTAAGTCGGTAAATGTGAGATAATTAGATTGACCTACGTGGCCTTCCATCGTTATAGGTAGGAAATGATTCCCGATATAGGTTAAGTTGGTCGAGTCACTCGAGACTCACCTATATTGTGATTCGCTATCTTATCTATGACATAGAGATGTCACTAGTGACCTAAGGACATGATATGCTTGGTCAAGTCCCTCGAGGGTATATCATCGAATCAGACTCATCTTGTAAAGATGGTGATAACTTAACCGAACATCATGGTTGATCGAGTCCCTCGAGGCCATGATGGTTCGGAGGTCGAATAGGATAGGAATCATAAGGAGTTGTGATCAACAAAAGTTGTCTACCATTTGGGCTTAGTGTGATTGATTGAGTCTCTCGATATTATACTAAGATGCTGATTGGATCTCGATCCCCACTAGAAGTCTGCCGGAGACTTCCGTTTCACGTGTTGAGGGTGTCGCGTGACTCGCTAAAAAAATAGTATGAGCATGTTAAGATAGAAGTCAATATCTTGATTATTTATATTTTTATAAAATATACGTGTTATTTATTTTTGCTACATCATTACTTTTTAGAAAATATCGCATTAGACCCTCGACATGTCATACTTGATGTCAGCTACTCCACTGGTCAAAATTATATGAATTGGCCTCGTAACTTGAGAATAGTTCTCACAGTAGAGCAAGTCGTGTATGTCATTAGTATAGTGATACTGATGCCCGATACGTGAAGTACACAAATGACTCTACTCTTGCTTAGTGTTACATGTTATGCTCCAAGACTCTCGAGTTACAGAGACAACAGAAAAGATGGATATCAGATCCATACCCCTACATCTCCTTAAATTGTTTAAGGAATAGGGAAGAACTCAACAATATGAGATATCGAAAAGTCTCTTCCGCGTTAGGATTATTGAGGGGACACTGGTTCAGAACCATGTCTTTAAGATGATTGAGTGGATAGAGAAATTCATAAGTCTAGGAATGGTCCTAGAGGATAACCTGTGTGTGAATCTTGTGCTTCAGTCCCTACTAGATTCCTTTTCATAGTTCTCTATGCTGGTAAGACAAAAAAGAAAAGGAAGACAGAGAAGTCCCTTGAGAAGGGTAAGGGCAAGGGTAGATCGGGTAAAGCAAAGGTTACTAAAAAGATCCGGAAAATGACAAAGGCTAGTGCTTCTATTACGGTAAAGACGGGCATTGGAAGAGGAACTATAAGGAGTATATTGTAGAGAAGGTGAAACAGAAGCTTGGAGAAGCATAAGTACATTCATGATCAGTCTCCATTTGTCAGACTCATTTGATAACACATAGGTATTGGATACCGACAGTACTTATCATATCTGTAATTAGTTGCAGGTTCTGACAAGACCTAGGAGATTAATAAGAGGTAAGATGGACCTCAAAATAAGTAATGGAGCAAAAGTTGCTGCTATTGCTATTGGCGAGGTCACCCTACATCTACCTGGTGGAGTTACTATTATATTAGATGCATGTTATTTTATCACTCTATTATCAAAAACGTTATTTTTATTTCATGTTTGACATTGAATGGTTATAAAGTAGTTTTTTAGAATAACAGTTGTTCAATTATTAAGGATGATGAGATCATCACGAGAGAAACATTGCATAATAGTTTAATTATGCTAGATATTGCTCCATATATCATAAATGTAAGTGAGTCCAAGAGAAAACAAGATGAGGTGAACAGTACATACCTATGACATTGTAGGCTAGGTCATATCTATGAGAGAAAGGTTCAAAAGTTGTTGAAGGATGAATTTCTATATTCATTTGACTTTGAGTCATATGCAACTTACGAACCTTGCCTTCGTGGAAAGATGACTAACTCTCCATTTAGTGGAATCGGAGAGAGAGCCACTGAATTGCTAGAACTCATACATAGTGATGTATGTGGTCCTATAACAACTTAAGCAATCGGTGGTTATTCCTACTTTATTATTTTCATTGACGATTTCTCTAGGTACGGACACATGTACTTGATGAAGTACAAGTTTGAAGCCTTCAAGAAATTCAGAGAATATAAGAATAAAGTAGAGAATCAGACTAGAAAAAGTATCAAGACTCTTTGATCAGATCAAGGTGGTGAATACTTGAGTACAGAGTTCACTTAGTTCCTCAAGGACTATGGGATTTTGTCCCAATGGATACCTCTTTATACACCCTAGCTCAATGATGTATTTGAAAGGAGGAATCGTACACTGTTAGACATAGTGCGGTCCATGATGAGTTTTATCGACCTAACCATCTCATTCTAGGGATACACTCTAAAGTCCGCAGC
Organism: Musa beccarii; assembly: GCA_024322285.1. NCBI lineage: Eukaryota > Viridiplantae > Streptophyta > Magnoliopsida > Zingiberales > Musaceae > Musa > Musa beccarii. The sequence goes on from CM044397.1 coordinate 31,778,864, forward strand.
TTACCTTCTGAATAGAGTTTCAACTAAGTTGGTAGTATCTACACCATATGAGATATGGAAAGGGAAACTCGGTTAAGATTTGATATTGCCTTACTCATGTTAAGAGACACAACCCTGACAAGTTAGAATCTAGGACGGAACGATACAAGTTCGTGGGATACCCCAAGAAACTTGTGAGTATTATTTCTATTACCCCAAGGATCAAAAGGTCTTTGTAGTCAAGAAAGTAGTATTTCTCGAGAAGGAGCATATTCTTAATGGAGACAGTGGGAGCGTGATAGAATTGGGCAAGGTTGGAGAACCTAGTTCAAGCATCATTCCACAGTTAGAGTCTGTTCAGGTACCTAGCACATAAGTTTCGACTTTACATAGGTTCGATAGAGTATCCCATCCTCCTGAGAGATATGTAGGATATATCAAAGGAGAGAATGTTGAGGATATTGATCCTCAGACCTACGAGGAGCCTATTACGAGTATAGGCTCCGGGAAGTGATAAGAAGCCATGAATTCAAAGATAGATTCCATGTACTCCAACAAGGTTTGGAACCTAGTTGATGCACCTGAGAGTATCATACTCATTGGTTGCAAGTGGATCTTCAAGAAGAAGATCAGAGTAGATGGAAAGGTAGAGACTTGTAAAGCGAGGCTAGTGGCTAAGGGGTATCGTTAAAGCCAAGGTGTTGACTACAACGAAATCTTCTCACCCATAGTCATGCTAAAATCCATCTGAATTCTTTTGGGTATTGCAGCACACTATGAGATCTGGCCGATGGATATGAAAACCACGTACCTTAATAAAAACTTTGAGCAAGAGGTATATATGATATAGCTTAAAGGTTTCATATCCAAGGACAGTCCAGATAAGGTGTATATGTTGCTTAGATCCATCTATGGACCGAATTAAGATTTATAAAGTTGGAACATAAGTTTTGATGAGGCGATCAAATCATATGACTTCGTTAAGAACGAAGATGAGCCTTGTGTGTACATGAAGGTAAGTGGGAGCACTATTACCTTTTTGGTGTTGTATGTGGATGACATCCTGATTATTGGAAATGATGTAGGATGGTGCTGTCAGGCCCATATGGTTTCCAATCAAGTCTCGCTCTAATCGGATTCTCCGGGAGAACTCTTTCTCTCTCAATCCGAATGACCCTGGCTAGGGATTTGCCTAAGTAAGAACACATGAGATATTTCTCTCATGATACCGAGAGTGAATGATCCTTTATTGACACTCAAATAGTCCTCATAATGTTGGCTGTCACTCCCAATAACCGGTTGTACTAGATCTGGAACTTCCAAACCTATAAGTCCGGTATCAAAGAGCGAAATACTCATACAAGACATCCTTGGTGTCTCAAGTCTAAGGACTAGATACACTACTATGACTACAGAATTGCTGTCTGATGTGAGGTATCAATAACCATCTAGCATTCCGTAAGTGGATCAATCAATGAACTCATTCTCTAATGAGCACCTGTACTATACCCTTAATGTCCCCACATGAGTAGCTGAGACCAGCCACCTCTATCATATGGACAGGTATATTGCATACCAGTTTGTCTGGTTATCTCGATGTCCCTTTCAAGTAACCTATGATCGGGATTATTTAGGATTTGTGTTTAAAGGTAAATCAGTCTCATTATCATGATCTCATCACGATTCGATTCCCATTGCATAGATCCAATGACAACATAATATACATCCAGATAATATGAGAAAATGTCAATAATCATAAGCAAAAAGATTGATGCAGCATATTACAAGTGTCATCACTCACGTGATTGGCTTGTAGAGCATATATAACTTACAATATATTACTACTAACTCGACCACAAAATCGGAGTACATTGCTGCTGCAGAGGCAGTAAAGGAGAGAGTCTGGATGAAGTAGTTCATCATAGATCTGGGAGTCGTACCGAGCAGTGAGGAGCTAATTCTCTTATATTACGACAACTACGAGGCGATTGCTCAAATAAGGGAACCCGGGTCTCATCAGAAGTATTCTGAGAAGGTTCTAGCTTATTAGAGAGATCGTGACCCGAAGAGATGTAGCAATAGAAAAAGTTCTATCCAAAGATAACATTGAAGATCTACTGATAAAGCCATTGACTCAGATTGTATTTCAACGTCACAGAGGTCTAATGGGGATCAAACATGTATGTGATTGGTTTTAGGTCAAGTGGGAGATTGTTAGTTATAGGTGCCCTACAAGCCAATCACGTGAGTGATAGCACCTGTGACACACTATATTGGTCTCTTTGCTCATTATTACTGATATTTTCTCAAATTATCTGAATGAATATTATGATGTCCTTGGATCTGTGCAATGAGAATCGGATCATGATGAGATTACAAGAATGAGACTGATATACCTTTAAACATAAATCCTAAATCATCCCGGTCGTAGGTTACTTGAAAAGGACATCGAGATAACCAAATAGACTAGTGCGCTGTATACTCATCTATATGATGGAGGTGACTAATCTCATAATCGCTTGTGTGGGGACACTAGAGGTATAGTGCAAGTGCTCATTGGAGAATGAGTTCATTGATTAATCTGCTTATGAAATACTAGATGGTTAATGATACTTAATGTCAGATAGTGATTCCATAGTTCTAATTGTATATCTAGTCCTTAGACTTGAGACACCAAAGATACCTTGTATAAGTACTTCATTCTTTGACGTCGGACTTACAGGTTTAGAAAACTCCAGATCTGATATAATCGGTTCTCAAGAATGGTAGCCAACCTTACAAAGGCAATTGAGTATCAATAGAGGATCATCCACTCTCGATATCATGAGAGAAATATCCCGTGTGTTCGCTCAAGCAAAATCCCTAGCCAGGATCGTTCGGATTGAGAGAGAATGAGTTCTTCGAGAGAATCCGATTAGAGCGAGACTCGAACAGGATTCCGTATGGGCCTGACATTATCATACCTAATATACGATCTTTAGGATATTAAATGAATAAGGGACAATAGATACATGGTAATTGAGGACAGACAGGTCCGATGGATTAGATCCCTCTGTACCGTCTAAGGACTATGGCGTAGTAGTAGCTTAGTATGTCCATAGTCGATGAGTCGAGTGAATTATTATAGAGATAATAATTCACTATATCAGAAGGAGTTTTGAGTCAGAATGAGTTTTGACGGGAGCGACTCATGGCCAGCTCGGTATCGGGCCTAGAGGGTCACACACTTAGGTGGATGTTGCGACGAGTAGAGGTGTGGATATGAGATATCTATAGAGCCTCTAGTTTGAATCATATGGATAAAATTCAATTGGATGATTAGATAGAGATCCAATTAAATGATTGGATAAGATCCAATTTGATAGAGATCTAACTAGATAATTGGATACAGATCCAACTAGATAATTGGATAGAGATCCAATGTGAATAGGATCCATTAAGGATAAGCTTCATGCACATCTATAAATCAAAGAAACTTCATGGTTCATAGGCTAGAGATATTAGTAGTCGCCCCTCCTATTCTCCTCAACCTCCTCTCCTCCTCTTTAACTCTGACAACCTTGTAGTGCACGTGGAGAGGACGATCTCGCGATGATCCGAGGAGCATTGTCGCTGCGTCCGCTATATGGATTACCGCTAGAGAGGAGTATGCTAGTACTCCTTTATCCTCTTCATCAGATCTGAAAATTTTAGGGATATACGATCTCCCTAGATAACACTTCAAACATAATACGTGTGATTTTTTGGATTTACGATTTTTCGCGTATCAATCATCGCACAATGATCAAGTACTTAACTATGAAAAATCTGATCTTATTTTTATTTTTCGCTACGCATGAGATACCGATTCATGATTTTTTAACAAAATTAACCACAGTAGTCTAGACACTAAATACTTCACATGCCTCTATAGGTAACCATTATACAAGGTCTCAAATGTGACCAAAATGTGCCTACACATGTCCATACCCAATTATCTCCAGCGAGTGTGCAGCGAGCTCCTGCACGTGGTCATCCTCTTTCGCATGTCAACAGATGTAGTAGTACTCATCGTCGAATCGATTGTCTTCTATGACGCAAACGATCCCTGCATATTATTCTTAACAAAGACATGTTTGCAAGTAAAATAACATTGAGTAATCCTGATCTATGGGCTATACAAAGACTCTTCCTCCCCCATATCAGACCTCGAAATCAAGCCGTGCTGCACCAAAGTGGGTTGCTTGACCCTAGAAGAACCAACTAAGTGTTCCAAATCAATTGGAGTCTTGGATGCAAGAATCGCACACATAAAATTTCTATATCCCAAGCATCCACATTTAAAACAAATAGAAGAAATGTTTGCATAAAAAAATCTAAAAAATACCAATCTTAGGTTTGTCAATCACCATACAAACATACAAATCCCAAGAATACAAATACAGATGCCTTGTCTTAAAAGGGATCGAAAGATGAATCTACATACAAACATGGACATCCCAACCTTTCTCAAAGGAAAGAAACCTTTCATCCAAACGAAGTGATCATCCAATAAAAGAAGCAATATTTATAATACACTCCTTATACCAATGCTCCATAGGTAAACCCGAGAATTGTATCTACACAGGAGCTGACTAGAATTGCTTCATCATAACTTAAAAATTAGGTCTCTATAATATATCAAGTGAATAATGTCACTCCGAAAGAACCATGGATCCTTGGTCAAGATACGAACAGCCTTAGCCTTCTTGGTGAATTTAAATAGAAAAAAATCTCAATTAAGATCTAAAACTAACAAAGGAGTACACCTTCATACGCTGTTCACTAATGATCGAATAGCATCCAAAGATGGTGACTTTTGTAAAAACCAACCAACTAGACTAAATTTCTATTTATCCTTCAATCGATTCCTACGATCATCTTTAAATTTAATAAAATCGATTAAAGAATCATGGATTTATCAAACATGGAAGAACCAAGAAGAGAACAGAATCAAAAGTCCATGTAGTGTTTGATATCACCTATACACAGGAGACGTTCTTGGAATCCTAGAAGCCTGACCCATAGGGGACGCTTTGATACCCCTAGAACTCTCATCAGCATCCTCACCCAGAATGGGCTCCTTGAAAGGCACACTTTTTCATTTGGAGTGTAGCTCCTTTGAAGTAGTAGTAATCTTGCTTATGAGACGATCGACCATTAGTGCAATCATGACTAAAGGAGGATTAGCCCACCACCAACACGATCGTTGTCAGCATCACAATAGGAGCTTAAGAAGAGAAAAGCGGACCCTTTGAAAGAGAGGAAGGTGGTGGGGCCAATGGGCTCTCCCCTATTACCCCAAAAGGAACCCTAACATGCAAGGTTTTCTTATACGAATGCCAAAGCTTCTCTCACTAGCAATGTCTTATAGGAGTTGCAAATTTTGATATTTTCATTTGTGAATAATTGGGTATAGAAGATAAAGTGAAAATGACAAATGGTTTCGGTATTATGACTTTATTGCTACTATTATTGCACACTGGTCATTCCAAATTTATATAAAATATTTTTTAAATAAAATATGATATACCAAATATAAGTCAATTTACGATACAACTAGAAAAGAGTCATATCAGGCATGCTTTTAATATTATGTTATGAGTACAAATGAGTCACATTAAGCATGCAAGTAGAGAGATTCAAATAAAAAGGAAATATAATTTTCCTACATCAGGATTTAAAGATTTTTTGTGATGATTTTCTTAAAACAATACTCTCTTTTTGGTTTTTCCCAAAAAGGTCCCTAAAATCTAAAAATCTCAAAACTACCCCCTCCTTCCTCCACATCCTTCTATTCCTTCACCTTCATCGCCTACCTCATTTTTTTTTTGCCCTTTGCTCTCACTAGAGATCCTATTGTTGGTGGATACGAAGGAGAGGGGAGAATGGAAAAAGAGGGAGGAGAAAAATGTAAGGAAAGGGTGGGCGATATGCAATGAAGGGGAGGAGAAGAGAGAAGAGATGTAAAAAAATAAGAGAGGAATGAGAGGAGACAGAGAAGGATGGATGATGGAAGAGGAATTGAAGGATGGAGAGGGGAAAGGGGAAAGGGCAGGTGGCGACAATTGTGGAGGCAATAGTGGCAACGGAGAAAGGAGAGAGAAGAAGAAAAAAGAAGTGATAGTTTCAAGATTTTTAAACTTAAAAATATTATTTAAAAAATACTGTTTGAAAATAACTAAAAAATAAAAATATTTCTTAAAAATACTAATTTTTTTTATAGAAAAAATATTTTTAAAGTAAAATGCATCTCAAGCATAGTATGATGATGATAACCAAATTTCACGTTAATGATGATAGCATTCAAGTGAATACTTGAGTTGAATTCTGTTCATTGATTGATTCCCTCTCTTTTTATTTTTTTTTTCTGTTTCTTCACGAGCGAGTGGTGCTCATTAAGTTGCTCAAAGTAGAGAGGAAACATATTTTTGGGCTCTCCCTCCTTTCCCGTGGCTTCGACGCGGCTTATGATCTATCATGACATAAGGGTCAAAAAGAACAGAAAGGGACACATGGCGAAACAAACCACCCCACCCTAACCCCCAACCACATCCCCCCGCCCATAGCCCAGCTCCCTCCCCTCCCCTCCCTTACAGGTCTGCTCCAACGGTCAAATTTTCAAAATACAAGCTCCACGCGTCCGCGAGAATCTGTTGGCAACGGTCGAAAAATTCAAATTTCGTACGCACAAAAAACCCTCTGCCTCTTGCTGCTATATAAGTAGAGAGAAACGCCGCCACCGTGCAACCCAACCGAGCCAACCCTTTCGAGGAGGAGGAAGAGGAGAAGAGAAGGGAAAGAGAGTCAGCCATGGACTTCCACAGCCTGCCGAGGAGAGAGCTTCAAGCCCTCTGCAAGAAGAACCGCATCCCTGCCAACATTACCAACGTCGCCATGGCCGACGCCCTCCAGGCTCTCCACGCCGTACGATCTCCCACCTCCCCCTTCCTTTCATTTTACTTTTTCGTTCCCTCTTTCCTCACTCAATCGTATGTGTTTGGTTCCAACTCAAACAGGGCGGAGGGATTGAGGGCATGGAGGAATCGCTGTGGAATCAGTCCCCCAAGAAAGCTCAGGCCATCTCGACCGACCTCCTGAGCTCCTCTCGCAGGACCTCCGCTCGCCGGGCGGTGGCTCCCGCACTTGTCGAGCCCAGAGAGCAGCAAGCAAGCCCCCTGCCTCGGGCTCGTCGAGTGACCGCAAAGGCCTCCGAGATCGAGAAGCTGTTCTCGGAAGAAGAAGATAAAGAGGAGAAGGATGGACCTGCAGAGACGACACCCATAGCCTTGGTCAAGCGTAGCACCACGAAGAAGTCTCAAGGGGCGACGACCACGAGGAACACCAGAAGAAGGACGAGCAAGACAGAGGATGTCGAAGCCGCGGAAGAAGGTCTCGTCAAGGCAACCAAAACTCCAGCCACTAGAACCGGCCGGAGAACGACGGCTCCGAGGGGAGCCGAGTCCTCGGTTGGGGTGGAAGAAGGGGCAGAAGAGACGATGGTTTCGTCGAGGATCACAACTCGCCGGACGAGGCAGTCCTCGACGTCGATTGCAGTTGATGACTCCACGACAACCGTGAGGAGGAGCACGAGGACCAGGGCGAGGGCTTCGATCCGTCAGATGGAAACCTTGGCCCAAGAAGAAGCAGCAACAGCAGCAGAACAAGCGGAAGAAGGTGAAGATGATGAAACGCAGTGTGGGTTCTTCTTTCCTTTAATTCCACCATGTCTTTCTTCGTTTCTTATTAGAGATCGTCTATGTTGACTATAGTCGTCGAGGCCAAGAATTACATGGAGGGACACGATGGTTCTCGGAAGCAGACCTCAGATTTGGCAACAGGCAAGATGCCTGATCTCGAAGAGACTGAAGGAATCGACGGTGAAAAGTGCGAACAAGATTCCAACTTGGAGGTCGTAGAAGCCGATCTTCCACAGCACCAGCTCGAAAAAGATGGATTGATCCCAGAATGTGAAGGATCCGATGACGTAAATAAGTCGGAAAATGAGACTCAACCAGAAGAAGTGGAAGAAGGTAAAGCGTTGCTAAGTATTTATTCTGTGAAGGTTCTTGCTTCTTACCCTTGCAGTTCCTAACCAGTGATGATGATCCATGTGAACTGTAGGCATCAAAACGAATGATTCTTTGGAAAGAGACGGCACAAAGCCGGCAGATTCGACACCAGGGGATGCTTCTCATCTCTTTTTCATGAAGTCACCAGAGAAGATCGAGGAAGAAACTGATGGAGATCAAGACAAAGATGTTCATGGCGAGAACCGTGAGCAGGACTGCAATGTGGTCGTCGAAAACACCAGTCTTTCCCTGCATCAGCTGGCCGTAGACGACGCTGAAGAAGACGAAGCTGAAGTGATCAATGAAGAACCAGTACCAGATGCAGAGAGAGGCTGCGAAGGACAACAAGAATCACCTGTCGAAGGGCTCGTATCTTGTTTAGAGAATCTGGAGATCGATGGAGATGCTGTGGAGGAGCAAAGCAAGAGCGAGGAGGAAACAAAGAATTCCAGTGTCCTGTATCTTTCAGCTCCAGAAAAGGACGCGGAGGAATCCGGGAATGGGGAGGATGAGATACCGGAGGAAGCAGGAGACAACACTGCTGAAGTTGTTGCTTCCTCTCCTCCCCAGCAGATTCATCTGTATTCAACGAGCTCCGAGAGATCAAATGCTGTCGACTTGACTGCTGAAACCTTGACCCAAGCTGAGTTTAGAGCTCCCTCTGGGTTGACTCTGAAGATTGCCGGAGTGATCTTCGAGGCGGAGAAAAGTGAGAACAAGATCGAACACGGGGACAAGTGCCAACACTGTGATGCTGACGATGACAACAAAAGCTTGGATGAGTCGAGCACGACAGCAGTCATATGTGGGGAAGTCCGGGTGGAAACCGATGCTGAGAAACAGGGTTCGCATGTAGACTTGAATTGTATGAGCTTGAGAAAGCTGAAGATGCTGTACAAGGAGAAGATTAGCGACCTCAACGGCAAGGTAAGGCATCAAAGGTGTTATGAGTTCCTCTGAGGATTCGGCCTTGGGATCATGTATTTGATTGATACCTTCGTCTTTTGTTGACCAGGTGGAAGGAAGGAGATTGGCTCTTGCTGAGATTAACAAGAACATTATCTAGCGGAGATGTTGCTGATGATTGGCATAATAAGGAGAGAGACTAAAATATATAGAAGCTGTCATTTGCGCCTCTCTTTTTTTGTATGAGATGAGTCCGTTGTCTGTGCTAAGAAGAAACCATGGTTTCTGCAGCAGGCACTGTTTTTTTTTTTTTGTTGTCCTGAATTGAATAAACATGTATTTTTGTGCTTTCCACAAGTAAACTTCAATTTCTTTAGCATTTGCAAAGATGGCAACAGGGAACCACGACTTACACCCACTCAGTTAACCTATTATAGAGCCTATTTGGATGGATGTTCATGAACTCATGTAAGCCAAACGAGACTACTATTGAATGAAATGGACCTAAATTAGATTGAGCTCCTTCGAGGCCAACCTAAAGCCAGGATTTCTGATGTCAATCATCTTAGCTGTGTCCTCCAGCCACTAAAACAGAGGTCAATGAGATGGTATTTCTCATCACAATTGCAAAATCAATATTTTTTTTTTCTACCAATCAACAAATTGGTAGACAAAGTCCAACAATTTGTCTTCGAAAATGGTCTTCTTATCAAGCATTTTAGATTAGCATCGCAATTGCAAATCAACAGTTTGTGCAAAATTAATAGTACAACTCTTAGAGAAAAAGATCTAACAATTTGTGTAGTTCCAAAAATGGTTCCCTTATCAGAGTTTTGGTTTAGCATCACAATTGCAAAATCAACAGCACAACTCAATAATCAGAACCATAGATGGGTACTTCAGATGGAGAAACTAGCCATTAATATTGAAATATGGAGCTGTCAGAACTTTCCAGTATACATGTTATGCTGCGTATGATTTGTATGTAATGAAGATAATCCGATGAAGATGAACATATTATACAAGCAACTAATTATATTTCGCCACTTGATTTATTATCTAAGCACGTACCAAGAGGTGAATAAGCAGAAGATGCCTCAAATCACTAGTCAAGGAGAATTAGTTCAATCTTCTTCTCGTGGACGAGTCAAGAACACCTCCATCAGCATCAAAGGAACCAGAGGTGCTGCTTCTACCTCTCCTCATATTAAACCAAGATGACCCTGCATTATATGGTTCTGCAAGGGCATCAGAACTAGCACCATCTCCCTGTATGTCCGCCATGGTGCTAGAAGCAGAAGCTTGATCGGCAGCCAATGCTGATTCAGCCCGAGGCCCACTCACAAATGGGGTGGAATTTAGAGGATCAACAGATGAAGTAGATGCACCATATCCGTTACCACTACTTGCAAATTGTCCAACCACCCTACCAAAGTTAGCAGTTATAGCAGCTGATCTGTCTCTGCCAACATCATACATGGAAAACTGGTGCCTAGCTCCATCTTGAAAAATAGAATCTATGTTACTTGTAATAGGGGTTGGCACATTGTTTACAGGCAATCCAAGCTCTCCAGTGATAGATCCACTTTCAGGGTTCACCTCCCTTGACAGTCTTCTCATCCTCAGCCTAATTAGAGCTCTACCATGAACATTGTCATATATATCTTGCTGGCTTGGATCTGCAAATGCTCCGTATCTATTTCCAGTACGTATTTGCTGATCCAGAATGCGCCTCCATGAGGCTGCAATTCCCTCATCCAGTCTCCTCGAAACAGACCAAACCTGCTGCCTAAAGCTCTCAAATCTATTTCCATGTGGCCTTGGTGGGATTTTAACAGCTGATTCTGCATCTTCCCCATTTTTCTTTTCAACGCTAGTTTGTGAACTCCCTCTACCATAAATAGGTACGATCTTTGGTTCAGTTACCTCGCCTTTGCACACAGGGCATTCTTTGTGATCGGAATGAATATGCAGCCACTGATACAAACATGGCCAGCAAAATAAATGGCCACATGAAGTAACAACAGGTTCTGCAGCCATGTCGAAGCAAATATTGCACTCAAAGTTAGCAGCACTTTTACTTTTATCTTCCCTCTCCTCTTCTGAAGCTTCCATTGCTTTGTTTTCAGCAATCAGTTTGTGTTTATCATTGCATTCCGAAGGTCTTTGGGAGCTCACTATGTCAGGCACCCTCTGCTCAGGATTAGGCAACAATGATGAACCAAAACTGAGCCTCTCACCAGCATGCGGAAGCGAAGACCTAAATCGCCTGTTTGGCCATCGATTGCTCGACTGCATCAGCCTGCTGAAACATAAATCAGGGTAGCAAGAGGGCACAGTTCTCGAAGAGGGCCCATCTTCCGGACACAGGGATTCACTAGTTTGAGCGGTAATTGAGGGGTAAAAGCTAAACGTTGCTGCGCCATGATCTTGATGGTTTGCTGATCCACGAACAATAGGTGGCAAGTAAGCTTCACCCGGTTCCTGCAGAGCAGGCAGGTGTTCGACACGGATAGGAGAATATGCGGCGTCAGTTCCTTCAGGGTCTCCAACAACCGGCGGAATGGGAGCGAAGTACGAGGCGTACTCGGGAGTGTAGACTCTATCGGACGGTAGAACAGCCGGCAGCTCAGGGGTGTATTCGGCATGCGAAGGAGAGTAGGGAGGGTGAGACTCCGATGGCTCCACGGCCCACGACAAGGGAATTGGAGCACGGCCGTCCTCGGCAGCGGTGGAAGGAGACGGCCGGAGCGGCAATGAGCTGAGCGAGAGATCAGAACCGAGGTCAAGACGGCGTGGAGGTGGGGAGCGAGGCAGACCTAGGTGGAGATTCAGATCCATCCTCCTCCTACCAAAAAGAGTCAAATCAGAAACCCTAGCCAAAACCAGCACCAAGAGCAAGGATTTTTGTTCCCTTTGACTAGAATGAGATGTCTTTCATCACCGGCGCAGTTATCTTGCGGAACAGGAAGTAGGGTTACGGTTCCCTCTAAAGTGGCAAAGCAAGTGGCGATCGAAAAATGAAACCCTAGAAAGCTAAGAATTAAAAGTTACATTCGGTCGAAATCAAACACGAAACAAACGGAAATCTCCAGTAATTACAACGAAAACAGGTCGAAGAGCGTCAGAGAAGAAGGATTTAGAGAGAGTCTCACCCGGATTTAGAGATTCTTCTTTCTTCTCTTTCCCGCAACCACCTCCGGGAGAGGGGAGGAAGTAGGGATCGAGTACTTAGTTATAAGCGCAGCATCGCCGTCTGAATCCGCATCGAACGGCTCGGATGACGCAGTCGTAGTCGGATTTGCTCAAGGCTTCTCTGTGGCAACTACGTGTCTGGTGGTGATTCGAAGAAGAGAGTGCGCCCCTTTTTCTATCCAATCACGAAGTGGGTAGTGTACATGGCGATCAGAAAAGCTCATTAAAAAGAGAGTAATAAGACTAATCTTACGTGTCAGAAATGAACAGGCATTGCAATTAAGTCGGATTCGAGTCGGAATCCACTCGTTAAAGCCTTAATTTGAGGAGAGATTGATCGTCGAATCCGCAATTGACGAACACTTGGGCACGTCCTAAGCCGGCTTCTCGCCCCCTCCAGACTCCCCCCTTCTTCTTCTTCCTCTCTCGTTCTCAAGAGCAGCCTTGTGGATTGAATGAGTTGCAACATCCCTCTGAGTTTTGCAGCACAGACAAGCAGTCCATTTTCTGTGCAGTTTACCGTTTAAGATGCATGAGCTGCTGGAAGCAATGGAATCTGAACACTCATGTTCTGGAGACCTACTGCGAGGAACTGAATCACGCACCCGGCGAAGCAATGGAATCTGTCACAGACCTACGCTGCTTACGCTTCCTAAATGGATTTTTTTTTTCCTGTTTCGGATAAATAAAAGAAGGCATCTTCTTGCACAGATCGAAAGAAATGGAAAAACAATTGGTTGAAGAAACTGAACTCTTAAATTTTCTCGTTTCCCAAAAGAGATGGGATCGACTTCCAAAGCAATCCACGCCAACTTCCGCTTCGTGTGCATTCACTGAGGTATTCCCTCTATCACCACGATATCCAGAAAAGAGCGCAAAGTAATACAATTAGCAACACATCCTTCAAAGGAAATCTGCAGATTAAGTTGGCAGTTTAAATGCATATAACAGAAAAGACCATACAAAGATACGCAGTACCGCGCGCCATTTACATTGTCACCATCGTCGTCATCATAGTTACCATAGCACACCATACTGAATCCAAGCAAAGAGTTCTGAACAAGCATTCAACACGAGCATATAGGTACTTATTGCTTGCTGCTATTTATTCCCACAGAGGCGACAGATGCAGCAGCGTTCAGGGCTGAGGAGGCTTATCCAAGTCCTCCAGGGGGCGGAACCACACGGTCTGGTCCAGCGCAGACGGGCCGCTGCCCGGAGCGGCCGCCACCTTCTCGCCGCCAGCAGCGGAGGCACTGCCCTCGTCGGCCGGTCCGAAGACGCCGGTGGTGGGGTGGGGGCTCCAATACTTGTCAGAGTTTGCGTCGATCACATGGTCCGGCACCACGCTCGGCGGCACCAGCTCGTCAACGTTCTTATCGTACGAGGAGACGTGCACCGCCCTCCTCCTGCACGAAGCACTAGTTTGACATAGTTAAAGATATGGGTTTTGTCCTATTCATGTCAGAATAAAAGCGTCGAAGTCGAAGACACCGCCACAAAGGGCTACGTGATGCAACATGGTCCCGGCTGTCGATATATGCTAACATGGACACCGACCCGTCTCACCGACCTCCCTTGTGTAGGGAGGTAGTGATGTCCTCACAGGTGAGCCCCGTGAGGGCCCAACGGGGCAGACGACACCGTGGGGAGGTTGGTCACACCTCCCTAAACACTATTTTTTTTTTTTTTGGGAAAAAAATGTGCGGTTGGGAGGAAAAAATAAAAAAATAAAAGATTAGAAAAAGTGAGACGTCGAAGATCTCGAGGAACGCATCGTACGGATGAGATCGTACGAGCGAAGTTGGCAGTAAGAGCGCACTATCACGACCAACCGACGCGCCGGTCCTTCATTCGTTGTTCATGGTTTTTCTTTTATTCTTCTTTTAGAACTGCCAGTGAGCAACAAAGCGGGTGTGACGCCAGAGAGTGCAAAGAAACGCGGTGCGTATGATGAATCGAAAGACATATGTATCCAATGATGGATCAGATCAGAGCTCCAAGTTCACGACCAAATCATCGATCTAGGAAAACGATCCTAAGTTCATCCAGAAACAGGAGGTTGACCCACTTAAATTTCTCTTTACGACCAACACCAGATCAAAAGGTGTCCCAAAATCAACACAGTAATATTCATCTTGGTTAGGATGCCCTAATACCTGGCAAAAACAGGTGCCGGAGAGGCGGCGGCCGGAGCGGCCCAGATCTGGCTGACGAATCGCTTTCCGAACCCTGCAGCGAGCGCTGGCGCTTTCGAATTGGCTGCCATACAAAGAAGAGATGAGATCTAAAAGAAGGCAGAGTGTTTGTTGGGAAGAGGGGGCGGAGGATCAAAGAAGAAGGTCGCGCTCTCCACTACCTTCCCCCTTCTTCGGCAAATATATAGAGGACCCGCAGTAATCGGCCACCTACTCGCCGTGAACCACTTCAGCTGACGGAATGCTGCCCCCATCAACGGCGTTGAAGCTTTTAAATGACAACAATGTCCATGGCATGGGCAACTTTGAATTTCCTGGAACTTAATTTACGGTATCCAAGATTGACCGTAATCGCGACGATGCCTTTGGCATCAAGTAACAGGAAAGGTGACTTCCATACCATAAAGATTGCAACTTTGGGAATATTGTTGGCAGTAATAGAGCACTTTATGTTGGTAGCATCTGCCACGGTGTCCTCGTCAAAAGGATTACGGAGGACAAGACCTTTACAGTCGATTATGAGAGGGCACATATGTTTGCACTATTTTTAAGAGATTCTTCCACTGGATAGGGCATGTCGTGTGGTGCATGCAAGTTGTATGAATCCTCGAGCTGTTCACCGTCGAGCATTGGCAATACATACCAGTGATAGCTCTCTTGCTGATTTATGAGCCGGTGAGTGACCACGGTGTGGAAATTCCGTGCCGTGATGGGCGTGCCTGGTTCACCGAACACTGGCGTGGACGTCTAGCGTTCCACCAAAAGGATAATGGCCCGTCTTCACGTTGGAGAGTCTGTCATGTCTCATCAGCCTTATCTTTCTGGTAAAGCAGAAGGACGTGGAGCTCATACCACAGGATCAAAATACTTGAGACAACATTGACATTAGACTACATCCAACTAAATTTCAACTCTCACAAATCATTATCATCACTCGCTTTAATCTTCCTCATCATCGAAATCTGAGTCATCGGTAGGCGGTTCTTCCTCTTCGATCTCTGAATCAGTCAGCACATACACGGCTTTCGTCCTGTTCTCCCTCTTCGGTCGGGTCCGTGCTGCTGCCACTTCATTCGTCGTCTCCGCTGGGCCGCCAGGTGAAGGTCCGTTAGAGTCTTCACTCCCAGAGGGAGAACTTGGAGGCCGACCCAGCACTGACCCACTTCTCTTGTTGAAAGGAGAATCCCTCATCTTCCTCACCTTCTTCTCCGGGGAGTTCCCTCCATTCTCTGCTGGCTTAAGCACTTCAGTGATCAACTTCTGGCTCAAAACAGGCTTGCTGCTCTGTGCCGGACCCCTCTTCCTGGTGGTCGTGGCCGGTTTAGCCTTTTCATTCGCAGGCTTTCTCCCTCTACCTTTCCGTCCTTTAGGCTCCTCCACCAGATTGAAATCCTTGTCGTTGTCTTCCTCCTCTATGGTAGGCATGTAATTTTGAGCTTCGTCGTCCTCGTTATCGGAGAGGACTGTAAGAGTTGCCTTCCTTGCAGCAGCAGTTCTACTCGCTTGTTTCTTCTGCCCTCCTCCCTGCTGCTCTACTGCTACTGAATCAGTTTCCATCACTGCAAAATTCGAAAACCAGAAGGCATACATATAAATTGCATGTGAAGGAAGAAATGACATGTGAGGCGTGCAAACCGGTACCTGTTTGATCAGGAGAAGAGTCAAGATTGTAAGCAGCAAGCCGGTCTTTCAGATCATCTATATCATCATCTTCATCACTTTCAATCACCGTGTTCTAAGAGAGCAAAATCAAAGCCTTGGGTAAGATTGAGTAGACTTTCTAGAAGCAAACTATGAACCATCAGCAAAGGAAAATAAATCAACCTTCTTCACAGGAGCTCTCTTGGATCCCACGTTAGTCCTCTTTTGTCCTGTTTCAGTCACCGTCTTCTCTGATCCAATGACAGATTTGTTTGAAGCGTTCTTTCTTGGCTTCTTAGGTGCTTGTCTGGATGGTACGGCACCAGCGTTATTTTTCATCCTCATCTCCTCAGATTCAGCATCTTTCCGTTCTAGCTTCTGTTTTCAAGTGTAGGCAGCAAATTTAGAACAAGTAAAATGAACGAGGAGACTAGAAAAACAAGTTCTCAAGTAGCAGTGATACTGACATCTAACTCCTCTTCCAACGCATCAAGTTCCTTCAACCATAGAGATCTTGGGGATGTCCTCCTTAGATCATCAACCTCGCCATCTAGTTTGTCCTTCTCTGCACAAAGCTCTTGAACCTTCTCCAAAGTCAAGGTTCCTATGGGCATAGACATCAAGTACTCGTAGTCACTGGCTTTTACTCCACGTTTTCCTGCCTCTGGGCTCTCTTCCTCCTGTTCATCTTCTTCCTCCTCTTCCGTGGCTTCAGCGGCAGCAGCATCGATGCCTTTTGTCTTCTTTGGCATGGGAGTGAAACCTTTCTGCTGCAGCTCGAGGAACAAATCTGCTCTCTTTCGGTTGTTGACTATTATCTCACCTCTAACCACCCCAAGGATGAACCTCACTTTGTTATCCAGCTTCAGCAACTGCAACTCGAGATTGTCCAAAAGTGCTTTCTGCTCGAATGTGGTGAAAGATCAGCATATACTCGATGTTTATATATGACCTACAAAATTTGAACAAAATAATCACAGAATGCTCACCTTTCTCTTCTCATAGAATTCATATCTCAGATGAAAGAACTCCTCAAGAACTGCAAAAAATTTTAGGTGTCAGTAACTGATTCAAGCAGAGAAGGAATACATCTTGATGTTTCCTGAATAAGAAACTCACTCTGCTCGGAGTTATCATATTTCTTAATGACACCCTTAGGGTCAAATAGGTGCATATTTGTGGTGCCAATTGATGTAGTCAGCTTAAACTTTTTCTCCAGCCCTTCTTGCCTGGCAATGCTCAAGTTCTCCTCTGTCAGAGTAACCTCAAAGTGCACGGTTTTGTCATCATTGTACTCTCGATAATCCTGTAAATAATGTGCAAACAAATTAGTAATTCTAGCAGAAAACTAACACAAACCTATTCACCAGCAAGTTACCTTAATGAATGGCTCTTTGGACTTGTCATTGCCGGTCATCATGGACTCAAGAAATTCTTTGTAGTCCTGGGTCCATCTACGGACTGGCAACTCCGTTATCCTCAGTGTAGTGTCGTTGACTTCCTCAATGGCACCAGTGATGGTATAGGTCACACCTGCTTCTTTTGTTGCTGATTTCTCTATGCGGCCCTGATTGGTTAGATTATTAGAACACCTTGTTTACGCACCAATAATAACAAGAAAAAGAGAGCATCACCGACCTTGAATCCTCGGTACCAAGGGTCCATGGGCTGCATCGGTTCATTGTTCAGCAATCGCCTCACATTAGCAACAATGTCTTTCGGATTGTAGTTGGGAATGTAAGAACTCCATCCAGTTCCAATACCTTCGCTTCCATTGGCTAAAACCGTAGGAATGATTGGCATATACCTGATGATTAACATGTCAATGAGAAAGAAGCTCAACAGAGTCCAACCAGTCATATGAAAAGATAAAACCAGGGCATCCTCGACATATACCAAGTTGGTTCGATTGATTGTCCATCCTCATTTAAGTAGTCGAGGAGAATATCATCATCCTTGGGGAACAAGAACCTTGTGATTGGTGACAAACAAGTGAAGATATACCTTGCACTGGCATGATCTTTGCCTCCCTATTATTGGAGAGGGGGGACTAATTAGAAACCAGTACACAACATACAATTAGAGTGCAAGAGTTATTTTGAGCAAACTCACCTGGTGTCTGGTGCCAAATTGTCCTTCGGGTTGCAGAAGGTTTATATTGTTGCTACCCACAAAATCTTGAGCCATGCCGATTATGGTTGTAGCAAGACTTTGCTCACCGTGATGGTAGGCTGATTTCTCAGAAACATAACCTATGAACTGGGCGACCTGTGCGACAGAGAAAGAGGCATGAAATAAAATCAAACTACAAATTCCCATCCAACATGCAAAATTTCTGCTGTCAAATAAGTACACCTGAACTATCCCTCAACATACCTTAGCTTGCTTCACAAAATTCCTCTTGAATGCACAAAACAAGATTTTTCTCTGACCTGGTTTCAGGCCATCAACCATTGAAGGTATTGATCTCTGCAGATCCGCCCTGGAGAATAGGATCAACTCCTTGTTGATAAAATCACTGTATTTGATGAGCTTCTCTCTTTGATCAAGGTAATTGTCCGGCTGCAATAGTTCATGGGATGTGTTTCTCAGAATACAAACCGAGAATAAATAGGATAAAGCTAAAAAGTAACCATGCATCTTGCCTCAAATTGTCGAAGCCAATTCTTTCTGGCCTCAATCTTCTTCTTGCTGAATGCTAATTCTATAGCATCTCCATCTTGTTCATCCACCCATACAAAATCTTTCTTGTGCTTGTCTATGGCCTTAAAATATTCTTTTCCTTCTTCCGATTTACTTGTGCCTAACCCCTGATAAAGCAATTAAATAAAGGATAGACAATGTCAAAATCTAAAGATACTGTGCATGCAAAGAAAAATCTATCCATTATTATCTAATGCAACAAACCTTATAGTACTTAATTGACCAACCATTTGCATTTCCTCCCAAACTTTCTTTCCATGCTTCATATTCAGGCATGGAATAGAACGATAGGACAGTCTTGTTCTTGTTATTAGTTGCCTGCGTAAAAGATACATATTTCTTTTGAGATATCATATGCCCTAGTTGTCTTACTTTGAACATCATTATCAATACTAACCTTCAGAAGTGGTGTTATGAACTCAACCATAAAGGAGGGAACTTTCAGCAAAGAGGGCCAAAATGTATGAATAAAGTTAATTAGAAGCCCCTTGATGTGAGATCCATCATGGTCCTTCAAGGAACAGAAAGATCCATTCTTAAATATGTCAACAATTAATTTCAGTAGTATGGTAAAAATAGAGTTGAATTTTGCTCTGATGTCAAACCTGATCTGTCATTATCATGAGATGACCATATCTCAAGCCTTTAGCGCTATCATACTCCTTTCCATGCTGCAAACCAAGAATTTGCTTTATGTTTTGGATTTCTGCATTATCCAAGATCTGCTTGTGGTTGGCTTCTCTGACATTCAGCAATTTGCCCCTCAGGGGAAACACACCATAGTAGTTCCTCCCTACTACAGATATACCAGCCATCTGTATTCAAAACAGGTAATCAGATAATACTTTGGAATGAGAAGTTGAAACTACACATCCTCAAGTATGCTGAAGCATCAACTCACAGCAAGAGCCTTGGCTGAATCTCCTTCGGTCAATACCAAGGTACACTTGTCAGAATTCTTCCCACCAGCATCGTTGGCATCCTCAAGCTTGGGAATGCCTGTAATTCTGTGTCTTTTAGCACCATCTGTCTTCTTCAATTCTTTGCTCTGCTTGAAATCAGCCCACGTGAGCAGAGTGTTCACAACTCCTGACTTGGCAACTGCAAACAAACAAACTCAATGTTATCCTGCTTTACAGAAGATAAAAGAAGCAGAAGCCTGTCAAGATTTGAACTTACCCTTTTTAAGGAACTCTTGCGAGAGCTCACACTTTGATCCAAAGCTTCCCTGACGAGTGGTCAAGGTTTCCTTTGTCTGCGAATCGAAGGCAGGGTTGTCGATAAGGGCATTGACGAAGACCCACAGATGACTCCGCACGTTATGTGCCTTTAGGTTGGCATTCTTGTTTTTCTTGTTCACTATGGTCATGATATGGTTGGTGATTTGATTGGTTACATACTCAACATGAGTTCCACCCTTGATCGTGGCAATGCCATTGACGAAGCTGACCTGTTGGAATGAGACACGACGCAAATCCAAGCTTTATGCAACCTAAAACAAGGGCAAATCCAATGCCAAACACAGGAACCATCAAGAGCAACTTCCACGGGTACCTGCTGGAACTGCCCTTCGCTTAGACTGACGCAAATTTCCCACCTGTCGTTACCTTTCTCCGCAATCCTGGTCGGATGAATCAGCCATGAGTTAATCTTTAAATCAACAAAAGACTCGAGTAAGAAGATGAGGAACTCGGATGCTCGCAGAACCAACCTTGGGAGGGGTTCAGGTCTGGACTTCGATGCGGACTGAAGGTACAGGTTGACGTAATCGGCGAACGTCTTGACAGGCAGTCGTTGGCCGTTCAACTCGACCTTGACAGACTTGCCTAGCGTTCCGGCTAAGTCGACGACCCTCTTTTTCATGAGTGCAACCACGTCTTCCTCAAGATATGTCATGTTAAATTTGGCCAAATCAGGCCTAAATGTGACCTTAGTCCAGTTTTCCCCTGCCTTGCACTTGGTGATGGAGGGGTCAGACTTCTTTCCCATGTTGTCGGTGAACACCTGCAAACCAAAGTCCCAAGAGAAATTATACCAATGTCGTCTAAAGAACACACGCAAAGCATCAGACAAGCATCCTCAAAAACCCTATTGAGATGTCCATTGGAAACCCTAGTTCCTAAGAGATGTGCAAAATCTCAGAAACGAACCCTAATCCCAAATTAGGACTGGGCAGATCGGGGGGAAGTGCCGTGATCCGTTGCCAGAGTCACCTATTGGAGCGAGAACAATGAAGTAAGGAAGAAATCAGAGATCCAGATCAGTTACCTGCTTGTACCGCTTCTGCCTCTTGCCATCGGCGGTCTCGATGATGAACTCGGTGGAGAAGATGTTGGTGAGCTTGGCTCCGTAGCCATTCCTCCCACCCGTCGTCTTCTTGATGTTGTCGTCGTAGTTGCTGCTAGTGAGGAGGTGGCCGAAGATCAGCTCCGGCACGTAGACCCCCTCCTCCTGATGAATCTCAACGGGGACCCCATCGCCGTTGTTGTAGATGCTGATGCGGTTGGCGTCGACATCGATCTCGACCTTGACGGCGTCCATGGAGGGGTCGCGCTGCTTGTTGTCGGCGGCGTTGACAAGGATCTCGTCGAAGATCTTGTAGAGGCCAGGGACGTAGGTGACGGGGCGGTGGACCATTTCACCGTTCTCGTAGACCCAGAGTGTCTGGGCGTGCTTCTCGACGGAGCCGATGTAGGTGTCGGGGCGGAGGAGGATGTGCTCCAGCTGGGTCTTCTTCTGGTAGATCTCCTCGATCGTCTTCTTGCCCGGCGCAGGAGGGCCGCCAATGGCGGAGTTGTGGGTGGCGCTGGATTGGAGGGGCAACTTCTTCTCGGCGGCCATGGCGGAGGAGACACAGAGTGTGTCCGAAAGAGGGAACAAATAGCGAGCGATGAGTGTTGTTGGAGGCTCTATATTGAACGATAGAAAGGGAAAGTAGGGTTGCAACGGTTAGGGGATTTGAAATTTGAAGGGGCAGCGGCGCAGGGGATTTGAATTGGACGGCGCAAGCGAGGTTGGGAGAGCGGATCCAACGGTTCCTCGGAGGGGAACTCTGACGAAGGAAGCGGATTGGCGGGTGCGATGAGGAGTGGGACCCAATGCCGGCATCCAATCAGGTCGGTTTCTCTTTCTCTCGCTTACTAATTTTTTCCCAAAAAATAATTGATTAATTGAACTTTCGACAAGTCGCTAACATCCGTAATCAGTCTCCATCTGCACTATCGTGTAGCCTTTCTTCCAGCTTCTCTTCGAGATTGGTTTGATCGTATGAACTTTTGCACCACTAATCAAAATGTAACATTCTACTTCAAAAAAAGAGAGAATAAGCTCTAATTAAACCTCAACAAAACGAGTACAAAGTTTCCCAATAGCATCAAAGATGATAATGCACGACAAATCCAAAGCGAAGACAACTTTTCTGCGTCTGGGACACATTGATTGCACCCTTTAGAAATATAAACCACCTTTCGATTAACAAAAATAAGAAGGGATGCAAAAATTTTCCGAACACAGTTTAGGAGGCACCAAGAGGAGGTTCCTCCTTAACAAGCTTTACAATCCACTCATCATCGTCCCAATAATAAGCTTAGGCAAACCTAATTGGATTGCAACGGAGATTCCTTTCTTGATGGCCAGACGTTCATTGGCCCAACAGCTACCATCTTGTATGAACTTGCATTCAACAAACAAACATCCAGCAGTCCTTGCATCAGCATCCATCTCCGCTAGTTTCGATGTTGCGTCGAATGCTCCATCGGATTGAGCTTGGTTTAGACCTCCTCGGGTTGAGTTCACTTAACTTGAATAGAGCGTACATCTCCTTGTTGACTACTCCAATAAGTAACATAGGCAAATTCTGAAAGAAGAGAGCGTATATATACTCTCCAATTAGTAACATGCAAATTCTACTACATGTTTGTTATCAGTTGAAAGTAATCCAGAAAAAATAACAAAAACCAAACAAACCATTTGTTCACAAATACAACAATCTGATTTCTAAGAGCAAATCACCATGGAGAGTGCACTTACATTAAGTTGAAAACTTATAACAAATGTAACGGGCAGCAGACAATTGGGAACTGCTACTCAACTAGATAGGCCGTGCAACTGCGCTTTACACATTTGGAATGTCCATCTTGAACCTATGCAATGAACAAAGAAAAAAAAGAAAAATCATGGGCTACACCTCAAAAAATGGAGTCAACAGTAAGCTGCAATGTAAACTACAATATCCTTCAAGACTCAGCCATTAAGCTTTTCCAAGGGCTGGCTTAAGTTTTGTTCACGTCATTGTTGCATCCCATACCTACCCAAGTCCACTGAGAATGGCCTGCAAACCTTTCCCATCAACCACTGGCTTTGGATCTACTGGAGCTGCTTGAAGCTGGAGTTCCCTTCTCCATGTTTTTTCAGACACATCACTACACAATTGTTTTCATGTCAAAATACCAAGACCAAGGAAATTATATCGGATGAACTGTGATTTGGCTACATAAAAAAGCAATTCCAGAAAGATATTGAACATGCACAACAAGCAATGTAACTTACCATTCGAACGATTGGTGAAGAAGCAAAAAAGATTGAGCAATTGGTCTGTGTTCATGGTTTTCAGGATTGCATTCTCTGCATCGATAACATCATCAGCAAATGTTACTTTGGACTTCTGCAGGCTCATAACTTCCTCTTCCAGAGCAGCATGCATGATAAGTCGATGGATGTTAACGACTTTGCGCTGTGTCAATTGCCTATGATATAAAAACCAATTTGCAACTGACCAAGAGAATTATGCTTATAAAGAGAACTCAGTTCTGAGATATGACTGAAGACTATTTGTGCATGCAGAAAATTCAATTATTTTCATGTTGTAGGATATATCAAAAATTGCATTCTATATGCTGCAGCCATTACTTCCAATCCACCCAACAGGACAAACAAAACCTAATAAAGGGTCGCCGTGGGTACATGTAAAACCTTATTATAAACATGAAACTCAATGCTAATTCATAAACAAGAAACTATTATTTCAAGCTACCTACTAAATATATGTGCATCAGAGTAAGGGTTTCATTTGCATCAGACCAGTAATATTCACAACCATGAAGTTTGCACCTTATTGATGGAGAACGTAAAGTTGCATTCATCAATTCGAATTCTATCTCATGATAAACCGATCAAAATTCTAAAAGCCCTAAGGATAGTCACAAACGGGATGTAAAAAAGCAAAAGAAAGTAAACCGTCGCAAACTCAGATGGATACCTGTCTCAGCCTGCAAGCAGAGGTAATGGACGCCGTTGGAATCACGGAGGCAGGCAGCAGTCGGCTGTGCGGTCGCGGGGCGGAGGATGGTGGGAAATGCAAGATACATTGGGGATTAGGGGTGGAAACATAGAAACGATTCGGATTCTCCATATTATGTGAATCGGAAGGTGTGGGTGTGGGTGTGGGTGTGGGTGTGGGTGTGAGGGAGGGAGGAGGTCGATCGAGTCGGAGTGAGCCCGCGGGAAGCTCGGGCCACGACTCGGGGGAACTCGGAATGTCCACCCTGACCTCATTTGCTCCTCTTGGGCTGACTGTATTCGACGTGGACTCGGAACAAGTTTTGATTTCGGATCCGCAGCGGTTTAATAGACTGAGGTCGGATTCGACTGTCTAATTAGGCCGGACCGGGATCGGAACCAATGCCGAGACCATAATCATAAGCATGCACAGACTAACTTGGTCGAACGCGTTATAAGCGACGGTAAGCGGGGATGGATGCACGCATCGGATCGCCTGCCACCCAAGGCCGCAATCTTGGTACCAATCCTTAATTACAGAGACCAAGCATACGATCCGACTTCTTCAGAATGACACTGATACCCAGGCCGGTCCACTATTATTACATTAATTGCCATCCATACTGGTACACGTGGGACGCACATAAAACGATAAAATGAATTAAATGCGGCCAAATAAGAAACGATACGTATAATTGAAGGCAACAACAAATGCCTCCCCCCATTCCGCGTACCGTACCAAGTAGATGTATACCATTCTCGGCAGCAGCGGTAAGATGAGAGGGGCGGTCTGTTCCGTGCTATTTATAACCGCCCTCCCGCACCATCAAGAAGGGCGCTCAGTAATCTGTCTTAAAAGGTAATTCCAATTCTCATGGAAATTAGCTGATTTTTCATGTGATTTTTTGTATGTATGTTGATTTCTCTACCATCTTCTATTTGTTGTCTGGAGAGATCTGATGATGATTTATTTCTGTGCGATTTTGTGAAGTAAAGGAAGGATTGTATGGAGAAGAAGAGCAATGTGGGAAACGGTCGGTCGAAATCAGACGACCCGACGGGTGGATTTGGGGCCAACGGGAATGATCAAGGCAAGAGAGGAGAGCGACGAATTCATCATCGTGAAGCACAGGTTCTACACAAATATCGCTACACTCGGTGCCGCATTGTCCCTCGGCGGAGCTCCACCGTCTGCTGCGCTCCACGCCCACCAGACGATCATGTTGGGAGGCCTTACACGATCAGCTGAAAGCCACGCAACAGAAACGTGGCGAGCATCCGAACGACAAGGTCGCGTTCTATGAAGCTCCCACGCTATTGCGGCCTTGGGCTGTACTTCCGGAGCCATCCGCCGTCAACAGGTGGGCTGCAATTAAAGCCTGAATCAGCACGTCTCCACGCGCATCCGTCTCAGAGTAATTTTGCAACGTGATTTTTGATAGGATAAAAATAAAATTTTGGATATAAATAAATACTAATATATCGTAATACACAATAGAATTAAATAGAAATCACAATCAAATATAATATCAAGTTTTACGTAAAAAAATCTCTTAGAATAAAAAGTGTGAAGCAAAAAAATTCATTATAAAAATAATGAATATATATTTTTCAAAATCTCTAGTTCAAAACTTAAATAATAATCACAAGCGAATAACTGAGATACAAGAATCATGTCACTATGCATAATATCTAAAACCTCCCCAAGTAATCACAGTAAAAATTTACTACAGATCTGATCTAACCTGAGATAAGAATACTGTTTGGATGAATAATAATAGCCTCTGTATGGTCCTTCTCTTCTTCCCTTTTATTTTTTTCTTATTTTTTTATCTTTTTCTTCTCTTTTTGAATCATCTTGTTGTTGCAAAAATCACTATCCTTTTGTTATAATTTTTTTCTAATTTTTATAGTCACCATTAGCTCCCTAATTAAACTTAGGGTTTAGAAAAAGAAAAGGTATATTATGGGTTGATAAAGCCCATATGGGCTGAATTGGGCTAACTGTCCAACAACCTCCCCCTTCAGACCATAAAGGAGGTTGTCCCATAACTCCTTAGTGTGAAGCCATGCCGATCACCTATCGGCATATCTCCTACCTCTCTTTCGGTAAGACCTTTGTTAATATGTCTGCTCTATTATCATCTATATGAATTTTTTGAAGTTGCAACTGTTTCTCTTTAAGTACATTTCGAATCAAGTGGTATCTGACATCTATATGCTTTGACTTGGAATGAAAAGTTGGGTTCTTACATAAATGGATGGCACTCTGGCTGTCACAATGCACCACATAATTTTCGTGTTTCAGCCCCAATTCTTGTAAGAATTCTTTTGTCCATAATATTTCTTTACAAACCTCTGTAGCAGTAATATATTCTGCCTTTGTGGTGGAGAGAGCAATACACCTTTACAATCTGGATTGCTATGACATAGCTGATGTGGATTTCCTCGTATCAATATCTCTAGTCATATCTACATTTGTGTAACTCGTTAGCACAAGTGGTCCACCTCCAAAGCTTAAATAAACCTCAGAGGTTCTTTTGAGATATCTCAAGATCCACTTCACTACTGCCTAGTGCTCTTTGCTTGGATTTGCAAGAAATCTACTAGTAACACCCACTGCATATGCGATGTCCGGCCTCGTACATTCCATTGCATATATTAAACTTTCAACTGCTGAAGCATAAGGAACATTTTGTATTTTCTCCTTCTCCTCATCACTTGACGGACTCTGCTCTAAACAACTTGAAATGACATAAAGGAGGAGAACTAACTGGTTTTGCATTGTTCATACTGAACCTTTCTAATACCTTCAATGTATTTCTCCTGTGACAACCAAATCTTCTTATTTTTCGTGTCACGAGAAATCTGCATACCTAGTATTTGCTTTGCTAGTCCCATGTCCTTCATTGCAAAGGACTCACTCAGTTCCTTCTTTAATCTGTCAATTGTACACATATCTTTTTCAAGGATAAGCATATCATCAACATAAAGTAAGAGAATAATAAAATCCTCACCAAACTGTTTGATGTACACACAATGATCTGAAGTCATTCTTTTATATCAATTTTCAATCATAAATGAATTAAACTTTCTGTACCACTGTCTTGGAGTTTGCTTCAACCCATACAAACTCTTTCTCAACTTGCTAACAAAATTTTCTTTACCTTTGACTTTAAAATTTCTAGTTGCTTCATATAAATTTTCTCCTCCAAATCACCATGAAGGAAAGTTGTCTTCACATCTAACTGCTCAACCTCTAAGTCCTGGCTAGTAACAATACTAAGAGCAACACGAAGAGAAGATATTTTAACAACAGGAGAAAAAATCTCTTCAAAGTCAATACCTTTCTTTTGACCAAAGCCTTTCACAACCAATTTGACTTTGTACTTTGGTTGAGAATAATATTCTTGAGTCTTCAACTTGAAAACCTACTTATTCTTCAAGACCTTCATTCTCTGTGGTAGTTGCACTAAATCATATGTGTGGTTCTTCTGTAGAGCATCCATATCTTCCTGCATAGTAATTAATCACTTCTTTTTTTACTCACTTTCAACTACTTCTTGGTAACTCTCTGGTTCACTTACATCAGTAAGTATCACATACTCATCTACAGAGTATCTTCTGGAAGACTGACTAGAAGATCTTCTCAACTGAGGTTATGCGTGAAGCTGCTCCTCAACTTCTTCTTGCTCAATTTGTCCCGCAAGTAGATTAACATTTGGCTCTATACTATCTTCCTGCACATCTCCCCCATCACCCTGATATACTAGAGGAATAACTGGGTTACAATATGTTAATCCTTCTGCATAAGTCTTGGCTGGTGCCTCCTTCAAATCCTTAAGGGTTTGATCCTCAAAGAAGACCACATCTTTACTTCTAAACACCTTCTACTTTTTTGATCCCAAAGCCTATAACCAAATTGATCATGTGAGTAGCCAAGAAAAATATATTCTTTTATCTTACCATCTAGCTTGGACCTCTCATTGTTTGGAACATGTGCAAATGCATGATAACCAAATACTCTCAAATGCTTATATGAAATATCTTTTCCTGACCATACATACTTTGCAACATCACCATCTAAGGCTATACAAGGAGATAAGTTGATCACATCAATTGTAGTCCTCAAAGCCTCATCCTAAAACTTTTTGGGTAGCTTTGCTTGTGAAAACATACACCTGATCTTTTTCATGATAGTACGATTCATCCTCTTTGTAATTGCATTATGCTGAGGTATACCAGGAACTATCATCTCATGTTGGATGTCATGTGACCTACAGTAATCATTAAACAATGCTGTATACTCACCACCATTATCTAATCTTATGCATTTTAGTTACCTTTCTGTCTCCCTTTCAACTATGACATGAAATTATTTGAAAACATCAATAACCTGATCCTTGGTCTTCAAAGCATAGACCAAATTTTTCTGAAAAAGTCATCTATAAAAGTAATAAAATAAAGTACACCACTAATGTCAGGAACATTAATAGAACCACTATGAGTTTTTGTCCTCAAATGACCATATATATCTGTATAAATACGGTCCAAGACATACATTTTTCTAGATAAAGCAGGACTAGCAAAAGAAACTCTATGTTGTTTACCAGGCAAACAATTAATACAAGAGTTCAGACATGTACCTTTGAGATCTGGCAATAATACCTCTCTGTTGGAAAGAGCTTGTAGTCCCTTCTCACTCATGTGTCCCAGTCACCTATGCCACAACTCCATGCTGAAGTCTTTCTCTGTAGCATTCAATTGTTCACCATAAGCTTTGACCTGTAATTTGTATAAAGTATGACATTTCTTTCCACTAACTATAACAAAAGAATCCTTACTGAGCTTTCATTGCCATCTGTGAAACCTATTATCATAGTTTTTATCATGTAGTCTTCCAATTGAAATTAGATTCAGCCTCAAGTCAACTACGTGTCTCACATTTTTAAGCACTAACTTACATCCAAGGTTAATCTTTATGTGGATGTCACCCATGCTAATGATGTCTGCCGTGCCATAGTTGCCCATCTTGACAATACCAAAATTTTCAGACTTATAGGTAGCAAAGAACTCCCTCCGTGGTGTAGTATGATAAAAGCTCCTGTGTCAATTATCCACTCGAGATCCTGACACACACAAGAAAAAATATCATCAAAATGGGACAAAATCAAATAATCATCACCTTGCACTATAGTTATAATATTCTCTTTGACTCTGTAGACTCCACTTTTTTTCTTTTTTCTTACTATTCTTAGGTTGTTTACATTTATTCTTATATTATCCTTTCTCATCATAGTTGTAGCAAATAATATCTTTCCTTGATCTTAACTTGCTTCTACCCATATGTAAACTATTTTTATATTTAGACTTTGACATTCTTCTGTTCTCTGAGATAAGTTCTTGTGAATCAATCTGAGATACTGCTGAGTTCTTTCTTCTTAACTCCTCATTCAACAAACTGTTTGTTACTTGACTCATGGTGACAATATCATCTGGTGTAGAATTACTAAGGGAATCCACTAGTATCTCCCAGCTTTCTGACAATAAACTGAGAAGTAACAATGTCTGCAACTCATCATCAAGAGATATTTTCGTTGAGGATAACTGATTAGTAATACTCTGTATTTCATTCAAATGCTCAGCAATAGAATCTCCTTCTTTATATTTTAGATTCATAAATTTTCTGATAAAAAAGCTTTGTTGCTAGTTGTTTTTCTTTCATAGAGACCTTCCAATATTTTTTAAAGAGAATATGCAGAACTTTCAGTAGAAACATGGTGAAAGACACTATCATCGAGCCATTATCGAATAAACCCGATCGTTTTTTGGTCTAACCTCTTCCACTCATCATTTGTCATAGTTGTGAGTTTTGCATTATCCCCTTGCAAAGGTTCACACAAATCTTTGCAATATAAGAGATCTTCCGTTCTTGGTTTCCATATCATCCAATTGTTTCCGTTTAAACTAATCATGCGAGAAACAACACTCCATGTTCAAACACAAAATTAAATCACCAAAACCTTGCTCTGATACTAGTTAATGGGATAAAAACAACAAAAAGACAGAACTTTTGTATATGAATAAATACTAATAGACCATAATACAACGAAATTAAATAAAAATCATAATCAAATATGACACCAAGATTTACGTGGAAAACCCCTCCAACATAAAGGGTAAAAACCATAAGGCAAACGAAAGAAAATCTACTGTAGGAATAATGAATATACAATTCTCAAAATCTTTTGCCCAAAACCCAAGCAACAATCATAAGAGAATAACTGGGATACAAGGATCACGTTACTGTGCACAATATCCAAAACCTCCCCAAGTAATCACAATAAAAAATCACTATAGATCTGATCTAACATGAAATGAGAATACTATTTGGATGAATAAGAACAGTCTCTGTGTGATTCTTGTTTTCTTCCATTTCTGTTTCTGTTATTTTTTTATTTTTTTTCTTTTCTTTTTGAATCACTTTACTATTGCAAAAAATTACTGTTCTTTTACTTTATTTTTTTCTAATTTTCGCAGCTGTGAGCTGATAAAACCCATTGGAACTGAAATTGGGCTAACTGCCCAACAATGTCCGCAACCGCTGATCAAAGGGGGCTGAGACATGTTCTGTTGTGTCGGGTGATCTTGGGCGCGGCGAAAGAGGTCGTCCGTGGCTCTCGTCAATCTCAGCCCAGCTCCCACAGCTTTGATTCTGCTGTTGACAACCAAAACACTCCCACCAGATACATTATATGGCACCCCGATGCCCAAACTCCACTGTATGTGCCGAGCATCAAAGTGGATTTTCGTACCAGAGATACGCAATTTCTCCCTCAGTGTTACTGGGAAATACGAAGGATGTTTCGGCTGACTGCAGGACTCTAGGCCTACTTCACAAGCTAAAACATCTTGCTTGCTCAATTATTTGTTGCAGAGTGATTATAATTTGAAGCAGTGCTATTTTCTTTATTCTTCAGAAAGCAGCATGTTCCGTTCTTGCTTCTCATCAGGACGGAAAAAGCTAGTGAAGAGATGACAACCATCAACAAGTGACTCGTTGCGGATGGACTATATTTGATGCCTTCGAAGCATACCCTTTTACTTGCATGATTATGTGCGCAAATTACAACTTCTATGATCAGTTCAAGCCCGGCCAGATTCCAAACAGGATTGCTTCTTTTTTTTTTCTTGCATTGGTTTTGCTTTGTTTTGTTGCTCTCGGTAACAAAGTAGGAATTCCTACTTCAGCTGGCTTTTTTTAAAAAGTTCGTCCCCAAGTCCAAAGTGCAACATTAACGCAGTCACAATGGTTAAAATAGATTATTTATATAATTAGTTATCTTTAATATTAGATAATTAGTTGTCTTTAATATTTTGATATTTATATTTTTAAAAATTATATTAAAGATATCTGTACTTATGAAAAAGAAATATTTGACCTCATTGATTCAATATAATTTTTTTCTCTTAATTTTAATCTTATTAATATTTTTTTTATAAATTTAGGATCTTAATATTTTATTTTTATAAGTGTAGAATCCTAATATCATTTTTAAAAATATAAAATTCGAGATATTAAAGATAACCGAAAAGGAATTCCGTCAATAGAGCCAATAGATATAGAGAGGCAACATAACAAACACTTTTACCTCTTTGCTGCAAGGGGTTTGGGTTTTAGAGATTTCCTCCGCCCTTCTTCAAACCCTTCCAAAACCTGCCATGAATGGCACCACCACCATCTCGGCGGAGAGACAGGGGCGAGCAGCAGCACCTTCCGCTCATTGCTCCTCATCCTCCCCTTCCCGGCGCGTTCAGAGAGTTGATGGCTTTCGTAGGATCGGTGGGCGAGGTCCCGTTCCAGAGGCCGATCCGGTGGGACGGGAATCAAAAAACAAGCAGGGATCACTGGAGGAGCTTCGCGGCGGCGGGGCTGGATCCACCGTTCCGGCACGTACCGCGTTGGTCGCCGTGCTTCCCGGAGCCACGGGGGAGAGAGTAAGGGAACGGAACAGAGGTGAGAGGACTGACGGTGGAGGAGGAAGTGGTCGTGGCGAAGTGCCGAAGGGATTAAAATATTAACTTTGAAGTGAATTGGGAGTCCGATTTGATTAATACAGAATTTTAAAGGACGAGGGCATCATTGCCACATTTCATAGATCCGTAGTGCAACTCACATTTGAGGAATATGAGTTGTAAAACGATCATGTGTTCCACAGCGCACTCACAGATCCATAGTGCAACTCACACCAAGCCGTCCACAAACGCAAGCTTCACTGGCGGCCTCAGGATGTCATCAGCCCATCATGTCCACATTTCATAGGAACGGACGCAACGTTGCTTTTGTGGCCCGAATCTGCCACGAGACCCCAAAAAATAAGACTATGACCACTAACAGTAGCTAACTCCCACAGAAACACCAAACGAGCCGCAGCCATAGCCATGGCACATCGAAGTAACGCACAACGGTCACCGTATGTATATTCTGGCATCTATCAAACGTGAAGATAGATTCACAAATCTCATCCAAGAAGATGAGACGGTTCGAATCGCTCGCCACCACATCCAGCAGTCTATTTATAAACCATAGACAAGGACAAACAGCACTTCAGTGATAACCGAGCGGTGCAGGTGTATCTTTCAGCTGCATCCCCTGGTAATGGATGTCCTGCAATCGCCAACCACCAAGTACATGTCACGACAACTATTATCCTAACAACACCGCTCAGGGAAGGAGGAGATCGTACCGAAGCGAAGTGGTTGACGTCGCGGTGGTGGGCCTCGTCGGCGCGGACCACCATGACCACGTCCTTCAAGGTGGCATCGGCGGGGAGGCGCCAGTAGTCGATGGCGATGCCAGGGGCGGGGACGTTCTGGATCTTTCCGGCCTCCAGGTCCTTGAGGTACTCGGTGTAGGAGTGGATGGCCTCCTCCTCCAGGTAGCCCACCATGCGGTGGGCCAGCTTGGGGGAGAGGAGGTAGGCCACGAAGTAGGCGTTGAAGAAGACGCCCTGCACCGCGAACACCAGGGCGCGCTCGTACCACCGAGGCTGCGCCACCTCCATGAACGTCATCAGGTGCATCCGCTCGTTCTCCGCCTCTTCCAGGAGCACGCGGATCCAGCCACCGCTTGGCTCGAAACGGCGGAGAGATTGGAGGTGGAGCAGCATCCCGCCCACCATCCCGGGCACCGCCGCCACCGTCTCCAGCATCATCGCGCGGCAGCCGTACCTCCTCTGTCCACAGCAAGTACGAGCAACGGTCAGAGTAGGAGCAGTAGCGTATTGGATGTTATCAACGACAAGGCAACGAGGCGCTACGATACGAACCTGGAAGAAGATGTCGGTGGGGAATCGGAGGCTCTTCACCGTCCAGTATGCAATCTTGTCAAGAAGCGTCCTCGGAACGTGGTGTTTCTTCAGATCAATAGAGAGGTCGGCCTCGTACGTCTCCCATGGCTACCAAAATGGTTTCGACACGTACAGTGAGTCTGCCGTTGGTTTCTAGAAGCCGAATACTAATCCATGAACGGACCGCTTACCATGAAGCACGACCACCTCCACGGGGTGCCGTCCTCCTTGGCGATCTTGGAGCCCTCGATGCCCCAGTAGCTGGCGACGGCCTTGCATCCGCTCGGCGGAGCGGCAGGAGAGGACGACTTCGCCTCGCGCTCCTCCTGCTCTCCGCCGAGGGCCGGAGCCGCCGAAGTGCTGGCCATCCGAACGGGGAAGAGACGCATCAGCACGGAGGCCGGGGGTCGCGCGGGCGCGGAGGGAACGAAGGGCCTAGAGAGGACCAACGAGTAAGCCGGCTCCGAAGCGGTGACTCGGGAGGCGACCGCGGAGGAGAAGAGGCGGAAGCCGAGGTGACGGAGAACCGTCGTTCCTGAGTTCCGAGACCTCATCATCATGTCGGGAAGCAACAAGCGAGGAAGAAGAAGCAGTTATTCGGCCACGACGGTGGAAGGGTAGGCTTGAGAGCTATTTATACAATGGCGACACCGCGGCGATGTATCTTATTTTATTCAAGGAAAGTAGGTCAGCAATAAAAACATCCATTGTCGCTCCATTACCGTGTACTAATTAACACAATAGTAAAAACCAAATCCCAGCCAATCGATGAAGTTGATGGCACGACAAATGATTAGACGTATGATTGGCCACCAAGTTTGGGTTAGATTGTTTCCAAACATTTGCACTAATTTGCTATATGAATTATGTGATCCTCAAAAGGAATAAATCAGTGAAAGGTGAATGAATGCTATGCACTCGTGAATATAAGAAGGAAGGAACACGAGATGTCCTTTCACAAACCAGCACAGTAGTCTTCGAGGAAAACGTTGCCACTGGGGGTCCCAGCCACATGAGAACGTCAAATGCATGACTTTTCCCGCAGAGGGAGAGAGCGACAGAACGGCGACCAGCATTTTTCTTGGATTCCATCGGTCAAACGCACGAGTTTCGAGGAGCCTCACGTGAGACACACCGGTGGCTGTGAAATGAGCTGATATCGGATTTTGACGGCACTGTTTCAATTAGATTCGGGGTCAACTCGGATCATCATTTTAAGTTGAATACAACTCCGCGTACGAGGTTTCTCATCCCGGTCTGGACTCGATTTGGAGAATAAATTAATGAGTAGAATTACAAAGTGTGATTAGCCATGAGTTGCCTATCGCCTAACTCTATAATGACCGGATAAATTATTAATGAGTAGAAATTAGTATTAGTAGTAGCTTAGATCTCCGGTTCACCGGATTAGTATCCTAGTTTGCTACAACTAGCGTTCCAAACCGCAAGAGAGCATTTAGAGGACCATACCCAAGACTTTTTTTCTTTAATCTTTGAATTTAAATCCATATTTTTATTATATTTTTTTATTAAAAAAATTATAGATTGACTATAAATAATAAAAAATCTATTCTACCCAAATCTCAAATTAATATATTATTCTGAAAATAAATATAGGATACAAATATATCAGTAACCACACATATATAAAAAATCATAAAAATAATTTTTAATATTCATGAAATATATAAAAATATTAATAATTTAATATAAAATTATCAATTCATTATAAATTTTTTAATTAGAAAACTAGTGATGATTCTTATATACTAAACAAAATCGTGCATGAGTGCTACATAATACATATATGATAGTTAGATAATAAATAAGTATATTAATGATGTATTTTTTCTGGATGAAGAAACTTATTTTCACAAAATGAATTCTTCCCAACAACAAATAAAGAGAATCCTATTGTACTCCCAATAATAAAATGATATTCCTCGTCTATTCAAGTGAGAATACATTCTTAGGAATCGTCTAACCCTCATTTTTCAACGGTCCCTTAATCCCCAAAATAAATCATCATATTTACCCTTAGTAGGATAAAAAAATAACTATAATTATTTATCTATATTCATTCATGCATGTATTCAAAAAATAATATAATAAAATATTATGAATGACCATTATTGATGTATGATCTAGTAGACTATATCTATTAATGGCTCCACACTATGATGGGCCTATAGGTCCCTTCACACTTTGCACTTCCAACATGAATTATCAGCATAGTTACATATGTTACATGGTAACAATCATATCAATATAATAAACTTAATCTAATATAAACTAAAAATTAATAATCATTTTTAGAACTATAATCCTTAATAATTCTCAATCAACTAAAACCTTAATTGAAATAGTCCAATTGATTTAAACTAAACTCAATTCAATTAAGATCAATGGAACCAACCTCAAATTCGTCTAAAGCTAATCTGAAATCACTATAGATTGTTCTAGTTTAGATTTGACTAATTTCAATTAGGTCAAGTATATTTGAACTAGTCAAGTTCATTTAGAATCACCCTAGATCGACTTGAATCGATCAAACCTATTTGATTCAATTAATTAACAAGCTTAAACCAATAAAAAAAATTAGACTGTCACATAGTACTAACCTAAACTGAATCGTCCCACTTGAGTCTTGTATAAGTTATATGTTACCGCATATGCATGTCCCGAGTAACGAGTTGGGTTAAGGTATAATGGGTTGAATAAAGAGGCTACAATATGTCTAACATTAGTCGCATACCTAGGCGAACTTAACTTCTTGGGCTAGACTAAGTATCACTCACGAGTTTGGCTAAGCTTTATTATTGAATTAGGTCATACTTGGCTCGTGAGTTAGGTTGTGCCTAATCATGAGTTAGGTCATGCTCGACCACATGGGTTGAGTTGTGTCTAGCCACTTGAGATGAATCATGCTTGGCCATATAAATTAGGTCATACTTAATTACATCGGGTGTACCATAACTGACCACATAGGTTGAGTCGTACATTATCACATGGGTTGGATCAAGCATATCCACATAGGCTAGGTCATGCGTAATCACATAACTACCTAGACACATGACCTGAGTTATACCTGACCACTTAAATTGAGTCATGTTTAACCACAAGGATTATACCATACCTTGTTACATAGGTTGGGTCATGCCTAACTACATGGATTAAGTTATGCTTAACCATATGTGCTAGGTTGTACTTGATTGCATGAGCTGGTCTGATCAATTAACTTAACTCAAGTTAATCCCTAATTTAATCACTCTTATTAAATTATATTTTAATATTTTTTATTATTAAAAATAACTTAGATCTATGAATTAAATAATTTAGATTCATTATCTTAAATTTAAAACTAATTAAATCATATATATTCACACATAATTCTCGAAACATAGATATATTTAATTAAATAAATTAAAATTATTCTATTAAGCTAAAAATAAAAATTTTAATAATCAAATCAATCTAAAAATTTATTTATAAGTCAAATAATCATTCTAATATCATAAATTAACTATCATTATTTTATTAATTATAATATTTTAATATTAAAAATATTATAATATATCATAAAATTCTAATAATTCTAATATCAAAGATTTCAAAATAAGAATCAAAGTTGATTAAAAAAATAATAGAGGTTCAAGATTCTTCAATCCTTCGTCCAAGTTCCATGAGAAAAAAAAGAGAAGAATGACTACTCAATAAGAGAAAAGAAAGAAGGGAGCCCCTTTATATTATATGGGATAAGATTAATTCTTCTAGAAAGATAAACAATATTTTTATTTTTATGTTATTTTACACATAAAATAAAAATTATAATATTTATTTATTGTGATTCATAGATAAAAATAGAATTTGAATTATTTACTTTATAAAAATCACATCACTTATTAGAAAATAAATTAGTTAATAATTTAAATAATTTATAAAAATTTTAACTTATTCATATAATTAAGAGAAATTAATTTTAATTATTTCTTTAATAATATTACACAAATAAAATAATAATAATAATAATTAAAAATATATATTATTTAAAATAATTAATTTGTATTAAGGGAGAAAAATAATCAGTGATTATATAGAGACTAATAGAGATTGTGTTCGTGTGGCCTACAAATAGAAAGAGATGTTAGACTGCCTTGATGATCCTTTTTTAATCCGTCATCCGTCTTACAAGGAAGTAGATGTTGAAGACATTAATAGATTCTTGACAATTTGTGAGGTATTGGATGTTTTCTCCTTCCTCTTTAGGACTAATGTCATTTTTATGTTACTTTGATTCAAAACAACTACACCGACCGATGAGAGTAGATTACGAGATAGTGAGAAGGTTTGGATTTACAGAGATATTATCGTACATCATATCTTATATGGTGATTAAATAATTATAAGATGAAGGTTTATACATATTGCATCCCACATCAATTCAATCTAATTTTTTTTAAATTATAGACCGAACTTAATATATATAATTCAATTCTTACGTATGTTAGTGATATAATATTATTCTCTCCCTTCATCTCTCTTCATCTTTCTTTGTTAATATTATTTATATTTATATTTCTTTTTTTCTCAAGTGATGATTTATTCATTCTTATCTATTCAGTATAATTGTAACTCGACTTTGGTTACCAAATTCAATCTTAGATCAATTTTTTATATATCTATAATTTTGACTCATTCAAATCAAATTTTATCCGCAAACTTTGATAATATATTTAAAATTAAATATTGATGTGTTTAAGTCAAACCGATTAAGATTAATATATAATAGGTAAGTAATCTGACTCATAAATATTTTTAGTGCGCGAGTCGGATATCATCTTTATCATGTCGATCGATGCGTTTTGATTTTTAATATCAATTAATTGAATATCATCTTATATACATAAATATCATGTCGATCGATGTGGTTTGTGTTTTGATTTTAGACGTCAAACTAATTGAAGCATCTCTCGTAAAGAAAGAGGTTTGATCTCAAGCCACGTTATGATGGATCCGTTTCAACATGAACTTGGCTTTCCAAAGCAGTTCATACGTGGAGGAGAAACCGTATGCTTCCGAGAATTAAAGCGAAAGAAGTGATTAAACGTGGCACAATCCTACTCCACCAACCTTTTTTTGATGATGCTGATGATGATGATCCGGCCGTGCAGTTCTCTCTGTGTTAGTGCGGGAGTCGTATTCCCTTCCGAGTTTGCTGGAACGGCCGTCAGTAACGCAAATGAAGAGTAAGTTAATGTGCTGCCATGGTCCTCTGGTAGTCCAACTCCCCCCCCTGTGCTTCCTCTTTCCTCCTCCACTGCCTCTCCCTACCACCCCACCACCGTCGTCTCCTCCGCCTCTGGCTTCCTCCCCGACCACGCTGATTCCGTTTTTCGCCCCCTCCGCTCTCTGCTTCTTCTGATGGTTCGAACGCC
The DNA here is from genome assembly GCA_024322285.1 of Musa beccarii. NCBI lineage: Eukaryota > Viridiplantae > Streptophyta > Magnoliopsida > Zingiberales > Musaceae > Musa > Musa beccarii. Next base: position 31,817,638 of record CM044397.1, read on the forward strand.
GTCTCCGCCTCGCCTCCCTCTCCGTTGCCGCCCTCGTCTCCCTCCGGAGCCACATGTTCCGCGTGCCGCGCCGCATCATGGATCTGATGGGTCGGGACTGCAACTTCTCAGCCATCCTCTCCCTGTTCCCGGGTGCGTGTCATCTCGATGCCCCAATGACCTACAACTGTTTGTTGAAATGCCACTCTGGCTCCGGGATGACCGGCCAGTTCTTGCAGGTCTTTGTGCGGGCACGCAGGATGTGTGTCTCGGCTTCTTGCACCGTTATCTCACAACTTTTGGATTCTTTAGTCGTTATGGGTAAAATGGATGCATTATTGGAAATGCATGAACAATGTCCAGATCTTTACATCGCTATAATGAGTAAACTTTCGGAGAAGGGAATTGCTTTAAAATTTCACAGGAGATTAATGGAGAGAGGTTCTGTGCTCCAAATTCTTGAACTAAACAGGCTTCTGAATGCTCTGTGCAAGCAGAATCGGATCAGTGTAGCATTTGATCTTTTCTACTTGGCTTTAGAAATTGGTCCTGAGCCGAGCGTGGTCACATATAGTACTTTGATCCGCTCTTGCTGTAAAGAGGGCAGATTGGATGCTGCAGTTAAGATTTTTGAGCTGATGGTGGAGAAGGGAACAAATCCTGATTTGATAGTTTATGGTATCCTGATAGATGCATTCTGCAAGCAAGGCCGAGTGGAGGAGGGGAATGGTCTTTTTCATAGGGCAGTAGATGATGGACTCAAACCAGATGTGGTGGTCTTCAGTTCCCTCATCGATGGGTATGTTAGACTCAGGGATGTAAAGAAGGCGTTTGTGTTTTATAAGAGAATGGTGGATGATGGTGTCGCACCCAGTACCGTGACCTACAGCATTCTGATCCACGGGCTGTGTCAGGATGGTCGAGTTGCCGAGGCTCATGGAGTTTTATCTTTGATGGTGAAGCAGCTGCTTCAGCCAAATACTTTAACATATAGTGGCCTAATTGATGGCCTCTGTAGTGATGGGAACCTGATAGAAGCATTTGATCTATATAAACGTGTGATAAGGATGGGCAGCCATCCTGATATGGTAGTTCATGTTTTGCTCATAAAGGGTCTCTGCAGGTGGGGCAGGATTCGTGATGCTCTTAGGTTGTTTTTCAAGTCGGGCTTGGAAGCTAACATTGTTCCTTATAATGTGCTGTTGGATGGATGCTGTAGCATGAAGAGACTCGGAGATGCAGTCAGAATATACGGACTATTGGGAGCAAATAATATTGAAGCAGATATAGTTACCTTTACTGTGCTTATCAAGGGAATGGCAAATGAAGGGAGATTGCATGATGCAACCAACTTATTCTTTCAAATCCTGAAAAGGGGCATAATCCCAGATGCTTTAACGTATTGTAGCTTAATTGACTGTTTGTGTAAACATGGTAATTTGATTAATGGTTTCAAAATTTATGAGATGATGCTAACAAATGGTGTTGAGCCTGATATATGTATTTATAATGTGCTCATCAATTCTCTTTTCAAGGAGGGTCAAGTGGAAGGGGCATTGAAATTGATTGCCCAGCTAACAAAACTGGGCTTGAAGCCTGACGTTGTGACTTGTACTACAATCATCACTGGCTTGTGTTATCTGGGAAGATTGAATGAAGCTGCTGAAGTTTTTGAAAAATTGATTGGTAAAGCTTTTCAACCGAACACTGTAAGTTATACAATTCTTATTCATGCATTTTGTAAAGAAGGCAGAATGAATGAGGCAAAGTTATTGTTCGATAAGATGCTTGATCATGGTACCTGGCCTAATGTGGTGACCTATAGCTGCTTGGTAGATGGGTACTTTAAAGCTGAAAGGATGGAAAATGCCATGGAACTACATGAATTGATGTTACAACATAGGATCCACCCTAACATTGTTGGTTACAGTGTCCTGATCGATGGACTTTGCAAGCAAGAACGGCTGGAGGAAGCTTCACTGGCTTTTCACTGTGCTATTAGCAGGGGCTTGTTGCCTGATGTTGTGGCATACAGCATTTTGATTTGTAAATTCTGTGCGGTTGGAAGATTAGCTGAAGCCAATATGTTTTATGAGAGAATGATTGAAGATGGTGTCAAACCAGACAGTTACTTGTATAATAAAATTTTGCAATGTTTGAAAACACATGATTGTACAGCAGTTGCTGGTCAGTCAAATAATATGCTTTAGAAAAGTAAGTATTGCATATTTTTGTTGTTTTGTCAGAAGGAAGCATGAAACTGTGGTTTACCTTTTATCTGTACCCACCAAAGAATGAGATCTTTCCTCTGAAGTTTACACTAGAGAAAGAGCTTTGAAACCAAGTTATCAAAAATAATGTTGGTCGCATCTAAAGTTAGGGGATTGAGATTGCATACGTGGGCAATCAAACAAGCACTCATGAAAGGTACTCTCCTACAACACAAGGTTCTTCACTTTGACTTAATGGTACTTGCATCAAAGATTTTGTAATTTTGTACATATCATTGTGATTATTATCTGCAATATTATTATTTGAGTTTACTTACAAGCAGCAATAATAAGAGAATAAAATTATGTGTAAAGCCTCTAGTGACCTTTTATGCTCGTTAACTTGCCAAGCTTTTTCATGGAGTTCCTTTATGAAATGTTGAACTGGTGGTTTGATTGCATCCATCTGTGATCTACCAGAAGTATAAAATCATAATTTTAACATGTAGATGGGGAATTTGATTGACCTATGAAGTGCCAAGCTCTAACAAGGTGATGAAAAGTTGTTTGATTTAGACAATATGCCTTGAAATAACACTCTTCCACAGATGTGGATTAAGCTAGTTAGGTAATCCTTTTTCTAATCAGTTGGGAGCAATCTGGATGCTCTAACTATCTAACTGCTTGGATTTAAGCAATAAAATAATCATTTTCCTCTGCAGAAGGAAAAAAAAAAAGGAATATGTTTGGATTTGCATATTAGACTCCCAAGAATAGATGTGCATTCTAGTCCTCTACTGCATTTTATTGAATTAAAACTGCTTTCTGCCCTGATATATTCAACATATGCATCCATTTTAGGAGATTTGCACTTTGCTACATTTACCTACCCAAATCTACTTCTTTTAAAATGTTCTGCACTTGGTTTTAGTGAATATGCCTTCTCTGCTTATGTCTTTTTATTGGTTCACTAATCCAATTTTGTCGGTTAACGAGTACTTTGGCCACACCGTACGCCTGTACTCTTCTCTCGGTATTTTTGTGAACCCTTCTAACTCCAGTTGTTTTTCATTCTCTGTATCATTATATATAACCTGCATTTATTTATCAATATACTTCTTCAAATAGTTTACCTTTTTTATAGGTCTAATTCTGAGGTGCATTTTGTCATTTTCTCCGAAATGTTTGCAACTTAAAATATGAAACCATGATTTTGAAACATGGATGACATTCTTTATGTTTCACTGAAGCTAACTTTCAGTGCAAACTGAGTTGTATGACTATGTTTCCATAGAATGTTCCAATGCGCATCCATTTACTAATTCCATCGGCTAGTGCATTGAGATCACTTGTGATTTTATCAGTTTTATCAATTGTCTCCACCTTCCATTTTAACTATGCAATCACTCACACTACGTTAGTCATTGATTCAGTGAAGTATTTATTTGTTACTTGGGGGAATCAGTGAGATCACTTGTGATTTTATCAATTCTCTCCACCTTCCATTTTAACTATGCAATCACTCACATTATGCTAAGTCATTGATTCAGTGAGGTCTTTATCAACAATGTTTCACCTTCTGCATTTTGCCTGTAGGAACCCTGAGATCTAAACTTACATGTAAAAGAAAAAGAAGGAAAAGGAAATCATGCCCACATACACACACCGATTGCTTTCTTTTATACTGCAGGCCTTTTCTTTTAAATTGTCCCAACGCCAGCAAGGATGATGAATTCATACCCTTGCTGTCGTCTTCCATCTTCGGATAGTGGTGTATGTTACGCTTCAAGCATCACCATGTTATTTAAGCATCCGTGAAGTGTCTCTTATATTGTGTCGGATGCTAGAAGATGAGTCAACTTTTTCTCTTTTTCGTTAGTAATGTACTTTCAAGAATTGGCTTCTCTGATTCATTGGTGATGTATCACTAACAGGACTAACAAAGGAACCTTTGTCTTTTTAGGTCTGGTATATTGCTATATACCATTTATGTCATTTCCTCGGGCAGGTGTTCTGGGGAGCTTTGCTAGTCCTTTTTGCATCACCCAGTTTTTCTTCTTTTTTTTTTCAAAAAAAAAAAGAAAGAAATTTTCATGGGTGATTGATTTCACGAGGAAAGCCGTAAGTTTTGAGCTTTTTCTGGAATAGTGTTCCTCATTTACAAAAATACCCAGGGAGTCTTTACTTTTAAAAATGATAAAAACAATGGTTGGCAGCTGTAATTTTTATTTTTATTTTTATCGAAACTCGATTAAATTAGTTTGGTGTTATAGTATATTTGAATGAGATTGCGATAATGTTTTTGAATGGGATCACATTGTTTTTTGCTACCGAACTAAAAATATTACAATCCTATTAAAAAATATGATAACTTAATCTTGATTTATTCAGATGCTCACAAATATTGATTATTAAATAATATTTCTTAGTTCATAAGTGATTTTAAACAAAAAGTGAGAATATTTTGATGCATTTCAAAATAAAGGATGGCAAATCCTTCTTTTGACATAATCTTAAATTAAAGCCTGTAATCCTTGAAAAGCTTTGTAATGTTTATTTTATTTACCGAAAAGAATGATAATGAAAAAAATAATCTCAGAATATTTTGGAATGGACTTATAGTGTTTTTGTCATTGAATCAACGCATTATAACTCTAATAAAAATAATAATAATAACTCACTTTAAGTTAATTGAAATTTGCATCGATAATAAATATCAACTTTACTATAAGTTTGGAGATATTATGAAATTATTAATACGAGACTTTGAATGATTTTGGATAAAAATTATGAAGGTCTTGACGTATTTCAAAATAAATCATAAAAATGATTTTATTTTTCAAATTCATGTTAAATTTAGATCTTTTTTTGGAAATATAATATTTATAATTATTTTTAAGAAAGAATTATAAATTATTCTAATTTTAATTAGAAATAAATTAATAAATTTTATTTTATTAGTATTCCTGGGATTAAGGTTTTAACCCCATCTTCCTCTATTTATAATCATCATTTGACCCCTCTCATGAAAGAGAGCATGATCATCAAAGAAAGAGAAAAGGAGCCGATAGAGCAATGATCTATAAAAGATCAAGGTAGGGATTTAATTCGTTTTGTATTCCTTATTTTTCATAAAATATGATTTCATGATGAATCAAACATTCTTATCTCTTCCACAAAGTTCTATTATCATTATTTTTATTTTATTGATCTCTCTCTCTCTCTCTCACTATATTATCAAATCATGAAGTTTTCTAGAATGATTTTTCAGGATCCACGGATTCATACTTGTGTCGAGATTTATATGTAATGTGTTTTCTTTTCTTTTATGAGTTGAGAAATTTAAATTGTGTACTAAATATCGTAAGTAGAGAATTGATCGACAAGGCGAGCGGAGAGAGAATGTCACGTGTGGTCCTTTCAACTCGGCATTAATGAATTCACCAAATGTGTTATGTTTGAATAGCAACCCAATAACCTACAAGTCCAGACCTGTAGTTATTGATTTGCCGCTCCAGAGGTTCATGCACCAAATGAGAAGGGTAAAAGGGGAAGTATGTTTTCATGCATCGGTTTAACTTATTGGATTTGGCTTTGAGTTCTTTCATATGATTGGATTGGATTGGATTGGATTGGATGGACAAAGGTATACATACACTACAGCATCTTGTTTACTAGCGTTGAATGACTTGAAAAATTCGTGGTTACGTGTATATGCAAATTAACATAGCTTTTGATGAATATGCATGCCTGTTCTCGTTGCACGTGGTTTTGTTTTGGCTAATCTTCTATCTTCGAAACTCATAAGAGATTAAGGTTGAATAATGTTTACCTTTATTATTGACTTACTTGTTTCAATTTATACTGTCACAATTGATCTTATTTTTATTATATTCCACGACGTCTGATACAATGAACATTTATATTATTTATGTTATTAAATAATTAAATGATTCATTGTTTAATCTTGTGTCATGCATCAATAATCATGAACCATAATTTGGTATTTTATAGAATTCATAATTATGCTGTACTGACATGAGTCATGTGTAATTGAGTGTTTTATATTTATTATATATAATTTTAATTCCAAGTTAGATTGTTGATAGTTCTTTTATAATAGGTTTATGTCTCGTTGTGAATTCCAAGGATGGTAAACCCTTAGTTGGACGAAGGGACAATGTTTGGATCCTCCAGTGCAAAGACAATGAGATTGTGTGTTTTGCCCATTACTAGTCTTAGTAAGAAAATTTTTTTAAAAAAAAATTATACTAAAATAGATTAATTTTTATGAATATTATGTGAACAATGGTGGCATGCTATCATCCTATGAGATATGTGTGTTTGGATGGGAAACTCATTACTCAACATGTAGGATGATATTTAAATTCACTAAGGATATTATTCCTATGATGGGGTTGATTCCCATCGATTTAGGACGTACTTGAGTTTCATAATTATTTTTATTTTTTATACAATATATATATATATGTATATATAATATGTATATATATATAATATGACATATGATATGAAAGGAATATGAAAGGAACAGAAAAAAAAAGTATGATAGATTATATGGATTTGATCTTTGTTATTGTTATGTGATATACATTAAATTAAATATGATTGCTGTTTTTTTTATGGCATTAATATATCATCAATACATGTAAATTACGAATCAATTGTTGTAAGCATATCTGTGACATACAAGATATACTCCTATTAATTTGTAAATATTTTTCGTTGATGTTGGACTCGTGCATGTCATAGATGCTTGAATTTATTAAAATAGGATTAACATATTGTTACATGCCTATCACATTCTCTACTGATTATGCACGAGTCCAACAGATTTGTTTAACGAGATCTAGATGATTATTCGGGTTGAAGATGAATTCTATAATTGTAAATGTATTAATTGTAAATAAAGAATCATACAGCTGTGTACAAAAAGTAAGCATAGCTCACGCATGGATTGATCTTCTCGAAAATCAAGCTACGTCACCGAAATGATAATAAAAATAATAAAACATTATTCACCTATAGGGGTTTTTTCTTTTTGTTTCTTGTGAAAAGAAAATAACAAAAATAGGACTTGACCTTAAGACTTTATATGATAAATTATCAAAATCTTAAACACATTCAACTATTATATTTTTCAATGAAACTTATTTTTGTTCAGCTTATAACTCTATTTTATTTATTTAAAAATACTGTAGCTCCCAACTTAGTCAAAACTGAATTTGACAAGAAATCTTTTTTTTCAAAAAAAAATGATATTTTAATCTTTTTACAAATGGGATGAGCTCTTTGAAAATATAAAGATGAGAGGCTCCAAAAAAATAAAAAAAAGGATGCTTTTGCAAAATCATCAAAAAAGAATTTATTATATTAAACGACGTATAAGATGCCGACATATGAACTCAAAACTGTAACAATGCACTAACCGTGGAATGTCTCAACAAAGACTTGCACCACACGGTTTCATTGCTATCTTGCGTGGCTCGTGTCTGCTAGTTTTTTATAGTCATCATTAACCCCCTCTATTTTTTTTTGTTTTTTGGGCTGCGAAAGAGAAAAAGATTAAAGAGTTGTGCAGGAGTGGGAGGAGGCGGAGATGATGCTCACCATCAGTAAGAGGCAGAGAGCAGAGGCAGCGGAGAATCTCCCCACCTCCATTGGCTTTTCGCCATACCTATTGAATAGTATGCCTGATCACCTAAATGTCAACTCATCATGAATCATATTACCCAAATTCTAATCCATCATGAAAAGAAGCGTCAGTTAATATTGGCAATGAGGTTACTTGGATCAATTACCAGAGAGAGAGAGAAAGAGAGAGAGAGAGAGAGAGAGCACTAGGGCTACAGCTGTTTCTGTTCTTCCATGATCACACATATTTCTCATCAAAAGCTTCAATGAGGCAATGAATCCACAAGCCGAATTACGCTTAACTTACCCTTAACTTACCATTTTTCTTCTCTTGGATATCCCTTGGTGATTATTTTGTATGATAATTCTTCAAGAATGCTTTCTTTCCCATTTACCTTCTCGTCGACCATCTCGTTCTCTCCGCTCAACAATTTGCCTTGACTTGCTGCCCCGGGATCCATGTCTGGGAACTGTCCCAAAGGCGCCAGGTAAACCATCAAACGCTGAACCTGATTCTGAGTCACCGATGCTACTTGCATCACCCGAATCCCTGCTCCCCTCGATAGCATCTTCATAGTTGGAGGTACGTTCATCTGCACGTTCCCTTGATTGCAAAATTGTTGGAAGCTGACCTGAGAATGATCTTGACCCAGCAAGCACTACAGTTGGCCCCACAGATGATCCAGTGGCAATAGTTGTCGTAATCTGTGGAGCACCACCATCATGGCCTCTGCTGCTTGACCTTAAGTTTGCCTCTTGTCCCGACCTCCCATTATCTCTGTCACGGTATCTTTCCCTAGATCGACTACGACCACCATGAATGAGAAAATAGCATAAAGCAGAAATAGATATGCTTGAGATAATAGCACACTGCAGATGAATCAATGAGAAGAGTTCCAAGAAAATCCTTTTTTTAATGACAAGTCATCCAATAATAGCTGGTGCTTGGAAATGAGACACATGATAACCAAGTGACTCAACAGTCTGTCAGATAATTATCCAAATAATATAAAAAGATGCAGTAAAAGGGTCATTCGCACAATGGTCCACCGAGCAAGGGTTTTGGAAAAGTAAATGTATACAATTTTAGGCTGTTGAGATTTGGCCACTACTTGAATACTGGATGTCTACGGTACAATAGCAGCCCTACTGTGACACTAAAGCTTAACCTCAACTGAAATGTTCAATAATGACAACAAGGCACAATATCAAACTATAGCAGAATATGAAATATACCAGTGACACAAGGGAAGAAATGGTGAGGCAGCAGTGGAAAGGAAGGGAAAAAAAAGAGACCAGAAGAAACAAATGGAGAGATGAAGGAGAAAAGAAGGGAAGGTCAGACTGTTTCAAACTTGTTAATCCTACAGGGATGGTCAGACTTTTCAAGGGCATAGGTTATACTCCATGTGATGTGGGAAAAATGAGCCTACCCCAACCGAAAGCTGACACATAAGATAAGAGCCACAATAGAAGTAGCTTGGTGGACACTGTTGTAGCTCAACTCGGTTGGCATATTACCCGGTACATAGCTCAGCTTACCTCAATCAACATGTTACCATGTCAGCAACACGAACATCATCGTAGAATGGTTTAGCTCAGATAACTCATCGTCATGTCAGCTTGACGGACAGTCTGACTCGACAAGGTTGACCCATCATCAAGTCAGCTCAATGGTCATAGCCTGATATAGGTCAAGCTGCCATGCCATTGAAACCAGCTAACTGATACGCCATCACCAATTCGTAATAAAATTTGTGTCAAAACACAGTATTCTCTATGACCTTAAGAATTTGAAAAATTTTCACCAATGGCTTGGCTGTTACAACTACGACATTGTGAATGGGGCCTCACATGGCACAAACGGTTTGAACTCTCTCTCTCTCTCTTAAGCCTTAGAACTCTCTAGCTCGTCTAGATTGCTAACTTAGATATGTTTTAGAAGCCAGGAGAGTTTGTGGGCACATTCCCGACCCTCACTTTGTTTGCAGGGCAACTAGCTCAGTGCGCTCACCTTGGACATCACCTCGGATCTTTCCAGCTAGATTGCACCTAGCTTGGGCCACCTCAGCCCATTCGAGAAATTGCCATGTGCTTCAGACAAACCAATTCTGCTTTGATCCTCCACCTCTGACAGACGATCAAAATCTTCCCTCATTGATATGAAAATGAATTAAGCCCATATAGATAAGATATTCTACTCTATATCATGTCCAATTTAATACAATCCGAAAAAATAATGTTCGTAAACATAAGAATTGGGAGGATCAATGAGGTCGAGAATTTCTTTCTATAATCATAATGTGCTGCCCATGTGGATATTCCGGCATTTCCTTAGCTCATTGTGAACTTAAACCAGTTTCACTAAGTTCTTCGAATGATTTGGATGCTTTGAATATTAGTATATAACTCATAATTGAAAATAACAAACTGAATAAATTAATTTACTCCATTGGACTCCATTTTGATTTATATATGTTGATATACAACTCCATATTTATTTAGTATGTCAAAACTGATGCTCACAAAAGGTCCTTCAAAGTAACATGTATGATTGTGCTAAAGTCCTTGTATATCGTCCCCTGTTCTTGAATAAACTGAATTTAATCATTCCAAAGATAATTATATATAGAATTTAATGAAAGAGCATGTGCGTTACAAAAGGCTTGACAGATTTGTTGCTGTAGTTGAAGCTATTATCATCACTGGCACAGCAGCAGCTAGGATTGATTTTGACAGAAGATCAGATCATAAGAACTTTTCATTTGGGTCTAGAACATTAATAATCAGATTGACTTAGGTTGTAATTGAACTTTGTCAGTGGTTTAAAAAGGCGCTCGGGCGCTCGCCTAAGCACTCGGGCGAGGCGAGGCGAGGCCTGAGAGCCTCGATTGGCTTCCAAGTGGCGCGCTTCAAAGAGGCACCGCCTGGACGCTCGCCTGAGCCTAGGCGTCGAGCGCTTCAGGCGAGCGCCTAGGTTAAACCGGGTGACCGAACCAGATTTTTACATCTGGTTCGGTCTAATGTGATTTAGTTGGTTCGATTGAACCAACTAAATCACCGATAAATCGATTTCCCCAACCCTAAACCTCGCGATTAGCCTCTACCGTCGCTGCCGCTGCTTGCGCCTGCTCTCGCCGTTGCTCGCTACTTCCTGCTCTCGCCGCCGCTCATTGCTTTGCTCGCGGCTGCCGCCGCCGCTTCGCTCTCGTAGCCGCTCGTCATTTGCCTACTCTCGCCGCCGCAGCTTTCGCTCCTGCCGTCGCTCGCCGCTCCAACTTCCACTGTCGCTCGCCGCACTTGCTCCAACCGTCGCTCGCCACTTTCGCTCCTGCCTGCTCGCCGCTGCCTGCTCTCGTCGCTCCCACCGCTGTCGACAGGCTCGGTCTTCTCCTTCCTTCTGCTTCGAGCTCGACAGTATACTGTTAAGTGTTAACAGTATACTGTAACAGTATACTATTAACAGAATTTTTTTATTTATTAAAATAATAATATATTATTTTGTTTTTAATACTGTTAATTTTTATTTATTTGAAATTATTGTTAGGTTTCAGGATAAATAGTAAGTGTTCAGAGCAACTCAATTGATTCTATGATGACATCAAAAAATGATCCTGCATGGAAGTATAATTATTTAAAGGATCCGAAAGATCCTAATGCAGTGACCTGTATGTTCTGCAACAAGACTACTAAAGGTGGTATTTTTCGTGCAAAACAACATCTAATAGGAAATTTCAAGAATACAACAGCTTGCAAAAAGTGTCCACTTGAGGTTAAAGAAGAATTGCTAAGTTATATGAATGAAAAGAAGATAACAAAGAATGAATCTTACGGGAATTTACCAGAAGATGATGTTGAATATCTCAAGGACGAAGAAGAAGATTATTCTTTGAGTATTAACCAAAGTAGGAAAAAAGTATCTGACAGAAAAGGAAAAGAAATTGTGAGTACTAAGAATGCTAAAAAAGGACCGATGGATCTGTATATGTTTCAAGGATCACAGAAACAACAAGGGCAAGCAGGAGGCTCAAAATTTAGACAAACAAATATAAGTGATGCTTGTGATAAAGAAATAAGAGGAAGAACAGTTCAGCACATTGCTCGCTTCTTCTATCAGGCTGGTCTTCCTCTTAGTACTACTCGTTTAGACAGTTTTAAGAAAATGATTGAAGCTATTGGAAGATATAATGCAGGATTAAAACCTCCAAGTTATTATGAGATGCGAGTTCCATTGTTGCAAAAGAATTGAATTATACAAATGACTTACTAAAGGATCATAAAGAATCATGGGCAACACATAGTTGCTCTATTATGTCAGATGCTTGGACTGATAGGAGACGCAGAAGTATAATTAATTTTATGGTTAATTGTTCTTTAGGGACTATGTTTGTGAAGTCAATAGATGCTTCATCTTTTGTAAAATCTGGAGATAAGATATATGATTTACTTGACAAGTTTGTGGAAGAAATTGAAGAACAAAATATCGTTCAAGTCATAACCGACAATGGAAGCAACTATGTATTAGCTGGTAATATTCATCTGTTGAATTTTTTAAATATTTAATTATTTTATCTTCAATTAAATGTATTAAACTCGTAAGTCTTATCATTTTTGTTATCTTTTATTTCAGGTAAATTACTTGAATAAAAAAGACCACTTATATTGGACTCCATGTGCGACACATTGTATTGATTTAATGTTGGAGGATATTGGAAATATCCCAGATATCAAGAAAACTTTAGAAAGGGCAATTTTTATTGTTGGATTTCTTTCTAATCATACTGGGGTTTTGAATATGATGAGAAAATTCACAGGCAACAGAGAATTAGTAAGATATGGTGTCACCCGATTTGCTACTTCATTCTTGACATTACAGAGTGTGCATCGTCAAAAACATAATCTGAGAAACATGTTTACTTCTGAGAAATGAGTGACAAGCAAATGGACAAAAAAAAAACAAAAGGCAAGAGGGCTACTGATATCATCTTAATGCCATCCTTTTGGAATCATGTGGTTTATATATTAAAGGTAATGGGCCCTCTTGTTCGAGTCCTTCGATTGGTGGATAATGAAAATAAGCCTGCAATGGGATATATTTATGAGGCTATGGATAGAGCAAAGGAGACGATTAAAAAGTCTTTTAATGAAAATGAAGAAAAATATGCGAAAATTTTTACAATCATTGACGAAAGATGAAATTGTCAACTTCATCGTCCCTTATATGCAGCAGGATATTATTTGAACCCTGAATTCTTTTATACGATTAAATCTGTTGGGTTTGATGCAGAAGTTTTGGATGGGTTATATCAGTGCGTTACAAGATTAGTTCCAAGCGTTGAGATGCAAGATCAGATTATTCGTGAATTATCTCTGTATAAAAATGCCGAAGGTCTTTTTGGAATTCCAATGGCAGTTCGATCCAAGACAATTACGTCTCCAGGTATTAATAATTTGAGATAATTAATTTTCATTGATAGTATGTTATTATGTTATTGCTAATAATAATATAAATTTTGCAGCTGAATGGTGGAGTCTATTTGGAAATTCTATCCCGAACTTACAGCAATTTGCTATCAAAGTACTTAGTTTGACATGTAGTGCTTCGGGTTGTGAGCTTAAATTGAAGTGTCTTTGAGCATGTAAGAATCAATAAATATTTTTGTTTCAATTAATTTATTTATTTAGATAGATATATTAATATATTTTTAAATTATATGACATGACAGATTCACTCAAAGAGAAGGAACCGGTTGGAATATCAGCGATTAAATGATCTTGTTTACATAAAATATAATCAAGCTTTGAAGGCTCGTCATAATTTACAAAATACAATTGATCTAATCTCATTACAAGATATTGATGATTCAAATGAGTGGTTGGTGGGAGAAATGGGTGACAACTTGCAAGATGCCGAAGACGAGCTTGTATTTGAAGATGATAGATTGACATGGGGAGATGTGGCAAGAGCTTCAGGTGTTGGAGAATTACAAACATATATAAGACAAATGACAAAGAGAAAAATGAGTACAAAAGCATCAAGCTCGACTCCTGCTATTGTTGAAGACATTGAGAATGAAACATATTTTGATAAAGAGGAAGGACAAGATGAAGAGGATAAATTCAATGAAGATGATTTATATGAAAATGACGATAATATTGATGATGATGAATGACTTTGATGTAAAATTTTATTTTTTGATTTTTGAAACTTTTTAATAATGTGACATTGTGAGTTTGTACCTTAGATTTTCTTCATTTAATAGTATATTTTTATTTAAATAATTATATTTTTTTAATTATATTTATAAATTTTTATATTTTAGCACCTCGCTTCACTCGGGCTAACGCCTGGGCAAGCGCCTTGGGCGATTTTAGACCTTGGCATCTTTTGACACCTAGCGCTTTTTAAATCACTGAACTTTGTAGTTAATAAATAAAATAATATTTTATTAAGGGGCAATAGTACAAGTAATCATTGTTGATTTAGATCGTTTCCAAATTTATCTTGAATATTATATTAATAAAATTTAATCAATAAATAACAGATTGGGTTTGAGTGCTTCCTAATTAAATCAATTTTCCTTGATGATAATATCCTAGATCGGGCTCTTGTTTTGATCAAGATTAAAGTTTCTAAACTTATGAGATTCTATCATTCTTGAACACCTCATTTTGTCTTCTTGAATACTGTAATTGCATTTCTTGTTTATATATAAGTTTTTGCATTTTAATTTTAGTGTGTCAAACAATATTATGTGCTTGTGATGATGATGATGCATGTGACATGAATTATTGAGAACACTTATCACTGCTGATTAGCAAACAAGCAAAAACTGATAAGAGTAATTCCATTCTTCCAAAATGCTTGAATAAGACATGAATTCCCTTTCTTGGAAAAGTCTAATTCCCTCGTGATAAAAAAGTCTTAAAATATGGTCGCACCTGGTTGGAACCGACTGGTATTTTCCAGTACTGGTCCAATCAAGAATCAGTACCCAGACGATTGTAGTGTCGAGTGTATCTCTTGAATTAAATTTTTTAAACCATTTTCATTTTTTTGACAACTTCTGACAGTTGTCTATTTTATTTTATTTTTTATTTTCTGTCCCTCCTCTAAGCTTTCCCTTAGCTCTCTCTCACACAATCTCTCTGGTATGATTAATACAACCTGTACCAAGCGTCAATACGTCAATCTGTATCGGTATCATACCAATCCAATTGCTGTGGTACCAGTGCCAGACTGAGATTTACTAAATCAGTCCTAGGCTGACTGAATTTCACCTATGAATATATAAACAATGGACCAAGAACCTTTGAGTACTTAAGGAACATCAATAGCTATTTGGATTTTGGTCAAAGCCATGACTGAAAATAGATAACTGGTAACCAACTCTTCTTGTAGCAATACCATTTCTTGGTAAAACATATTAGGAGCATATAATGACACAATGTTGACCCTCCTTAACACTTACATTAGTAGGAATCTTGTGCATTAGGCTGCTGTTTTTTATAAGCCTGACAAAGGTAATAAATAAGTGAAGCATGTCAATCACCAGCATAAAACAGAAAATCCATATAATTCCCAAAATTTATGTTCAAGATAAAATCCTACTATCCATGTCAAAATTTTAAAAAAAATTAACTGCACAAAGTGTAAGCACTTAAAAAAGCTTACTTGCTGGGATTAGATGAAAACTCTCTACGAAAAGATCGAGTTCCGGATTCAACCTGCTCCAATTCCCTTTGAAGTTCTTTCTGTCAACGGGTAGAATATATCAAGCTGTCTCTATAGCATTTAGGGTAAGTCACAAAGAAGCCAAGGATTACATACTGTCTTGAACACAACTAACAACTTAAAAACTTTTAGATGAACAATGCAGTCTACTCTTCATTCCGGCTCATGTTAAAAATCCAATAAGATAAGATGCAAGTATATCTGTTAGCCAAATAGACTGCTTGCAATACAAAATTTTCTTTATAATTTTATAAATTTCCCATTTTCTTTGTAAACAAACAAGATAGTTCAATAATATTGATCGGATGTTAATAATTCACCATTAGATACTATGATAAGATACATATGATTAGAATTCTTACTTGACCACAGATGGATAAAAAGCAAACATCTGATATTCAAAGACACATTTAAAACTAGACCGTACCAATTGGGTATGTTGCCATGCCCTACCCAAATATTTAGGTTCTGAAGCTGTTCCTGGGCTTGAAAACTAGACCAGGCTTCAATTCTGATACAGCCCTGGTTGAGATCAGGCAAACAGACCTAATTCAACCCACCAGAAATCGAGTCTCATATGATACACATATTTGCAACTAGACTGTACCAATTGCCAGACCCAACTTCAATTCTGATCTAGCCTCAGTTGAGATCAGGCAAACAGACCTAATCCAACCCACTAGAAATCAAGTATCATATGATACACATACTTGCAATTAGACTGTACCAATTGGGTATGCTGCCATGCGCTACGTGAAGTCGGCTGAATAGTTAGGCTTTCAAGCTGATTCCGGGTTTGAAAGCTAGACCTGACTTTGATTCTGATCTAGCCTCAGTTGAGATCAGGCAAACAGACCTAATCAAGCCCATTAGAAATCGAGTCTCATATAAGTAGAACAAATGAAATATCTGGATCTCCCCTCCCTATATGACATCATTTTCCCTCTCTCATCCACCATGCCCATCATGGGATCAGCCTTCCACATTGTTTACTAATGCACTTGGTGCTCCAACATTTGATTTCTAAACATTACCTTTCCAGTTTTCTCCATCTATGTATTCCCTGAAGTTTGAGATCTCATTTTGCCTCTCTCTCACTCACTCAGTGTGTCAAATACTGGCCACACTTTTCTTCATCTTAATCTAGGGTAAAAGTCTATTCTGAAATTCTATACATGAATTAAAGTTTCAATACAAAAATGTTTAGGGAAAAAATTGATACAGGTAATGAACTGTCCACTTGCCTAATCGCCATTTGTAGGGATACATGACTTCAAACGTATCATCACATAAAATGCAAGAAGCCATCCAAGCATGCCTGTTGCATGGACTGATGCCTGCCAAACAATCTAAGATCTTGCCCATGCAACTGTTACACACCAAACTTGATTCCTAAATATGCAAAGTTTTAAGCCCTGATGTTTTCATCAGAACCCAACCATAAAAATACGATTAGCAAGTGGTCAACCACAATAAATTTTTCCCCAGAACAAAATATATCATTTTAAATGACAGGAGAGAAAAGGACTATCCATATTTCTTCTTTACTTATCCTTGTATGTGAAATAGTGTTTCTTGCTACGGAGGATTAAATGACAAACGTACTCAAACTTTCTATAAAGATACCTGTATCTGTCTTTCCTTTTCCATATCAAGGTTGAATTGTAGTTCCCTAGTTCTTGCACGTTCATTTTCCAATTCCCGTTGTCTCTCAATATCATGCTCTAGTTCACTGGTCCTTTCCCTGTATGACACTAGAGCAATCACAACGAGACCAAAGCTCATGATAAAACCTAACAAAGCAAGAAAAACATCCAAAAGAAACCTGTCAAGCTCCTGAAGAAGTTCCATTTCCCTCAAAGCTGCCTCTTCTAAGCATTTTTTACGAGCATGCCTCATCAAAAGCTTCTTTTGCCTTCGTGCTACTATTTCTTCTCGAAGTTTAGACTTCTCTCTAGCAAAACAGGACAACTTAGTCAAAAATTCTTTATGATTTAAAGTTATATTTACAACAGATGTGCAAAGCTCAATCAACAACTTAAAGCGGTGACCAAATCATAAAACTCTAGGCCAAGATTTGTTATAAACCAAACAAGTTAGGCATTTAAAAAAAAGAAAAGAAAAGATCAAACTCTTCATAGTTATCCAGAACCTACAAAACATGGGAAACTCACTTAAGAGAGACCAGACAACTGAAAACATAAAAATCACTAAAGTATGAAATGTTACACTGTTTCTTTGAAGCATAATATGAATCTTGCCCTAGTCATGACTACTTAATGCTTTACGTGCAATAGTTAGAGAATTCATTTATATCTGAACCTTGATGCACATTTTGTGTAAAAAAAGATCAGAAATCTACAAAGGAGCAGAAATTACCTGTCATGTAGCATCCACCTACTAAACCATGCTAAACAGTCTGGACTAAGAACAGCACATGTATCACATGTATCACATATATCTCAGATATATATCACATATATCTCAGAAACCATACGAGTTTCTGTTGATTGGCCCCATATCCATTGACAATGATTACAACGGTACAATTGCTGACCCTTATGTCCAAGATTTGTTTGCATTAACTTTCAGAACCTGTAGTTTCTTGATCTTTCCCTAATGGTTAGACAAATTAAGGTACTGACAATGTACAATTTTGCACTGATCATGCCTTATACACCACTTTTTATATGTAAACAAAGTAATTTGATCTTTGCTCTGCTAGTTTATATTCAATAGTTAAACATTAATGAAATGCTTCATGATGATTGATTGCAATATTGTACTTTAACAAGGTCTTGTAAAATATTGTTTCTAATGAAATCTTTTTGGATCTTCTTCTACCTCTTCTTGCAGTTGTCTAGAAAGGGCCCAAGCACCTCAATTGGGGTTCAGACGAGCGAACTCACGGCACATGCCTGAGCCCAAGCATTGCTCAGCTTAGGTGTGCGCCTGAACCCGACCCAATCTAACTATAAGCTGGTCTCTAATTAAAACAAATCAAGCCTGATCTAAACCCAACCCCTCAACCCTCGCTAAAGTACAATATGATGCTCAATGATTTCATAACATCATGCATCTGAATGCATCTAAGACCTTTGAGTGTCCAACTAATCTTGGTAGACTCTTCTTTTCTCCTTCTCTTGCCTTGGCTTTTAGTTTATATGAAACTACTTGACAATCTTTGGCAAAATTCTGAATAACCCTGTTTTGTCTATAATTTTTCAACATCAACAGCAAGAAAAGGATTATCTCATCATCCAATTAGGAACAGCACTCATGGCATAAGACTGAGAGGAAGCTAGAAAAACCAGACCTATTTAGCCAATTGTAAAATCATGTAAATCAAAGGTAGAGATGACTCAACCTAAATGTTGGTGATATCAAGCATCTGAAATAGAGAACTTCATAAAAGCCTCTTCCTACTCAACATGAATAGTTACGCACACAAGTCAATGTTGAGAAGGCTCCACATTAAGTTTGGATATCTTGTACAATCAGCTAGAACCCGAATTTGAAGTAAAGAAATTCAAATCTAAGAAGATTGCATGTGCCCACTGAATCATGAATCGAGCTAATGAATAAAATGAATTGTATCAATGCAAGGTAGAAGGCAGTTTGATCCTAAAGGGACATAAAATACAGCAGCGAGAATAGACCATTCTAACATTTTGCATTATGACCTCCAAAAAAAAAAATGAAAACCAAGTGCATAGAGTTGCCCTTTGCATTTTGACATGTCAGCTAGATTCAGTAGAATATAAAAGAAAGAATCAATTGATTGTTGCATACAAATCCATGTCATGCATTTCCAGATAAAAAGAAACAATACTTTATTGGGCATTTCAACTTACAAGGATCTAATTTCATCCTTAATTTGCTGAAGACGGTTAATCTCCTTATCACCTGCCAGATAGGAGAAAATCCTAAAAATCACAAGGCTAACTAATTAATTTAAGGCAACAGCAGAAAGAAGAGAAGATAAACATAGCAACTTTACTTGATATAGTTAGAGACGGAACTGCTTCTTCTAGCAGAAACCCAGATGCTTCTTCAAATGCTGCCTCTTCCCTAAGAAGCTCCATTTCGATCTCAGCTTCTTCAAGTTCCTAAAATTTTTCCCATTGTAAAATTAAGCTAGATGAATATCAGAAAAGCAATGACTTAATCCTAACTTTTTTTTACCTGAGACTGTTGATCAATTCTCTCTGAGAAAAACTCAAAGTAGGATTGAATGGAAGTCAGAGAAGACAAGACCTATTAAATGGAACAATTTATAAGAAAATATAAATTAAAAAGGAAAGAAGCAATGTCATTTATCGAAATGACATATAGAGAAATGCACATGGTTAACAAAGTCAAATAATAGCTGCTTCTAATTTCCCGCAAGATATTAATGAATGACTAAATACTGATTACCACATTATGCATCAAATACTCCCTTTTGAATTACAATGATCATCCATAGGTTATAAAACAAAGATTAAATTGTATGAGATAATAAACTTGGTTCAGCGGACTAAACAGAAAATAAATGTACAGGGGGTATGGATTCATTTGTTATATTGTTATAATTTACCCTGCTTAAATTGAGTTTTGGCATCCTTTGATTGGTTTAGAATAAGCTCAGGTAGAAAGTAGGAGTTACAGTTCAATTTGGATCCCCAGATAGTTTCGGTGAGGTAAAAATTTATAATTACAGTACCTGTTGTTGAATGATAATGGCGAGTCAAATCTTTTTGGCTATTCGTATGGAATGAATTTAAATCTTGGTCTATTACCTGTTTTCATGACTAATTGAACTGGTATGGTACCCATATATCAGGTGGTCTACCAAACATTACTGCTAGGCACTACCAAAGAAATAATAATAAAACAACTACTAACTAGTCACGACTTATATGGCCGGTTACCGATCATTGGTCGGTGATAGAATACCGGTCCATACTGGACTGCAGGACTGGCACAATTAAAATTTGATTCCTTTGTCATGCCTACCGATTTGCTTAAACTGGGTGGTTTGAGCACCCTTTAATTGGGTTTGGCATGGGTGTTTATCATGGAAGTCAGTATTCAAGATGAGTTTATGTTCGTAGGTAGTTAGTAAAGTTTGGGTGGAATGGAATTCACGTATACCATCACCATTCAATTTCCTAAATCCACTGCTAAAAGTAATCCTTGAACATGTTATAAACGTCTTCTTCAGTATACAACAATATGCCTGATGATGCCATCGTGTTTCGGCTACTGGAATAAGCTCTTAGTTTCCTATGTGGATGTCTACAGAAAATCAATTTAGAACCTCCTGGAAGGATGATGTATTTAAGACTAGACGAAGTCAAATTAATTCTGAGAATGGATATTGGAATATATGGAATAAATTCCATAAGGACATGGATAACCATACCAAAAGAATGACCAGGGCTTTAATTTTGAGCTCTAAACCATAAAAAAGGAGTGGAAGGCTTCAGTAATTTCATGTTTAATTGCAGTTATCATGGAAACTAGATCCTGCAAGTATCTTTTATATAGGCTCTGTGGGAGCATGAAGTCTCAAGCAGTTTCTTTTATTTTTTCAGACTTTTGTATGTTTTTCAAAATTCATTCGTACTAATAACACCGAGTGTCCATACACTACAGATCATATGGTACCGGCCCTAGCCCTGACTGATAGACCACTAATACATGAAATTGCAAGCCTTTACTGGAACTACATGTGTTTTGCGTCTCAAGTCTAAGTGATGTAGATTTCCCAAGCAAAAAAATTACAAATTTCAAAAGGAAAATAGTGATTTTATTCTAATTGGTCACAAGCACATTATGGGTCACATACCACCCCTTCGCCAGTTATATATACAATAGATAATGAATTATATATAATTATAAAACATTAATTCATTTATTGTAGCTTTAAAAATCGAAAGATGAAACTTTAAAAGATGTGGAAAGTATTTATGAGCATTAAGCTCAAGGAATCCTAATTAACTTCGAAAACTAAAAAGAATATACTATTTCCTGTGGTTTAAGGACATTCTTTATCATTGGTCCACAATATATATCAAATTGTAGAAGTTATACTTTTGAATCTAAATAGAACCTTTTGTTGGCAAACAAATCTTCAAAGCAACTATATATTAAACTAGAGAGTGTGTGATATTGATCCCTCAACATGAATCTGATTGGACTTGCTAAATAGTCATGTTGTGAATTGATATGGATCCCTGTACCCAAGTGGTCATCTTAATTAGTTGGTTCTTAGATTTATAGGTTTAATCCAGTATGTTTGAATCAAACTCTTTTAACATTGCGGCAGTTTATTGTAAGATAAGATATATGATATTCATGGGTGTCGGGTTTGTTAATGTAGGGAATCAGATGAGGCAACGCTTTACTTGAAATCTTAGACCAGAGAAGTTCATCTCAAGAATTTTTACTGCCAATTCAAATGAAATTTGACATTTTACTAGTGCTGTTGTTGAGTAATTCCTGAAAAGCATGAATTTCTCTTTAATTTTGGTTTATATTGGATAAACATTGACACGATTCAAAATTACTTTTCATACATAAACATTACAGTTCATCTAGGAATTAAATAACAATAAGTCCACTATATTGAAAATGCAGGACACTGGGAATGAAGCCCAATAATATAATAAAAATGGGATTTTATTGTGTGTTTGCCTTCCATAATATTAGTAACTAGTATCAGAACTTGTAATTTAATTAAAAAAGTTCCGAAAGGCTTATGACCTTTCTTTTTTCTATGAACAAATTATTTCCAGTAAGAATTTTGTATATTGTCATTCAGTGTTTTGCATATGTACCCTTTAAGATACATATATTTTATGTATATACCCCTTTAGCATTAAATTTTGCACCAGTACCCTCAGAGATACACAATGCGTTTTCAGAAAAGAAAATTATCATTATATTTTGTTGGATAGTTCAATTAATTATGTGAAATCATATGCATGGTTGAGGAATATCAAATTTAGATGTCACATACACTTTCAAAACTATAACTCCGAAAGTACTCAAAAGGAAAATATAACTTGAAGAAAACCATCAGCAAACAACCAGGATTAAGAGACTTAGATGCTAATAACACTAATTTTAACAACATAAGATATAAAAAATTAAAGGAAGGCAAACTAATAGGCAATTATCAGTGATTTAAGGAGATAATTCTAAAAGAAAAACCATGTGAAGTAATTTTTTTGGCCCAAAATCAAAAGATATGCATTATGAGGATTATGGTATCAAAAGCATTAAGTATCGCAAGAAGCATATATGCAAACAATAAACTGTAATGGGCTTCTTCTTCCTCATAGAATGGTACATAACAACATATCGTGTGTTGATATGGCAATATGCACCAGACCCTACTTGGCCATGGCTGGACCTGTATGAATCCTGTACCCGAAATTGTATTTCTTGGTTACCACTTACCACTAGCCATAAAATTCAGAATATTATTGCCAATACCCCTACTTATGTCTTATTGGACTGCACTACTAAATGTTGCTTGGTATGCTTGTACAATCAATTCAAATGTATGCCACCGCAGTATGGTCCATATGCTATGGTATTTGAAACTCAGAATTTAAATCTTGATCCAATACCAGTATCAATAATCTACTGGACAGATATGATCATATACTGAGCAACACAGACCTGTACCACATGGTATCATCCAAAAAGATCATATATAAATAATATAGACCAATATTGGACCATGTTCAGAGCCATGTATTTAGGTAGACGTGGGGTCCGACAAAATAATATAGGCAAAGAGAGGGACCCATATAAAACAATAAAACAAACAATGCGTTGGCTCAAAATTCCTGCCCAAAACTAACTCATCATATGTGGCTCTTTCAGAAAATCTAACATGTGGGCCTACTAGGTGTCGCTGAATCAGTATGTGCTAGGACTCACTTGTGTAAGATAGTGGAATGAACCAATGGAAAAATTAATTGGGCCCCAAATCTAAACATGGCCTTATCATTAGGTGCTCAAAACAAGTAAATCATCTCCATGGGTGAGTAATACCCTGCCTTTACCAGAAAAGATAAGAAAAAAGAAAAATAATCTGTCATAGTACCCGACCTGAAGAATTGTCTCCCGAATGCCTTGAAAGTTAGGATCACTTGGCTTCCCCATCAAGCTGGATGATAGCAATTCTTTCAGAACCTTCCATAAAAAAATAAAAACTAAGAAGATCCGTAACAAACAGACCATAAAGCCATGAAAAAATAGATTAAAAATCAAAATAAATTGTTTCACATAATGAAATGCCAAAACCAACCATTAAACAGATAGGGCAAACATACCGGTTTTGCACCATCAAATTCATTTATAAGTTTGCACAAAGATAGGCACAAATTTTTCTCCAAGTCATTAAGCACACCTGAATTAAATAAAAAAAATTCAAATAGCCTAATGGTTTAAAAATTTTTCATCTAACAAATTTCTAGCACAGGAAATGTAAATTATATAAGTGATTGTTCAAGACGATATCTTTGAATACATAATAACATCGATGCCCTTACGTTGTTACACTACAACATATATTTGGAAACAAACATCAGCAAAATATGTAAAGAAATATATGCGAGTACCTGTCTTTGATATTCCCATCTGCTCCAGGTTCCTCCAAACACTTTCAGGTATCAAAGTAATATCCTCAACAGGAGAATAAAGACATGCACTAGCCAGAATGTGCAATGAGAGTCTTGTTAAATGACCCACTTCCATTGAATTGGTAACTTTGCCCATTCCTCGAAGGATGGTATGAGTGGCTACAAGGAAGGATTGCAGTTGAGCTCTCTCTGCATATGGGACAAAGGCTAGTAACAGCACCATTGCATGTGTTCGCAACAGCATTGAAGGGTCAGAAGATGCTACTACCATCACTCTATCCCATGTCTTTGTAACTAAAATGGAAGCTACTGATTCAGGAACAGTCCCTACTAACCGAGAGCAAACCAAATTTTGTTTAACTGAGTAAGGCAGTTCATTCACACCATTGTAGCTGCCTAGGTCAACAATTCTCCCAAGATGACGCAATGCAACGGCTCGCTGTTCTGGTTCTGAATGACCCAACATTGTGCAGAATAAGTCCACCAATGAAGCCTCGTTACCACTAAGGTTATCAATGCCCCTTTCAAATAATAATGATAACCATTTATCAGTATGCAAACGCCATGAAATTTTTGGTGCATTACAACAGAAGATCAAGATCATAGAACATAGTGAAGAAACCACAGACGAGAAAGTAATGTTCTCAGGTAACTTGAACAGAAAATCAAGCATAGCAGATGCTACTTGCCAACAATGATTTTTTTGACTTGATGATATGGCTCCCATAAGTCCTTCAAGAGCATTCACCCAGTATCTTGATGGAAGGTCACTTGAATCTGATTGGTGTGTGTCTTGGCCATCCCCATCCCCGGTACTTGCTTGAATGACAACACTTAAGCATCTTGAGAAAAATAAACAGTTTGCTAATGTACAAGTGAGCCTCATTCCCAACTTATAATGCATTTTCCAGCTGGCTTCAATAGCTGGAAGAAGACCTGAAATTAACTTTCCGAGCTGATCCAAGAGTTCTTCAATTTCACCAGCAGACAGAATATGAAGCCCTTCACCCAAAAGACCAGTGCAGGTGTCATCACTTTCACATGTTTTAGACAACCTGTTCACATACCCATCTGCAAGATCTGGAGAATCAAACTGATGAATTAAGCCATCATTAATGCTTAAGTTGGGACCACCTGCAGTTGACTGTTTTCTCTCAAGTGGCAGATTGACACCAAATGACTTTAGACCTTGCGCTACTACAATGAGACAGCTGTTAATGAGTTTCTGGAATGCACTGAGGTAATCATAGATAGAAGATATGGGCGCTGAAGTGGTGAAATCAACCCACAACAACAAGGATTCTAAAACTTCTTTCTTCCTCCTGAAGGACAGATCAGGAAACAGATGACCGAAAATGCAAATCATCAATGATCCCTGGAATTTCTTCTCTTCAGTAACCTCATTCAGCTCCTTTTCACACCTTATACTGTCAAATAGTTCTTCAAAATTTGACAAATGAAAGTCCTGATGAAGTGATGCATCAGACAAGTGCTTCTCATCAACACTTACCTTCCGCAAAGAGTAAGAAATTAGTGGTCCTAACAGAGATAGAATAGAATTCAGGAAAGCAACATCACAATAGGAGGCTCTACAAAGAGATATCAAGATGTGAGCTACCCTGGGCATTTCATTAACCAATGCTTCCATGTGCTCAACAGTAATTGATTCAAGCACGTAAAAAATAACTGCCTTAGCATTTCTAGCGATATGACCTCTCAAAGGATTAGCATTTTTTGTAACATGAAGATGGTTCCTTATTGTTTCTAGATATGGCCACAAACAAAGGTCAGCAAACCAGCAGAGGATGTCTGGAACAGCACTGCATGGAAGAGATTTTAGTTGCATACCAACAGCTTCCAAAATAATCTCTCCAAACTCACCAAACTGCTTTCTCATGTTTGGGAAGAACATATGCAGGTGAGGAAAAAGTACTTGAAATGATAGTTTAGCATCTGACTGATTAGAAGACTCAAATTCTTTATCAACTTGGGAGTGTGTTTTGGTACCTGATGGATCTGAATATGCAGATTCAATTTTCTTTCTTACTAAATTATCTGTAAGTGCTAACTCATCCGCAAAAATTGATAACAATGATGAAATTTGTGAAAGATCAGAGGCAATAAACAAGTGTTCTTTCAAGTATTGCTTTGCATATCGAGATACAGCCATCCATCCTAAAAATCTAGAAAGTGGACATGTGCAACTTGAAAATCTGGATATTTTCTGCATCCACGATGAAGGTGGAACTAAAGTTCTGTAGATGAAACCAGCACTTTTGATGCCAATGGGATTTGTCCCTTCATCATTTCCAGAAGATGCTACTACCAATCTTTCAAGAAGTGCCCAGCGCCTTCGCAGCCCATGTAACTTTTCCATTTCAAGCTGTATGTTTCCTGCTTTCAGTTGGGTGTACAAAGATGTAAGTTGTCCACTAAGATTTTCAGCTGACTGCAGTATAATGTCAATAACATCCTCTGCAGAACAGGATAACTCAGTTGCAGAATGCAGTAGAAAGAGGAGACTCTGTAGGAGGATTTCATGTGATGATTGTTGTTCCCTTCTTAATTGCCGAGTTACAAAGTGACAAAGCAATGATTGATTCTGCCTAACCAGTGTTACCACATCAGCTGATTCAATGTCCACTTGTGATATTTCCAAAGCCTGCTGATTACCTTCAAAATAATATGTATAAGGTTTACCAAGAGCCAAAATTCTCTCAGATTCGAGGTCCAGTTTCGCGGCACGAAGCAGAATTTGTAGAACAGTTATATCTCTTTTACTTTCAAGATAAGCTATTGTCTCCAGATTGACATTACATCTCTTAAGGTCTTTATTAAACTCCACTAATCCATTTTTATTCTTGAATTTGGATCCAATGATTTTCATCTGATTCATAAGCTCTGAATTGCAACCATATGAAATCATAAAGAATGGGTTGACATAACATTCTGCGGCCAAGAGTAAGGCATCTATTGCAGCTTCATGGCTTTCTGGAGTTATGTCATGCTGGGAACACAAATCAGCTGCTAAACGTTCAAATTCGGAAGCCCTAAATACCGAATCTTGATGGTTTACAAGTTGTAGATAATCTGCTTGTGAATAGAAGTAATCAGCAAAGAAACCAGTATCCAACTGAAAGTTGTTATTTGAAATCTTATTCACCTCTGAAACACCACAACCAGAATTCAAGCTGATACAGTCCCCAGTAAAATAGTTGGGAACACTTGTCAGAACAATTTTTGACAGATCTCTAGGAGCAAACTGCAGGTTAGCATCTTGGAGTACATCTTTTCTTGTAGCAGCTTCAGATGCATCAATCTTTCCCTTTGCTTCATCCGGACTACTGGATATGCTAGAAGCCCCATGAGAACAGATCACAGAGTCAGAAACAGCTAAAGAGTCTTGATCAGCCACTTTAGGAAATGAACATTTGCAAAGGTCAATATCTGAAGGTAATGACATGTGTGGCCCCAGAACAGAAAGAAGTACACTGCAATATAGAAAGACAGTGAAGACAGTATATTGTCAGCTAAATGAAAACCAAGTAATGTAACAACCAACAAGGTGCATTTGATAAGATTCCTTTTGTTGCAAAAAACCAATTTCTTTTTTTTACTCTCACATCTTTTAAACTGCACTTTTCACCAATCACTTCATTCTCTCTTTTTATATCTTCCAAAAATAAGCATTATAAAGTATAAACTATAAAGATGTTTAACATTTTTTATTTTCCCCATGATATTATCATATGCTGTTACAGTAGACCTTGGTGCAACAGATCCACGTCTCCATTCAGATTCCACAGAAGGAAGAATGGCAGGCCTTCGTAATGCAATACGTATAACATTGAGTGCAATAGAACAGTTCTTCTGTTTCTCCAAATGTATATCAGAAGCATCTTCAGAAGTTGTAATCTTTGTTCCAGTAATCACAGGATCAAGGAAGGGTTCTAGCATCTCCAAAAGAAATAGAAGCCTATGTTTAAATTCCTACACAGATGGTAAAAGCATCATCTAGCTGACTGGAAACAGTAAGCTAAAAATTTATGCTTGATACTTCAACAGAAGGCCAAACCTTATATTTTGATAGTACATCATCCATATGCCCAGATAAGGCCAACAAGATATACTTCAAAGCAGCACGAGCACGACCAGCAGATTGTGGAACACCCTGGTAGCGGCATTATGAACAGAGTCAACCAAACATGAAAAATGAAAATAAGTGCATAATCTGTCATACAGAAGTATATCAAGATTTTTTTTCCTTTTCTTGAATTTTTATTCAGGAGGAAGTAGGTAGAATTTGGATAATAACTGGGGGACTGTGATGAAATTCACAGTTTCTTGAGCACAGGCAGATGAAAGATGGACGCCAGATATAGGGTTCATGAACTAGAAAGGAAGAAGTATAGCCCGAATAAGACCAAATGACAGTAACTAGAACTAAAGCACTTGCATTCACAGGATTTGAATAAACCAACCATAGCTAATTCCAAATTCAAAGGTAGGATCCTTATTGTTTCATGTATAAAATCTGCATGAAAAAAATGTTATCCTGCATAAGAAACATGATCCACCATAGTTAAACAGCAGGAAATGCTATTTCCTCAAATGTGCCTGCAAAGAGTGAGGCACTAAAAACATTCTATCGTAGGTTCTTAGAAGTTAGAATATATGGTTCCATAAAGAAAATGTTTTATTGTACCTTACAAAGATCAGGCACTAAAACTTCATTAGACTTAGAAACAACATAGTGATAGTGTGTAAGAGAGCTGTCACATGTATGTTGCTAGCTGCAATGTGTGGAACTCACAAAGAGACAATTCCATACTAAAACCTGTTGCTAGATCCATCATGGACTGCCACAGAAACAAGGTATTTCATCAGGACCCAACTGATTTTTTTAATGACCAATTGTGCATATCCAAAAAAAGCCTGATGACCAACTGATTTTTTTATAGTGTTCAAATTCAATAACATTTTTCTCAGAATGAAAAGATTATTTCAAGAGAAAATTAGTGATTGATAATTTGACCATCCACAACAAATCACAATGTATTGACCACAAAAAAGGTCAAATCTGCACCAAGCAAAGACCAAATTTTCTTCAAACATTGATGGTTTTAATTGCTTACGGCAGATAATTGACCAAACTTTGTTTATATATTTTCATGATGAATAGGTTAATTACCATGAATCATGATATATATACATCTACCTATTCTAACATTAAATAAATACCAGATTTTGTCACATTAAATAGTTAACATTATACATTGATGCAAGCCCATATCCATCGTATCAGTATTCTGCACTTGTATCCATGACTTTATAACCAACCAACCAAACAAGCATTCATTATAATAAAGAATTAGGCCTTCGTAACAGTAATGAAAACAAGAAGAATGATGGAATTACTTGAATAACACCCAAGAGGTCCTCCAGAAGTTCAATTGCAAGATCAACCTGAAAAAGGGTCAATGCAGTTACAAAATACAAGTCGTTGACTTAACATGTAGACTTATTATGGGAAAAGATGAAACCTTTGCAGTAATTGTAGATATCCATGGTGATAATGGTCCAGAACATAAATCAATCAAGACACACGCTGCCTTTGCCTGATGATTGAAAAATAAATGCTTGCTTAGATAAAAAGCCAAAAAGTAAGTTGTCTATTCATAATTAAACTTGGTATGGAACCAACAAACATGAGATGATAAGAATGAAGACAGATAGCCCGCACAAGCATGAAGAAGAGGATGATATACTGATGATGATGACATTGTTATTATCTGCAACAACAGATTAATGTGAATTGTTGAGACTTTTGATAAAAATACAAATGCATGTAACATATATCAGCCAGATGCATCACTGTTGAACCTGAGAGAGAGCATGCTGGACAGAAGGATGTTTCCATTGTGAAAAACTATCATCAACTTGATCTGGGAGGCTAATTGGAGGACGAAGTGCTATCATATGAAAGAGAATCAGAATCCATCCAAATTAATTAATAAATAAATCACTCAAAGGTGCTAAAACAGAAGACCTTTCACCTGGAAGCAGTGCTTGTATAAGTGGTAATAGGGACCAAAAATTTGAATTACTGTCAGCCAATTTGCAGCACAGAAGAGGCTGTATATTCATTATAAAAGAATGTAAGCACTTGACAATTTTAATACAGAAGCAGACTCCTGGTGGCTAAAAGTTATTCCAATAGGAAAAAGACAGGTTAATTAGTTTAAAAAACATTATATAGTTGGTGACCACTATGAACATACTTGTGAAGCACATCCAAATAAGACATGGAGAATGCCTTCTTCCACTGCAGATATATCCAAGACATTCAAATAAGAAGCATCCCAATAATCTTCAGGTAATTTGAATTCTTCCCCAAACAAACTCGAGTAATCAGCAGGTTGCATATGACTGGCTACTTCAGCTTTAACAATTTCATCAGATATTGAAGACAGACCCAAGTCATCAGTACATGCTGACTCCCCTAGTAAATTATTTGCTTCTACAAGTCTGTGTAGTGCTATTGAAGCCTAAGAAGCAAAAGGGCCAACACATAAATATTAACTCAAGTCTTAGAGAACTCAGTACTAGCTATTACCACAGAAAAGATTAAAGACAACAAATACATACTCTACGACAAACAATTCCCAAATGAGACTCTTTATATGCCTTCCTTAACAGAATGATGACAGCATCAGATCGAAATGCTATAGAACTAGAAGCAAGTTCAGCGAAGGGTGGACTGCGTGATCTTCTTGGTTGTGCCTGCAAATATTGCAAGGACGTGACGATGCCTTTAGTGACAATAGTATTTATCTTTTCAGAGCATACATATAAAGTATGTAATTTTTGGTAAAAAGGAAAAAACCATTAGCATTTGCAGTATATGATATAAGTCCACCTAGCGATCCCTGTTTCAGCTAGCAATCTGGTATGATACATATCATCCGCATGAAAAAATCACCACAGTGCCAAGGCAAACTACCAGCATTACTAAAAAAAAAAGAAAAAAAGGTGTGAGATGATAGAAATATAAAATGCTTACCTCCTACAAGAATCACAACAGCTCTCCTGTCTTTCTCCCCTTATCTCCCCTCCGAAAAGAAGTGACATCCTCCACTTCAAAAAAGCTTGAAACCCTAAACCAACCGAGGTGTTAAACCATTGATTTCATGTTGCCTTGGACCAAAATTGATCAGGTTCTCATAAGTTCAAACTGGTTTGTCCTAGAAAGCACTACCTATAACTGGCACAGCCAAGAAATACATTGTCAAAATGTGTTTACACACATAATGTCCAACATCCTTTTTACTGGGTTTTCAAAACCATATCAGCATGAAATATTTAAGCCAATATGAAAATCACAATAACTGAAACCTTAATTCCAACAATGTAGAAAATCTATATAAGAAAAATAGATCATTTAGTTATCATCTCAAGACTACAATTTGACTCCATAAAGGTTTATCTTGGCTCTTGGCTCAAGTCATATCTCAAATGATTAACAAAAACATCAAGAACCTCTGCTACTAAACCTTAAGGAGAAAAACCCAAAGCCTAATATCTTTAAAAAGAGTCTGGTGTAGCTACACAACATTCTTGATCTCATTCAGCTAAAAAGGGATGAAGACTTAAAAAGAGATGGTAGTTTATTGCTTCAAAACTACAAGACTCAAATCATGATATATCTACATCAGTAGGTGTAATCCTTCTCCATGTAGTAGTTATCTACAGTTCTGAGATACTGATGTTTGGTAAATCCTATAATGTTGGGCTTTGTCATTTTCCATTACAAGAAAGCAACATCTGGCAGCCAACTTCCAATAAAAAAAACACACTAAAGAGGTTTTGTGGAGCAAATTGTTGCGGTCAACCCCACTTCCAGGCTCAAACATACATCATAATGCACTCTTGTGATCTAGAATCATATTTGTAATAGAGTCTACATTTGACAATAAGTCCATCCTACATCTTCACATAGGCAACAACTTTTCTGAGAGTAGCTCATGATCACATTTTTCTTACTGAACACACAAAACAAGCTAAGAATTATTGGCTTCAATGTCTGTAAAAATGCACCAATTCTGTGCACCAACACCACAATGTCACAAACTTCCAGCAAATCCTGATGATGATTGTCCTTTAACCAGAACAATGCTGATAGCAAAGTCAAGCACACCCATTGATCTTCAAGGGGATCTGAGAGGTCAAGTGGCACCAGGGCTGGGTTCTCTTCAAGTAATCATTGATGCTAAACCATCTTCAAGAAATCAGCAACAATGGAAAATTTAACTCAAGAATCTGTTATCTCCAATAGTTTAATATTTATAGGAAGAATCATATGCATTCACCACAACCATCTTGGAGTGTATCATTCTGTATCTCATTACGAAGTCAAATCACCGTTGAAAGATCTCTCAGAAAAAAGGCACTTCTGATGCATGATGAAGAACTCCTTTAAATGCACAGATTTTTTTACAACAAGATGTGTTCAGGGTAGATCACTAAAGATACACGCATTGAATAAAAGTGCAGGTAAACACGACTCAAATATGACCAGGAAATTTTTTGTGCATGTTATTTGCATGTATTTTTCAGCTCATCCTTGCCTGCCATATTCCAAACTTGATATCCTGACCAAAGTCTTACTGTAACTCAAATTGAGTAAAAAGTGCTTGTCTCTTTAAATCCTAACTAAAGGATTAGAAGTCTAGAAGGAAGATACTTTAACATAGCGTAGAACTATTAGAGGGGAAAAAAATCAATTTTATAGTTCAAAAAGCTTCATGAGGTACTTGCCCTAGAAAGATTAATCAGGACAGAACCCAGAAGTTCATTTGTTCATTCAAGCCACTCAACTCTTGCAGTGCTAGTTGTCACAAGTCTCATATAGCTGTACCAGGTATCAAGAATGTGATTAATTCCAAACATGGTTTCAGATACCGGTCAGTAAGCACCTATCCAAGCAAGGACCAGTATCGAACCATATGGTACGAAACTGGTTGGTATTTAATCTTTTGGTGTTCTTTTCCTGATACCAGGTGGTACAACCTGGTGTACTGCCTGCCATACTGTTACCATACCAATCTGGTAGATTACTTAAATCAATGGTGGATCACGGTCGGTATTTAAACTTTATACTTTTAGTTATTTTTGCTCCAGTTGATACAGGTTGGGGTACTGCCTGCTACACTGGCACCAGACCAATCTGGTATATTACTAAAACCAGTACTGGGCCAAAATTTAAAACCACGATTCTAACTACAAAGGCCTCTTAGACATGTCTTCTTTTAATAACTTTATGGACCATTCACAATGCTATGGGATCCTGTGGTGAATTTTCCTCCCTCAAATATTGTTTGCCTTTTCAGGGTAAGAAACTAAAGCAATCATCACCACTCAGTTCTTTTATTGAGTCCACTGTTAGGCAAGTGAACTTCTGACTGCAATAGTAGACGTCTGCCATAGCTGATGGCTTTTAGACTTAATGGTCTCAACACAACATAAGCCTCATGAGTTAACACAATGTCAACCATGCACCACCATGAATATTCACAGACTATTGCCTATGATATTCGGACTAATATTTCTGTTCAAATAGTCCATAGCATAGTATTGGGATATTTTTGGCAATTAGGGTTCAATCAAGCAGCAAGATTTCAAAGCAGCAACAGTTAGAAACAATAGATATCTACAAGTGTCAACTAACCATATGAGCAAAGGTAAGCACTGACTAATTTTATTTCAATAAAGATAAAAAAATCAAATATAAATGCACCTACCTCAAAGTTTGACAAAACAGTTAAAGTAGAAGATGGGTTGCTTTTGGATGCATCTAATGATATTGGAAATATTATTTCTGAGAACAATTATTTTTGCATTCAAATAGTTCATAGCATAGCATTGGGATATTTTTGGCAATTAGAGTTCAATCAAGCAGAAAGATTTCGAAGCAGCAACAACTAGAAACAATAGATATCTACAAGTGTCAACTATCCATATGAGCAAAGGTAAGCACTGACTAATTTTATTTCAATAAATATAAAAAAAAAATTAAACATAAATGCACCTACCTCAAAGTTGGATGAAACAGTTAAAGTAGAAGACGGGTTGCTCTTGGATGCATCTAAATCAGAAGAAAAAGGCAACACACTTGAAGCTTTCCTACGTATCAACAGAAAAAGGAACTTTAGATGAGAATCAGTGAACAAAGATGCATAACAATTTCCTGTGCGATGTTCACATTATACAGACAGTCAGTATTTACTATAACATAGATGAAACAATTATAACTAAAAGAGAACATCGTCTTTGGGTATCCCAACTGCATTTAGAGTCAAGGCTCATGCTATAATAAATGTGATCAGTCAATGCTTAATTATCTTTATTCTTTCTTATTCTGCAAGATGCTCGTTTGGTATCAGTTTTAGTGGCATCCTCAATCAACCAAATTTTTCACGCCATCAGTTATATTAGCATAGCCTTCTTTTTTTTTTCTTTTTTTTTTCTTGACAATCTTAGCAGATGGTGCACATGAATATCCACGTCAAGCATGAAGGATGTTTCCATGTGGCAACTTTATTATAATTGCAAGGAAAACCCCCTAACTTTCAAAACATTACAAAAACAACATTTTAACTTTGACCAATACGGTCATCGTGTCAGAACATAAGTATCATTTTGGACCAATACAGCATGATGAATATATCACAACAATTGAAACCATGAAGAACAAGAGTTCAAACATAGTTACTACAACCGGACTGGAAAGATCAAGAATCGGACCCTTGGCCAGTATGGTTTGTTGATTGGACCATTTCTTATTAATGTTGACAGCATTATTCTTGAATATAGATACTCATACTTACTTTTTTGAGGGTATTTGTAAAAAGTAAAAAAATTAGATGCTTTCTCAAAGCACATTATTATCCAACACCTATCTCACTTGCCACCTCATTATTCTCTGTTCTATCTTTTCTTTCTTTCTCTTGTTCTTTCTCCTGTTGCCCATTCTTATTCTCTTTCTTTCATCCTTAATCTCTCTCATCACTCTTGTCCCTTTTTACGTCAATGTCCTCTTTGCTTTCTTTTACAATCTTTTATGTTTCTTCTTTTATCACAACAAATCACATAATGACCTGTTTTTTCCTATCAGGCAACTTATTGGACTTTAAATTTTAACCTTTCGCTCATCCAATTTCATGATTTTTATTCTATAACAAAATGAAATTTGTAACTATATTTTTGTTATATATTTTAAATATTATATTTCTCTTTTACACATAATTTTTTTTATCAGTTATGCAATATAAATATATTTTTATATCAAGCCTGCAGTCTAATCACTTGATCCATTGGTTCAACCAATGAACTACTGACCCAAGAGGCTTGGTCGAGTTAGCGTCCTTTTTTGGGTCTGACAATTATGAGGGTAAGAGGACTGAACTCACTTTAGTAGTGGACACAATCCACATCTGACCTCACAAGCTAATGCGATAAAATTTGAATTTATTTTTCTCTTTAATTATTTTAACTAGTTTAGAGTGTCTCTCACAAATTTTTATAAGTTGTCATATCGCAACATCTATGACAATCCTAATATTAGTTACTAAGATGTCTAAGAAGAAAAAAAACAAAGTCAACCAAAAGAAAGAGGCAACCACAGGCTTGAAGATTCTAAAGAAAAATTAAAAAAAAAGAAGCATTAAGTTTAATTGAAAATTTCATCTCCATAAGAAAGATTCTTCTGATTGAAAATTAGTACAAAGATGTAAATATATCAATATTTATCAATCGGATTTATCATCAAAAGGAGAGGTTATTCTCCAAATCAAATAAGGAAAGTTATTTTCTTCTAAGAAAGAAAGATTAATGATTAATTGAATTTTGAAATTTTGCTTTATTCTAATTTTCATTTTTATTTTCTTTTGCATGGGTTCTACAAAAAAGGAAAGGAATTGTAAGCGAGATATGAATAAATCAATGAATGAATAAATGAAAGCTATTTTCCCACATTATGTATGAGCAGTGTCAGGCCACATTTCTCTTTCGGTGGTATAAACCATTCACATGCAAAACATGGTGTGGAGATGTGACTTTCATTCTTGGGAGTTTCTACTTGGGCCACAACAAGTCCGCTATTTTTTTTTCTATATTTTGTTTTCTTCTTTCCTCTCAACTAATATATTTTCTCCATTCAACAACTATCAAATCCTAGAAAAGAACTATGTTCCAAGAGTCTTCCATGCATATTGTCCTACATCACATGCATAATTAATAACATCTTTTTTTATATCATTCTCCTATGACAAGGCTCACATTCCACTCCTGGTAGCCTCTCAAATACGTTAACACCAATGCACAGTTCTCCACCAATGAGTAATCTGTCACAAATGATCAAATGATATCCACAGAGCAGCAGTAACCTATTGGCCAATGACTGCTGGTCAATGAATAACTGATAAACAATTATGGAAAGCTACCAAGGCAGCATAAAAAGAGAAAACAAGAACATATCATATCACCTAACATCCTAATAAATTCATGTCAATTCACTGATTAATTTACCAAGATGCGTTGTCTCATTATCACTCTAAATCTATTGAGCCCTTGGATAAGAAACATGCTTGGCAGACAAATATATTCAAGCCACATTCTCAATGCTGACTTGCATCATAACAGTGTGCATATACCATATGATGCCAGCACTATTGCAGGCTCTCTTGGGACCTGTGGATCCTATAATTAGGATTGGTCATGCACAATGTACAATGTTGGTTCTTTTTCAGCACACAAGCACAAAGCAGCATGGAAATATTAAATCTTAAGTTAATCTCTGAAATTGTTCACATTTGCTATACTCGCTATACAGTTCTCCAACAATGCAACAAAATGAACACCCCATGCTTTGGCGACTGCCAGAACACTATGACATAACACATCATGGGTAAAACTTAAATAGATGCAGTTGCAAAGTTGATCAGGTTCTAGTATCTAGAAATCTAGAAAGTAGAAACTAACCATTTATGGATCTATAAAAATTGTTTTGCAATTGGAATTTGGGACCATCAAGCTTCATGTGAAGCAATTTAAAAAATTTGCCTCAAAGTTTCATAGTTATGGCAGATTCGTTGGGAAGTAGTGTCTCAGAGTATAATTAGCAAAAGGCCTTCCATTAGTACTCACAACACAATTTGCAAATAATAGTTGAAATTTCACCTTTCATTAGAAAGACGCAGAATTGGATAGAATGGACCAGCAAGCATTGCAAAAAAACGAATGTTAATCTCAGCAGCATCAGGAAAATTGGTAAGATCTGTCTGCAATGGGTGAAACAAAAACTGTCTAACCATCACAAAAAAGACAATGCCAAACAGAAGAACACGAACAAATGCAGTGGAACATGCAAAGAAGAAAATAGCCATTATTGCACCTCCAGTTGGGGAAGAAAAACCAGCAGGTTCTTTGCCACATCTTGAAGCAGCTATGAACAATTTGGAATTAGAGTTTGGCTTAAAATAAGGGCAGAAATATAATGATAAAATTGAAAGTAAATATCATAAAAACATAGCAATTTACCTGAAGATGCATATCATGAGCATCTTGCTTGTGTGATGTAATATGTGGTATCAAGTAATTAGCAATAGGTTGAAGCTCAGGTTCCAATCCAGTAACAGTAAACCCCATAAGCTGGCATTAATGATTCAAGTACAATATGTAACCAACAGAATATCCAGAAAAAATATGTAACAACATGAAAGCAGTAAAATGCAATGAATTTAAAAAAAGAATATTAAGAAGATTCTATTTCTTCAAAGGTATAAAACATTGACTAGAATAAACAATCAAATGCCAGCAATCCATGTAGACAACCTAGAAGATTCATTTTCTTCAAAGGCGTAAAACAATAACTAGAATAAACAATAAAATAACAGTGGAAATCTATGTTGACGCTTGTTGAACATACTGAACTTATACAGGTGATAAAGGTGCAAAGGAACTAAAATTATTCAAGCATTCTCTATATATGTTAACGAAGGCTATGCCCTTGGTTCCAGACATAAACATCATGCATAACACAACTGAATCATTTCAGAGTATTTGGTATAAAGAGTTAAAAAGCTAACTAGATTTTTTTTTCTGATCCCGAGGAACCAATTCTGGCCTCATGAGTACCATCAAATTAGACCAGATAATTGCATTAATGAAGATAATGATTTGGGGATACCTGAATAAAAAATATAGCTATTGGATTTCCACGCAAGCAAGATATCCTTACATAACGGCATGGTGTGTAATTCATAGGATAAACCATCTCTCTTCTTGGAGCTTCACAACGTGGACGAACTTTTAGAAATGCCTCAGGCTGAAAAGTAAGAACCAAAATCAACTTTATAGTTTATATTAACATGTTTAGCAAAGCATATATAGCAAGTCAGAAAATTGTTTACATGCATAAATAAAAAGCAATACCACAATTGCACTCCAGAAAGGTAAAAATATGGTGACTCATGCAAGATTTAATTCAGCATCACTGTAACCTCTGGATTGGCATATATATTACTGAAAATTGTATGCTTGAATAATAGATATTATTCAATTTTTCATGATAATAAGCTTACAGGATGTAGATTCAAGCAAGGAAAAGCATAGTGACCTCAACCTCTGGTACAAAATCTGATGTAAAGGAGAACCTGTCCTTTCCTTTGGTTGATGGAACACCCATCATTCTTCTAGGACAATTGGTTAAAAAACATCTTGCCACCTTCTACCAAATAGTCAAGATATCTACTGTTGGATGAACTTGATCATCAATAAAGAATATACTATCATGACCCAGTCTCTTTTATTATGCATTTTCTGTTCTCCATTAGTACATGTCTAGCTTCAAGAGAGTCTTGCGCTTTAAGCTCATTTTAATCTGGTTCATATATGTCATACAATTTACTCTGACATATCTTTCAAAAGCTAATTAGTCATAATTACACAGGGCTTCTTATAGTGTCAAGGGAATATATAAATAGCTCATTTGGCTTGGATTGTAATCTTGGTTAATGTTTCCTTAATCCCGTGTCAACTAAATTATAGTTTGGCAAACATCTAGAGAAACTGTTACCGAAGAACAAGAGGGCAACTATATATTTCAACACAAAATAGTTTGGCAATAACAAATATAATATGAATTGAACATATAAACAAGTGGCTATATTAGTGCATGAAATATTTGAAATCATATTGTGGTAGAAGTTCACATTTAAGACAGTGGAGAGAGTCACTGGTCACTGGATTGGTAGATACCTATTATCATGCACCAGATTCAACACAAAGGACCAACACAACAAAAAGGTTATAGTATATATTATTTATATTTATTTATTTTTATTTTTATTTTTATTTTTATTTGTAATCATTGTTCATCTTGCCGGTTTGTACTGATGTATCGACCAACTATCGGTATGGTACATACCAAGCCATATCGATATATCAACACTTGGTACGATGGGGCATGCAAATATACCAGTATGTACCGCCCATATCAGCCTCCTATCGGACTAACACGTACCGCCCATACCGAGCGATATGCTGTGGTATGGCGAACCTTGTTTGTAATGAAACCTCCATGATAATTTTTATAAACTTAAGCATAATATCATGAGCACAAGCTTGAAAAGGCAGTTGGCATGTCAACTGTGATAAGTTAACCCTCTTCTGAGGATTAGTAACTGGAAATTCTCACAAAATGGGTATTCGACTGTACCAGCTGACTTTTTTTTTAGACCAGATTTTTATCTTAGCTAAATGAAATCTGCATAAGGGAAAGAGCAGCAAATACCACCTCTAATACTTATGTCACAGAAGTAATTCATATAATATGAATAAAGTGACAAAAAACACAAAGGACAATTTGCGAAAAAGTAATTCATCATTTTACGATAAAGTAACAACAAGTAGGCTAACATTTTAAATATATCTAAAGAACAATTTGCCATGAATTAAAAAGAAGCTTCAAAACTGAAATAAGTGTAGTGTCATACCTTAAAACGCAATCCAACACTGATTTCCCATTCAAGAACAGATTTATTATAGATTCTTATATGTGACAGTAGGCAAGGTTCCTGCAGGTAAAAATCCTAATAATATGAATATGAGAGCAAACTGATACTAGATAAAAGAAAAGAAAAAATCTATGAGAATCCCACAGGACAAGAAAAGAAGAAAGAAATCTGTCCAATTTAGCAACAATATGTTGCTTGTTTTTACCAAGTCATAAAAACTTCAAAGACTAGGTTGAGCTTATCAAATCTGAAAGATTGGAACTACTTACAAACCTGTGATAAGTATGTCCTCAAGCTTATCAAATCTGAAAGACCAAGTCAGTATGATAAGTATGTCCTCAAGCTAATGCTACTATCAATAGTCGATACTCAATACAGGCCAGTGATTTAAAAAGCGCTAAGCGCCAAATTGCTCCAAGGTCTAAAATCGTCCGAGGCGCTAGGCGCTCGCCCAGGCGCTAGCCCGAGCGAAGCGAGACGCTAAAATATAAAAATATATAAATATAATTTAAAAAAATATAATTATTTAAATAAAAATATACTATTAAATTAAGAAAATCTAAGGTAAAAATATTTATTAATTTAATAAATAAATATACTGTTAACAATAATTTCAAATAAATAAAAATTAATAGTATTAAAATCAAAACAATATATTATTAATTTAATAAATAAAAAAATTCTGTTAACAATATACTATTAACACTTAACAGTATACTATTAACACTTGTTAACAGTATACTGTCGAAGGCTCGAAGCAGAAGGAAAGAAGAAAGACCGAGCCTGTCGACGGCGGCAGCAGGTGACAACAGTGGGAGCGACGAGCGACAGCGATAGCTGGAGCAGGTGCGGTGTGCGGCATGGCGGCGGTGACAACGATGGGGAGCGGCGGCGGCGGCGATAAGCTGGAGCGAGTGCGGTGTCTGCGGCAGCGGCGGAGCGGGTGGTGGTGGCGATGGCGGCGGTGGAGCGAGTGCGTGAGCGATGGCGATGGCGGGAGCGGGAGCGGGCAGCGGGAGCGAAGCAGGCAGCGAGCGAGCGAAGCGAAGCGACGGCAGAGAGCGAGAAGCGGCAGGCGGCGAGCGAGAAGCGGCGAAGCGGCGGTGGTGAGAGCAGGAAGCGACAATAGGAGCGGGAGCAACGAGCGGCAGCGGCAACGCAACGACAGCAGAGGCCAATCGCAGGGTTAGAGGTTGTTATCGGTGATTTAGTTGGTTCAATCGAACCAACTAAATCACCGGAGTCGCCCGGTTTAACCCGGGCGCTCGCCCGAAGCGCTCGACGCCTGGGCTCAAGCGAGCGCCCAGGCGACGCCTCTTTAAAGCGCACCGCCTGGAAGTCAAGCGAGGCAATCGGGCCTCGCCTCGCCTCGCCTCGGGCGAGCGCCCGAGCGCCTTTTTAAATCACTAATACAGGCAATAGGAGCATTTATTTAATACCAAATCTTATATAGGATAAGAATGCTACTATACCAAATATGGCATAGGATAGAAATTTGGAGACCTCTTAGGGCAAAGAAAAACATTTTTCCCTTTTTATAGAATTTGATAATTGTGAAATAGAAAATGGAACAGGTTAGGTGATTGAGACAAAAGAATCAGAAGAGATAAATCCTTGGATCATTCTGAATTTGGGATTCACATGTAATAAAGGCAACACCTCCAAACACCTCATGTATGTACAATGGATCACACCGTTAAAAATATGACCTCACACCATAAAAATTTCATTCATTCAGCCATGTACTAGGTAAAACCTTTCCTTTTCTTAAAGCCTCCCAAGTACAAAAAAAAAGAAAAATGCAAACAAATAAATTCCAATTTCTTATATAAAAACTAACCATGTCAGTTATACCATCACTATTTCTAAGAAATCTTAACTCCCATTTTAGCTGCGAGATCACCTTTCTCATTAGCTATATTTAATTGGAAGTTGGAACTCATTTCTTTTCTCCAGAACATCTTCAATTAAGGAAACATATATCTATTCAAATTTCACTTCTAGATAAATTTCCTTTGTTCTTCTTGAAAATTTTTGGTAAATTGCATAGAAATTTAAAATTTCCAAAGTAACAAAACTATTACAAAGAAAACAGAAAGGCTATTGCACCATTTAGCTTTTTATAGGCATGCAAACATGACCTTAAACCATAGGAATCATGAGAACATTTGACAAGAAAATTTAAGTCAATAAAAAACAACCAGTTGGAGAAGGTTAAGATGATTAAGTAACCATAACAATTACAACCACATGATAATAATGGCTTGTTCTAATGTGCTCCAAAGTATCCCAAGCAATTACTCAATCTAGCTTGAAACAATTTCAAGTAGTGCTTGACAAGAAGAACCAGATAGAGTTGCAAGATGAAGAAAAAGGCATAATCTTGTAGATTAGAAAGAATGACATTCAAACTCGAGTATCTTTATATATTGTGCTTTTTCTAGTTTGACTTAAAACATACAGTTGTCAACAGGGTTTCGAATACCAATCCATACAGGCATACCAAGCTATGCTCGGTACGATATGTACCAGAATGTACCATTGGTACGCCAGGGCATACCGACGGTACATCCTAAAACCTTAAAAATACCTCCAACTATCACGCCTGCGCATATTGACCGATACGCCTCAGTAACGATCGAAATCCGGGTGGATACCGATTGGTACACCTCAATACCAATCAAAACACTGGCACCGCCCGACAGAGGGCGGTCCGCATATTAGTATCCTCTCGGCCCAATACATACCGCACATACCAGACAATACACATCAAAATTGAGAACCCTAGTTGTTAGGTTCTTCGTATGTTTCTAGTGATTTCAAGTTGTAAAATAAATAAAGCTTGGAAAATGTAACACATACATCAATAGGTCAACCAAATTTATAGTTTGGACAAGAAATACCACAAAATTTTCTTTTATGAGTCCCAGAAAAATCTTTAAAATGGCATAAAAAGAAATGCTAAGACACTTACAATATTTCATGTATGTTAGATATCCAATTTTATGATAAAATTGTGTGACACCTGAGAAACAGATCTTTTCAATGGGAAAGTTATCATCTAACATGGATTTTAATGGAAAAACAAGGATGCAAAGAGCTCTTGAGAGGTTCAGTTGTAAAGACAATGGATCTGATTGCTATATTAAATGCAACTTTATGAAAAAATTGTGTGAATGCCTAAGAAAAAGATCTTTTCAATGGGAAAATTAACATCTAACATGGATTATAATGGAAAAAGAAGGACACAAAGAGCTCTTGAGAGGATCAGTTGTAAAAACAATGGATCTGATTAATATCTTGAAGCGGATTTCAAGGTATAGACAGAAGATAGGAGAGCATAGCAGATTTAACATGCTGCAGATATTTTGAAAAGTTGGCATCTATCTAGCAAAATGACAGTCATATATTTTTGTAACTGATTATGCTTTGGAATTGTGCCAGTGGAAGGAGTGAGACAAATACCAAGTAAATGGCAGAGCAAAACAAATAAATAAATAAGATGAGGATGTTGAGATGGTGTTTCGAATAGCAAGAAATACAATGTGACCAAATTTTTGGTAAGATACACAGTCATATCATAAAGTGCACTAATAAGAAGAAATAAGTCTGAATTACCAAAGGGGAAAGACTAAACAAGACTTCGATAAAAATCACAAGGAAGAAAAAACATGATGACACTTTTCAAGCCAAGAAATGGTTCTTAACAAAATCAAA
Source organism: Musa beccarii (assembly GCA_024322285.1). Classification (NCBI taxonomy): domain Eukaryota; kingdom Viridiplantae; phylum Streptophyta; class Magnoliopsida; order Zingiberales; family Musaceae; genus Musa; species Musa beccarii. The sequence goes on from CM044397.1 coordinate 31,861,649, forward strand.
TACAGAAAAAGATCCACTCATCCAACGTCAAATGGTTACGAGATACAGCAATCATTGCAGGATAGTGACATCAGACTCTTGTTCAAACAGCGATCCAAGCACAGAATTTGAGGAAAAAAATGACTATATACTGAAGAAAAACAATCATAAATCCTGTGCAAAATGCGACGCAAGACAAGCACATGGGTAAAGGTTTTTCTCTTTTCTAGAAAAATAGTGGAAGAGAAAGGAGAAATGAGAAACTCACTCACTACGGTTCCTAAGGATCATACTTAGAGCACTTGTTCTCGCACCAGATGTACCACATACGCATACAATGAAACCACATCATTGGATAAATATCAGACACGCTCTAGAAATCTCTCTTACAGATGTAGGCCTCATCCAGACTATGGGGAAAAGGAAACTCTAATTCATTCAACCACTATAACTAGCACCAATATTGCCCCATCTGCAGATAGTAATGAAGAGAATGGACATTGAGGAAGTCTGCAAAGCAAGATAATCAGCGATTAATTTGCACAAACAGTGATGCTCCTGGAACCTATGATAGTGCATATCTCCTCGTAGGACTCAAAATATCAAGACAAATTAGACCCCAAAAAAATGCCACATCAAGTTCAAGGGATTGTTTCTCTTCTATGCGAGCAAGAAAGGATAAGAAGAGAGGAGTACGTCGAGCTCGAGTAGGATCCACTCCTTCGTGTTGGTGCCGGTGGACCAGTGAGTGCGGAGGTCCGGGTCAAAGACGTTGGCCGCCTTCTGGGCTGGGGATTCGCGGGACGTTGCCTTAATCTTGTAAGCCAAGGCTTTCGTTCGCGGCTCCAGCTCCATGTCCATCTCCGCGATGACACCTCCAAAGACGTCCGCCTAGACTTCAAAGTTAGGGCACGGTTAGAGAAGTCCGGACCCTCCTCGACCTCGCGTGATAAGCGATCCGGAGTGGAGCTGGTGGAACTTCTCGAGATGGGCAGGCAAGGAATCGCAGAGTGGAAACAGAGAAAGAGCGGGATAGCGGATCGAGAGGTAGAAGATAGGGATCGACCTCTTGCAGCTTCTTCACCGAGGCTCGAGTCGACCATTTTAATCGTTAGGGAGGTGGACACAATAGAACTGACCCACGAGTCATGCACGTGATAAGAAATGAAGGAAACGCCCACTTCGAACTCTCGTTCATGCCTTCGCAAGGAGAGAGAGAGAGAGAGAGAGAGAGAGAGAGAGAGAGAGAGAGAGAGAGAGAGAGAGAGAGAAGGAAATTTAAGTTAAAAGAGGGCAAAAAGTTTGAAGCTTTTCACTGCGAGACAAATGTAAGTTTGTGAAGCGAGCGGTTGAAGCGTACACGAGAACAAGGACGTCCAAGTTGAAAGGAGTTCCACAGGCCCATCACGTCTACTCTTTTTTCCTTTCCATGTCGTTTGGGACATGATATGATGTTTTGATAGTATGATTTTGGTGTTAATTTTGATCCTCGATTTTAGACAGAATTGATCCGATCTATTCATTTTTCTAAATCTTATCATGCTTAAGAATTAGTAAAAAAAAGTTTATTTTAAAGTGAAGATTTGGAAGGCTAATCAACAATGATGTTCTCCTAGGAGCTTTAATCGGAGGTGAAATTCTTCTATGTCTAAGAGGGACTTGACGATTTAATCTTTATTTAAATTTTTTTTATAAAATTTATATTAAAATCATATGTAACAAGATTCTCACAACACTCGAGTTAATATTGGTTCATATGGGATGAAAAGAGGACTCAAACATTGACAATAAAAACATACTTACAGAATTTCTTTTTTTTCTTATAATATTTTTTCTATAACTATAATTGATTATTAAAGACTAAGTGTTTTAATAAAGAAAATTCTTTTTAGATGTCACGATGATATGACACTCTTAATTGGGCTTCGCATATTGTTTCAATGACTATGGATGAGTATTATATTAGTTACTTCCCATTGTGTTTTAGAATCAACTTCCGTCCATATCAAAATGTACTGTTCATCATGGGAACTTGATAACTATTGTTTATATGAATTTTCATAGATAAAAGATGCTTATGGTATCTTCATCCAAAACAGATACATTAAGCATAGGGATACTTTATATTATTATATTGTATTAAACATTTTAAATTTTTTTTATAACATAACCAGAGCCATCACATGCAGGGTGACATTTAATCTAATTAGGACATATTGATATCTTGAACAAATATATCATATACGAGAAGTCGTTTTATCCAATTAAAGCAAATCGAATGCTATGGATACTTCTATATTTTGGTAGATGTATTAAGTGTAGGGGCATTTTTGATATTTTTGTTTTGGACAAACACGTCAAATCCAAAGAGATGTCTTGTCTAATTAGTGTATACTAGATGCTTTAGATTTACAAATGTATAAGTTGTGGAGAGATATTTTGTATCAAGCATGCTGATCTTTTTGTTTCGCCATGATAGATTGACTAACTTGATCCAATAGACCAAGCAACATGCTCGACCATAATATGTTAGGGATCAAGAATCTTGATCAAAGTAGGTTAAACATTTTTGTTTAAGACTAAATTAGATATATTTTGTCTAAAAAGAGTGGATTATAGATATTTTTGGCGTAAAAGTTAAATATTTTTAGATTGGGCCAAATATTTTTTTTTCTCAATCAAAATAATTTGGATATTCATTTGTTCTACAAGAGTGGGTTAAATAACTTTTACCTAAGAGTGGATATAATTTTACCCAAAGAAAGTATGTCATATATTTTTATTTTGATAGGAATCTATCAACTATTTATTGTCTGAAAGAGGATTAAGCATACTTTGATACGAGCGAGATAAGCATTTTTTTCCTGAACAAAATGGGTTGGGCATTTTTACTAGAATTGAGTGAGTTAGGCATTGTTTAAAGAATGATATAGAGACAAGAAAAAAGATATTGGTATTATTTCCTAACATTTCCAGGTGAAATCATAGGGAAAGGCAAATGCACAAGAGCAATAAGAGTAGAACATAGAGTCATTTGCATCTCGAACAAAACCACATATTCTATGATATTGATATTTTTTTCAAAAGTCTCTAGATTGGGCGACAATTTTGAGGGAGAAGTTTCTCTCGTATTAATTGGACTAAGGATGACTAATTCAAATATCAACTTGATAGAGCTTTTTCAAGAGTCGAATCTCTTGCTTTATGATATCATGTGTTTGTCCATTTATTATAATTGTTCATACAAGATGGGAGTTGTTTAATAAGTCAGGTGTATCTCAAATTTAGACTAAATTGACTATGACATGATCGAATCAATTTTCTTTAGTGATAATTATGGTATAAGGTTAGATATCACTATGATTATTTAAGAGTTCCTTACATCACCCAATATTGGTTTCGGGCTGAAGTATTTGTATTTTGCAATTGATGAACCATCGAACCACCATAAGTTGTGCAACTTGAAGAAGAAAAATAAATATTTATTAAAAAATTAAATTTATTAACACAAAAAATAGTTACAACTTGTGCTCTGGAGATCAACATATATATATATATATATATATATAAAGGACTAAAGCATGAGGATACTTTACCATGCAATTAAAAAATGAATATTTTTTTTTATTAATTTTAGTTTTCTTGATTTTATTTTTGGACCCTCTTAGTGTTAGTATATTTTAGTGCCAAAATGATGACTGATATTAACATAAAGCAAATCTTGTCTTCTAAGATTTCAAAATTAGATTCATTTTATTCATTTATTTCAAATATAATGCTAATTTATTTGGATGAATATTTATGAGTAAAAATGAAAGGAACCACATATAAGTTTAAGTTCAATTCAGATGGAAATTAGTCAAAAATAACTAGTCTTAATCTATATTATTTATTTTAAAACATAAAGAAAATTAAGACGAGGATCAACCCCAAAGGAAAATGCCTTCTTGATTGGAGAAATAGGAGTCGTATGATTAACATCAAATTTACTTCGGTTTATTTTTTATTTTTCATCATATATTCCTTATACCATATGTTGGAATTATCACTATGCTAATAAAAAAATCTTGATTTGAATACCTTATCAATCATCATATATATTCACACATCCTTCGTAATGTTGCCCTTTGCAAACTCATGCAAGAGAAAAAAGATCAAACAATTCAGCTAAACCTAGGAATAAGACTTTTACCCAGCCATCAGGTGGTATAGTGGTGGCTTGGAGATTCGATATTATTAAAATGGTACCCGTAAGCAAAATCAATAAAGCTCTATGTTTTGTTTCTCAATATGTAGGTAAGTCTTCTTGATTCCTCTCTATGGTTTATGCCAACATAATCGGTCTTATTCGAAATGATCTATGAATATAACTCACATAATTTGATCTTGACTGTATCACTTAGCTTTTACGTGGCAATATTGATTTGTTTTCTTTTCTTGAAATTAAAATTATTGATAATTCTTTTTAATTAATTTTTTATTTTTAATTATTAAAATTTTCTCTCTCATTTTGGACTTATGGAATTGGATTTATTTTAATCGTTCCTTATTTATTATTATTAATTTCTATTAATTTTAGAGAATATAATCGTTCTCATTAAGTTTATCATTTATTTCTCTATTTATTTTGATTTAAATATTTCGATTTTTCATTCATTATAAATTAATCGTTATTATTGAATTTTTATTTATTATCACTAAAATTTTTAATTATAGTCCAAACGTTACAAACTTGAATTAATTTTTGAATGTTATGAATTTGATAGTAATAAATGTTCTTGATGGGAGATCATCCATATAAAGGGAGATTTTAGTCTCTTGGCTTTATCTTTATTTCAAGTCTGCAGGGATTTTCTACACCATCTAAAGCGAGAGTTCTGAGCCAAGAAGAGTCAAAATACTAAGAAAATCATTGCAGAAATTTCTCGACAACAATGACTAGAGGTATGTAATTTTTTTATTTTCGCATTTAGTTTTTTTATGTTTTTATTATAGTGATTTAGATACATATTATGTTCTTCAGTTTTCTATCATTTGGTATCAGAGCTTTGATTAACCTCTGTCTTGATATAGAAAAGATTTTTATCTTATACCATGAATATGGCTTGATTTCGATTTCTCTTTTGAAACTTTTGATGCATTTAATGTTAAAAATCATGAGAATATAAGATTTTTAATATTGCTGATGAAATGAAACATTCATTATTGCTAAATTACTTATATTTTATATAAATATTTAGTAATATTAATTTATATTTATGAGCCAATTTTATTCAAAATATCTAGTGATCTATATAATCTTAATTAATTAGAGATTAATCATAGCATCCTTAATTAATTAAAATTATATATAAAATTAAAATAAAGACTACATAAAGAATTACACATTATATTGTGATTGATTATATTTAATATAATAATTATTATCCCATAAGATCTTTTATTATATTTATATAATTAATCAGGATAAAATATCATATTATTTTCATAATTTACCCATAGGGATTATGAATTAGTACATAATTTGATAGTTTTATCATAAAGACTATTTGAATTAAAAATTTAGTCAAGAGTAATTTTTATGTCATGAGATTCAATTTTTGGCATGTTTCATATTGGTAAAACATGCAATTTAGACTATTAAACCTTAAATTTTGACATAAGTATTTTTCATTTTATACAGTTTCTCAAACTGTTAATTTCTCTAATATCCAACATGACATTTCCAAACTTATGAGTGATAATTATAAAATTTAGAAATAGAGGATTCTCCTCCATCTAGGATGGATGGATATTGATTATACTATTAGGAAGGACGAACCACCTACAGTCACTAATACCAGCACTCCAACTGAGGTCGTGCTATATGAGCGATGAGAGCGATCCAATTGGCTCAGCGTGATGTTTATCAAGACTCAAATAACTACTGATATATGTGGTTCTATTGACCAGCATGAGAATGTCCGAGACTTGCTACAAGCTATCGACGAGCAATTCGTCACTTCAGAAAAGGCATTAGCAAGTACTCTAATAATGAAATTCTCATCCCTTAGACTCACCAACATAAAAAGTGTATACGAACATATGATACAAATGCAGGATATTATAGCTCAACTTAAGAAACTCGAGGTTGATATGTAAGAATCCTTCCTAGTACACTACATTCTGAATACCCTTCCACATCAATACGAGCCTTTTAAGATTTCATACAACACACATAAGGACAAATGGTCAATCAATGAATTAATGACCATGTGTGTTCAAGAAAAAGAGAGGCTAGTGATGGAGTTAGGTGAGAGTGCATTAATGGTAACCACTCACAGGAAGAATAAAATTGATAAAAATCAAGTCAATCAGTAGGAAAAAGATAAAATACCACCCTAAGCTGATACCAAAAAAGAAGCAAAGTATTTCTTCTGTAAAAAGAAGGGATACATGAAGAATGAATACTTGAAATTCCAATAATAGCTTGAAAAGAAAGGTAAACTAACCTTGTTTGTGTGTTATGAATCTAATATGGTTAATGTCAATAATAACACCTGGTGGATTGACTCTAGATCAACAATCCATATTGTAAACTCTTTGCAAGGTATGCAAAATCAAGAAGCTAGTGAAAAGTGAGCAAAGCATCTTATCAGACAATAAGATGGGCTCATATATAGAGACAATTGGAACATGCATTTTAACTTTAAGTAGTGATTTTATTTTAAAATTAGAAAGGACCTTTTATGTACCAAATTTCTCATGAAACTTGATTTCTGTTTTTAGACTCGTACCATTTAGATATTCCTTTAATTTTTAAGAAATATCATTTAGTTTATTATATAAATATGATTATGTTGGGAATGATATTTTGTCTAATGATTATTATCATATTTTCTTACAAAATAATAACACTTATAGTTCAATACATGTTCACACTAGCATTAAAAGGTGTAATATTAATTAGGACTCCTTTATGTTATGGCACCGGAGATTAGGATATATCTCCATAGAGAAAATTAAGATATTAATTAATGATGGAGTACTTAGTACTCTTGATTTTATTGATTTTAGAACTTATGTGGACTGTATTAAGGGAAAGCAGACCAACAAGTCTAAGAAAGGTGCTAATAGGAGTTCAGATATGTTAGAGATCATTTATACTGATATATGTTATCCAAACATGGACGCACATGGTCAAAAATTCTTCATCTCCTTTATAGATGATTACTCACGATATATGTATATCTATTTGCTTCATAACAAAAATGAAGCATTAGATGCCTTTAAAGTCATTAAGACTGAAGTTGAGAACCACTGTGGTAAACAAATGAAAATTATGAGATCAGATTGAGGTGAAAAATATTATAGTAGATATATTGAGAACGGACAAGCACTTGATCCTTTTGCTAAGTTTCTTCAAGAACATAACATTATTGCCCAATACACCATGCTTGGTTCTCTAGATCAGAATGGTGTTGCAGAAAAAAGAAACCAAACATTATTAAATATGGTGCAGAGTATGCTTAGTAACTCCAATCTTTCTAAATTATTGTGGACTGAAGCACTAAAGATGACTATGTATATATTAAATTGAGTTCTAATCAAGGCTATCCCAAAGATACCATTTGAATTATGGAAAGGTTAGAAACTGAGTTTGCGATATATGCACATTTGGGGATATCCGTTTGAGGTCAGAATATATAATCCACAAGAAAAGAAATTGGATGACACGGGAGTGCCTAATTTGCTATAATCTGCTTATGTTGACTTTGCTGATATTATGGTATATTTTCAGCCCATAATGTTGCCTCAAAGTCTTCAACTCAGCCCATGACAGCTCATGAGCCTATTCTCTACACTATGTTAAAGTTGTTTCGCTATACTTTTCTTTATGACTAAGAAACACATTAATGGAGGTGGTTAACAACTGTAAAATATTTAATCTCGAAATTCCCTATGCATGAAAGGTTATTTCATGCATAATTATTTATTTTGGTATTTTGGGGTTAGAGGGGGTTTTAGAAACTGAAGATATTGGCAGAAGCTCTCTTGGAGTGTTCTCGAAAACTCTATATCTCTTTGATGTTACCTTAAGTGGTGAGTATTATGATTTCAGTTCTGTATTCTCGTTTAATTTTCTTAGGGTGATAAATTTTCTATATCCCTTCGTGAATTTAAACCTGGTGGTGAACTATTTTATGATTATGTTTAAGTTTTTTTTATGAACTTGTTCTTTTCTGTCCGAAAGAACTTTTATTCCAGTGAATACCATTATACTCTCAACTTTTCTTCTCTCAAAACCCATTCTGTATCATCCCCCCATATCAGTTTGATATTAGAGCTAAAGGCTAGAGATCATGGCACGATGGAATAGAAAAGATATTGTTAGTGAAGGTAGTGATTACAAAAATGATGTTGAATCATTGAGGCTGCAGCTACGCAGACTGGTGAATAGTATACAAGAGAAAAATGAAATCATCGAAGAACTTCGAAGTAGAAACGACCAGTGTGAAAATGATGTCCAACATTTTAGTTCTGATGATGATACACCTTCTCACTCAAGAAAGTCGAGAAGATTTTAGACAAGGCATACAGTCAAAGATGATTAGCAGAACAAATACAACCCAAGATTAGATATTCTGGAGTTTGAAGGCAAAATTAATGTTGATGACTTTATTGATTGGCTTAATACAGTGAAAAGAATTTTTGATTTTCATGAACCACCTAAACAAAAGAAAGTAAAACTTATGGTACTTAAACTCAAACTTAATGCATCTTTTTCGTGAAAAAATCTGAAGAAGCAAAGAGAACGTAAGGAGAAGGGTAAAATCGTGACATAGGAGAAAATGAAAAGAGAGCTGAAGAGAAAATACTTACCTGACAATTATAAACAAGAGATCTTTCTCAAAATTAATGATTTCAAGTAAAAAGATCTTAGTGTGGAAGAGTACACAACAGAATTCGATAATCTCATGTTAAAAGGAGAGCTTATGGAACAAGAAGAGCAAACTATTGCAAGATACTTGGGAGGTCTGAAATATGAGATTGCTAAAGTTGTTCAACTGCAACAATATTAGTTTTTAAATGATGTGAGTAAGTTGGCTTTAAAAGTTGAAAAGCAACATAAGTTTGAAAGGAGTTCTCGGTATGGGTCAAAAGAAGGCTATACAAAAGGAGAAAATTCCAAGTCTATTATCAAAAGCAAGGTAGTATCAAAGGTGCAAGACAAAGGTGAAAGATTTGCTGGCAGCAAATAAACACCTAATTCGTCTACCCCAAGTGGTCGAAAATGCTTCAAATATCATGATTTTGGATATATTACTTTAGATTGTCCAAATAGGAGGATTGTTACTTTGGTTGAAGATCATAGTGATGAAGAAGAAATGAAGCTGATGATAAATCAAAATATGATGATGATGAGGAAGACGTTACTTATGCTTATCATGGTTTGTTTATTGTGCTACAACGTAGCTTACAAGTGTCATATATGGTTGAGGATGAAAGTTGGGTGAAAAAGAACGTATTTCACACAAAATGTACTTCTCATGGCAAGGTGTGCTTGGTGATTATCGATAGTGATAGCTTTAAGAATGTGGTATCTTTGGAGATGGTGCATAAGTTGAAGTTAGATACAATCCCTCATCCACATCCTTATCAATTATGCTAGCTGCAAAAAGGGAATGATATCAAGGTAACTAAAAGATGTTTAGTTCCATTTTCCATTAGCAAGTATTACAAAGATGAAGTATGGTGTGATGTTACTCCTATAGACGCTTGTCATTTATTATTGGGTAGACCTTGGCATTATGATATGAGGGTGTTGTATGATGGCTACAACATATATATTCTTTTAATGTGTATGAAAAGAAGATTATTTTAGCTCCATTATAATCTCCTGAAATCAATACATTAAAGAAGAAAGTTAGCGCTTTCATGTCCTATGGTGAATATAAGGATAAATTAGAAAGAGGTAGTCAAATTCTGGCTTTATTAATTATAGAGAAAAATGAATAATATAAGGAGACATCGACAATCATGAAATCAATCCTAGAGGAGTTTCAAGATGTACTAGAAGAGATTCCACATGGCCTTCCACCTCTATGAGATATTCAACATCACATTGATCTTATTCCAGGGGCTATTTTACCTAATAAGGCAGTCTACAAAATGAGTCACAAGGAGTATGAAGAACTTCAAAGGTAAGTGAATGAGTTGGTGGAAAGGAGATTGATTCGGGAGAGCACGAGTCCTTGTACGATTCAAGCCTTGTTGGTGCCAAAGAAGGATAATTCTTGGAGAATGTGTGTGAACAGCCGCGCTATCAACAAAATCACAATTTGAGGAGTGGCTATCACCAAATAAGAATGAGATCAAGAGATGAGTGGAAAACAATATTTAAAACTAGAGAAGGGTTATATGAATAGTTGGTTATACCATTTGGGCTATCTAATGCTCCTAGTACTTTCATGATATTCATGAATCATATACTTAAGCCATGCATTGAGACTTTTGTTGTGGTTTATTTTGATGACATATTAGTATACAGCAAGAGTGAAAAGGAGCATATAAATTATCTCAAAGAGATTTTTCTTATTTTGAGATAACAAAAACTTTATGCTAATCTAAAGAAGTGTGATTTCTTTACAACTACTATTATGTTTTTGGGGTATATTATTTCAAAAGATGGAATCATGATGGATCAAAGTAAGGTAGAGGCTATTCTTAATTGGTCAACACCTACTTCATTACATGATGTGAGGAGTTTCTATGGCTTAACTTCCTTTTACAGAAGATTCATCAAGGGTTTTAGCTCTATTATTGAATGCTTGAAAGGTGATAAATTCAAATGGACTAGTGATGCTAATGATGTCTTTGAACTATTGAAAAGAAAGGTGACCAAAGCTCCTATCTTAGTGCTACCTAATTTTGATAAGGTATTTGAGGTTGAATGTGATGGCTCTAATGTGGGAATTGGTGTTGTTTTGAGTCAAGACGGAAAGTCCATTGCTTTTTTTAGCGAGAAGTTGAATGATGCAAGAAGGAGATACTCTACCTATAATAAAGAGTTCTATGTCATTTATCGAGCTTTATATCATTGGAGTCAATATCTTCTTGCTAAGCCATTTGTCTTATATTCTGATCATGAGGTATTAAAGTTCATTAATCACTAGCACAAGCTAAACAAGAGATATGCAGCTTGGGTGGAGTTCTTACAATCTTATAACTTGACAATCAAGCATAAGTTTGGTGTTCAAAATATAGTTGCTAATGCATTGAGTAGAAAATATTCTTTATTATTAACAATGAAAGTTAATATTGTTGGATTTGAGACATTCAAAGATCTTTATGAGAATGACATGGATTTCGACTCAATATGACAGAATTACAGATCAGGTTCTTTTCAATAATTTTCTATCCTTGATGGTTTTTTTTTTTGAGCTAATGCCTTGTGTGTTCCATTTTGTTCATTAAGACAAGTAATTCTAGCTGAAGCTCATGGTGGTGTTTTGAGAGGATATTTCGGTAGGGACAATACTCTAGCTCTTGTTCAATCAAATTTCTATTGGCCCAAGATGTTCAGAGATGTAGAGAGGCTTGTGAAGCAATGTTGAGTGTGCCATTTGGCAAAGACGAGAAGTCAAAATTCTGGTTTGTACACTCCACTTCCAGTGCCTAATGCTCTATGGGAGGAAATAAGTCTTGATTTCGTTTTGGGACTGCCAAGAACTCAAAGGAACAAGGATTCTATCATGGTTATTATCAATAGATTTTCAAAAATATCTCACTTTGTCCCTTGCAATAAATCAAACGATGTATCTCATATCGTTGATTTGTATTTTAAGGAGACTGTGAGATTGCATGGTGTTCCAAGAATTATGGTATTTGATCAAGATTCAAAGTTTCTTAGTTATTTCTGGAGAACTCTATGGAGGAAGCTGGGCACTTCTTTGAATTTCAGCAGCTCACATCACCCATAAACCGATGGATAAATTGAGGTAACGAACAGAAGCTTGGGAAACTTGCTTAGAAGTTATGTTGGCAAGAATATCAAGCAATGAGATCTCATTCTTCCATAAATTGAGTTTGCATACAATCATTCCTTGCATCATAGCACTGGTAAGAGTCCTTTTGAGATTGTTTATGGTGCTAATCCAATTGGTCCTTTGGATTTAGTTCCTCATCCAGCAATTAAGCAATTTAGTAGAGATGCTGATAAGAGAGCTAAGCAAATAAAGAAGCTGCATGAGGATGTTAAAGTAACTATAGAGAAGCAAAATGAGAGGTATAAACAAGTTGCCAACAAACACAGAAAACTTATGGAGTTTAATGCAAGTGATTTAGTCTGGATTCATCTAAGAAAGGAGAGATTTCCACCAGGTAAATTTGAAAAATTGAAACCAAAAGCTGATGGTCCATTCAAGGTGCTTAAGAGAATTGGTTAGAATGCTTATGAGATCGAGTTACCTGAAGATTATGGAGTGTCTCCAATATTTAGTGTGACTGATTTAAGTTCTTATCATAAATATATTATAGAATAAACAAGGACTTGAGGATAAGTTTTTTTCAACCAAGGGAAAATGACACGAGAGTGCCTAATTTGCTACAATCTGCTCATATTGACATTGCTGATGCTATGGTATATTTTCAGCCCATAATGTTGCCTCAAAGTCTTCAACTCAGCCCATGACAACTCATGAGCATATTCTCTACACTATGTTAAAGTTGTTTCACTATACTTTTCTTCATGACTAAGAAACACATTAATGGAGGTGGTTAACAGTTGTAAAACATTTAATCTTGAAATTCCCTATGCATAAAGGGTTATTTCATGCACAATTATTTATTTTGGTATTTTAGGGTTAGAGGGGGATTTAAAAACTAAAGATATCGACAGAAGCTCTCTTGGAGTGTTCTCGAAAACTCTATATCTCTTGGATGTTACCTTAAGTGGTGAGTATTTTGATTTTAGTTCTGTATCCTCATTTAATTTTCCTACGGTGGTGAATTTTCTGTATCCCTTCATGAATTTAAACCTGGTGGTGAACTATTTTATGATCGTGTTTAAGTATTTTTCGTGAGATTATTCTTTTTTGTCCAAAAGAACTTTTATTCCAACGAATATCATTATACTCTTGACTTTTCTTTTCTCAAAACTCATTCCGTATCATCCCTCCGTATCACTGGACCCGAGGACTATCAGTGGATATTTCATTGCATTTGCTGAAAAGTCCAAAGGTTATAGGTTTTATTATCCATCTCATACAACTAGGATCGTGGAATCAAGAAATGTTAAGTTTCTTGAAGATGATATAATCAGTGGGAGCGATCAATTCAGGAACATAGTTTCTGCACATAATCATATAGAATTTTAACATTCTACATAAAGTGATAGATTTGTTATAGTTCATAGCATTCCTCAAGTACAAACTGGTATTGAACAACCAATCATTGAGATTCCACAAGTTGCTGATAGTATTCTAATAGATCAAGCAGTTCAGTAATTACAACAAGCTCCTGAACAATTAGTTGAACCACAAGTGTTAGGAAAACCTATGGGGCGACATCTCATGCACAAAAAACAAAACCATAGATTTTTCATAGAAAAGTTTCGTCATCGTGCGAAGATCGGTACATCAAAACAAATCCGCAAAAATTACATGTGTAAAAGAAAATACCTAGAGAGATTATATATCCCTGAAACCCTGTAGATCTATAGGAGAGGATGAAGAAGGTCAAGCGTCCTCCTCTCTAACGGTATCCACACAGTAGAGACTGCGACGATGTACCTCTCTAGGGAGAGGAGAACAAAAAGTGGCTACCAAAAGAACCCCCTAGCCTATAGAGCTTTAGTTCTCTCATATTTATAGAGGCCCCTTGTAAACCTTAATGGATCTTGCCCTGTTAGGTATTGGATCTCCATCCAATTACCCAAGCCTCTTGGATTAGTGAGTCTCTACCCGATAATATCTTATTAGTAATTATTGGATCTCATCTTACGATCTAATAATTCATGGGCTTAATGGATATCCAATAAGATAGGGGCTCCAGCGGATATCTCATATCCAAACCTCTAGTCGTCGTAACACCTATCATATGTGTGTGACCCTCTAGGCCTAATATCAAGCTGATCGTGAGTCATACTTATCAAAACTTCTTCTAATTTAGTGAATTATTATCTCTATAATAATTCACCCAACTCATCGACTACGGACATACTAGGCCACTACACCGTAGCCTCCAGACGATACAGGGGAATCCAATCCTTTGGACCTATTTATCTTTAATCATCATGTATCTATAGTCCCTCATCCATCTAATATCTTAGAGACCCTATATCGGGCATGGTGCTATCAGGCCCATACGGTCTCTCCTCGAGTCTTGCTATTGTCGGATTGTCCTGGAGAACTCTTTCTCTCTCAATCCGAATAACCTTGGCTAAGGATTTGTTCGAGCAAGAATACATGAGATATTTCTCTCATAATACCAAGATTGGATGATCCTCTATTGATACTTAATAACCCTCGTAAGGTTGGCTACCACTCTCAATAACTGGCTGTACTAGATTTGAAACTTTCCAAACCTATAAGTCCGGTATCAAAAAGTGGAGTACTCATATAAGACATCCTTGGTGTCTCAAGTCTAAGGATCAGATATACTACTGGGACTATGGAATCGCTGTCTGATGTGAGATATCAATAACCATCTAGCATTCTGTAAGCGGATTAATCAGTGAACTCATTCCCTTATAAGCACATGTACTGTACCCTTAGTGTCCCCACATGAGTAGCTATGAGACCAGTCACCTCTATCATATGGATGGGTATATAGCACACCAGTCTATCTGGTTGTCCGATGTCGCTCTCGAGTAACCTGTGATCAAGATTATTTAGGGTCTGTGTTTAAAGATGAATCGGTCTCATTATCATGATCTCATCATGATCCGATTCCCATTGTAAAGATCTAAGGATATCACAATATATGCAACACATAAGATAAAGTGATAAAATACCTAATAATAAGCAAAGAGAAAGAGTGCATATCAAGTCACAAGTGTCATCACTCATGTGATTCGCTTGTAGGGTACATATGACTAGCAATCTCCCACTTGATCTAAAGCCAATCACCAACATGTTTGATCCCCATCAGACCTCTGTGATGCTCAAAGACAATCTGAGTCAATGGCTTTGTTAGTGGATCTGTAATGTTATTTTCTGATAGAACTCTTTCCACTACTACATGTCTTTGGGCCACGATCTCTCTAATAAGCTAGAACCTCCTTAGAACACTTCTGAGGAGACCTAGGTTCCCTTATTTGAATAATCGCCCAGTATTTATCGTAATTTAAGGGAATCAGCTCCTCGCTGCTTGACATGACTTCTAAATCTGTGATGAACTTCTTCATCCAGACTCCCTCTTTTGCTCCCTCTGTGATGACATGTATTCCGCCTCTGTGGTCGAGTCAGCAATCGTGTCTTGCTTGGAACTCTTTCAGCATACTGCTCCTCCATTTAGGGTGAACACATACCCTGAATTAGACTTGCTATCATTGATATCAGACTCGAAGCTCGAGTCCGTGTAGCCCTCAACCCTGAGGCTACTACCTCCATATACCAGTAAAAGATCCTTAGTCCTTCTCAAGTACTTAAGGATACATTTTACTGTTTTCTAGTGCTCCAAGCCTGGATCTGCCTGATACCTACTCGTGACATTCAGAGCATATGCTATATCAGGCCTGGTATATAGCATCGCATACATGATAGATCCTATCACTAAGGCATATGGTATCCTATTCATGTGTGCCCTTTCTTCGGAAGTCTTTGTGGACATACTCTTATAAAATGATATTCCATGTTTCATTGGTATGAGACATCTCTTGGAATTTTCCATGCTAAATATTTTGACAATGGTGTCTATGTACTTGGACTGGGACAAGTCAAGCATCCTCTTAGATCTATCTCTATAGATCCGTATCCCTAATATACTGGATGCTTCCCTTAAGTCGTTCACAAAGAAGTGCCTAGATAGCCAAGCCTTTACTATGGAGAGCATTCCTACATCATTTCCGATTATCAGGATGTCATCCACATACAATACTAAAAAGGTGATAATGCTCCTACTTACCTTCCTGTACACACAAGACTCATCTTCATTCTTAACGAAGTTATAAGATCTAATCGCCTCATCAAATCTTATGTTCCAACTTTGGGAAGCTTGCTTCGGTCCATAAATGGACCTAAGCAATATGCACACCTTATCTAGGTTATCCCTGGATACGAATCTCTCAGGTTATATCATATACATCTCCTCCTCGATGTTGTCATTGAGGAATATGGGTTTGACGTCCATACGCTAGTTTTCATAATCATAATGTGTTGCAATAGCCAATAGAATTTGAATGGACTTTAGCATGGCTACAGGTGAGAAAGTTTTGTCATAGTCAACTCCTTGCCTTTGATGATACCCCTTAGCTACTAGCCTTGCTTTATGGTCTCTACTTTTCCATCTACTCCAATCTTCTTTTTGAAGATCCACTTGCAACCAATGGGTATAATACTCTCAGGTGCATCAACTAGGTTCTAAACCTTGTTGGAGTATATGGAATCCATTTATGAATTCATGGCTTTTTGTCATTTCCCAGAGTCTATGCTCATAATAGCCTCCTCGTAGGTCTAATGATCAATATCCTCAATATCCTCTCCTTTGATATGTCCTACATATCTCTTAGGAGGATGAGATACTCTACCAGACCTACGTAAAGTTGGAACTTGTGTGCTAGGTATTTGAACATATTCTGACTGTGGAATGATGCTTGAGCTATGTTTTCCAAACTCGCTCAACTCTATCATGCACCCATTGTCTCCACTAAGAATATGTTCCTTCTCAAGGAACACTGCTCTCTTGACTACAAAGACCTTTTGGTCCTCAGGGTGATAGAAATAATACCCACAAGTTTTCTTGGGGTATCCCACGAACTTGCACTGTTCCGTCCTGGATTCCAACTTGTCGTGGTTGTGTCTCTTGACGTGGGCAGGGTAGCCCCAAATCTTAACAACCTTAAGATCGGGTTTCTTCCCATTCTATATCTCATATAGAGTAGACATTATTAACTTAGTTGGAATTCTATTCAGAAGATAACCTGCAGTCTCTAGGGCATATCCTTAGAATGAGACGGGTAGGTCGGTGAAACTCATCATGGAATACATCATATCTAATAGTGTGCGATTCCTCCTTTCTTATACACCATTAAGCTACAGTATATAAGGAGGTGTCCATTGGGATAAAATCCCAAGATCTTTAAGGAACTAGGTGAACTCTGTACTCAAGTACTCACCTCCTTGATCTGATCGAAGGGTTTTAATATTTTTTCCTGTCTGGTTCTCCACTTCATTCTTATATTTTCTAAATTTTTCAAAAGCTCCAGACTTTACTTCATCAAGTACACATGTCCGTATCTTGAGAAATCATTAGTGAAAAAATGAAGTAGGAGTAACCACCTATAGCATGAGTCGACATGGGACCACATACATCACTATGTATGAGTTCCAGTAACTCAGTAGCTCTCTCTCCAGTTCTACTAAATAGAGAGTTGGTTATCTTTCCCCGAAGGCAAGGTTCACAAGTTGCATATGACTCATACTCAAATGGATCTAGATATCCATTCTTTAGTAACTTTTGAATCCTTTCGTCATGGATGTAACCTAGCCTATAATGCCATAGATATGCATTGTTCACCTCTTCTCATTTCCTCTTAGACTCACTTACACTTATGATATATGGAGCTGTATCTAGCATAAATAAACCATTATGCAATGTTCCTCTCGTGATAATCTCATCATCTAATATTATTGAACAACCATTGTTTTTAAAAACTAATTTATATCCATCAACTATCAAACATGAAATGGAAATAATATTTTAGATAATAGAAGGAACATAATAACATGCATCTAATGTAATAATAGCTCCACCAGGCAGATGTAAGGTGATCTTGCCAACAGCCAGTGCAGCAACCTTTGCTCCATTGCCCATCTTAAGGTCCATCTCGCCTTTGTTCAATCTCCTAGGTCCTGTCAGAATCTGTAATGAATTATAGATATGATAAGTACTCCCGGTATCCAATACCCATGTGTTATCATAAGATTCTGATAAATGGAGACTGATCATGAATGTACCTGAAGCTTCTGTAAGCTTCTGTTTCGCCCTCTCTACAAGGTACTCTTTGCAGTTCCTCTTCCAGTGCCCATCTTTACCGTAGTGGAAGCACTGGCCTTTGTACTTTGTTGGGTCTTTCTTGGTAACCTTTGTCTTACCCATTTTGCCCTTGCCCTTACCCTTCTTAAGGGGCTTCTCAGCCTTCCTTTTCTTTCTGGTCTCATCAGCATAGAGAACTAGCTTCTCTTTCTTGATGGTACTCTTTGCTTCTCTCAATATATTGAGGAGCTCTGGGAGAGTCACCTCAAGTTTGTTCATATTAAAATTCATTATGAACTGAGAAAAAGAATCTGGTAGGGATTGAAGAACAAGATCCACACACAGGTTATCCTTTAGGACAATTCCTAAACCTATGAGTTTCTCGATCAACTCAATCATCTTAAGGACATGGTTCTGAACTGGTGTCTCCTCAATCATCCTGGCATGGAAAAGACTCTTTGATATCTCATATCGCTGAGTTCTTCCCTGCTCCTTAAACAGTTTACGGAGATGCAGGAGTATGGAATTAGCATCCATATTTTCATGTTATCTCTGTAACTCAGTAGTCATAGAGGCCAATATATAACACTGAGCAAGAGTGGAATCATCTATGTACTTCACATAACGAGTGATCTCATCCTCGTTTGCCCCTTTGTTGGGCGTATACTATATCAAGGACGTACGTGATTTTCTCCGCTGTAAGAACGATTCTCAGATTACGAAGCCAATTCGTATAACTTGGACCAGTGAAGTGGTTGACATCAAGTATGCCATGTAAAGGATTTGAAAGCGATATTTTTTTAAAATTAAATATGTAGCAGAGATAAATAACATGCAGACTTTGTAAAAATTAAATAGTTAAGATAAGGACTTCTATCTTAATGTACTCCCACTAATTTTTTACGTGACACACAACACCCTTCGGTATGTGAATCGGAGACCCCCGACGGATCTCTAGTGGGGATCGAGATCCAATCGGCGTCTTAACGTAATCTCAAGGGACTCGACTAATCATGTTAAACTCGTAAAGGTAGGAAACTCTTACCAATCACAACTTCTTATAATTCCCATCATGTTCGGCCTCTGAACCACCATGGCCTTGAGGGACTCGACCAACCATGATGTTCACTTAAGTCATCACCATCGTTACAAGATGAGTCTGATTTGATGATATACTCTCAGGGGACTCGACCAAGCATACCATGTCTTCATGTCACCGGTGACATCTTTATGTCATAGATAAGATAGCGAAACGCGATATAGGTGAGTGTCGAGGGACTCGACTAGCTCAACCTACACCGGGAATCGGTTCCTACCTATAACGATGGAAGGCCACGTGGGTCAATCTAATTGCCTCACGTTTACCGACTTAATATTATTAATAGAGGAGATTTTGATTTGGTCTCCTAATAATGTGTCACACACATGCATATTTAATATGCATATCTACATCGCATGCAAATATATATACATATCTAGTAGGTGTGTATAATCAATCACATATCACATGAGAAATCACACCAGATGATCATAGACCGCATCCTAATATGATCAGGCCCGAGCCAGTGGGTCCAATCACTCACATCAAGATCTATGTATGCTTCGGCGTATCTCTATGCCCTGTGATCGTCCTTCTCGCTTCGTCGATTCCGTCGGCATCTCAACGTATTTCCATACGTTGGATCGTCCGTCTCGACCTCGTGGGTCCCGCTATCGCTTCCACACTCCCGCTATGTCTCCTCATGTAATTACAATATAATTACAAGTACACAGGCCCGATAATAAACAAGAAAAAATAGAGGCTCGCAGGCTCTAATAATAATAATCACATGTACACACATCACATCACATGTCCATGATCATCTATCCACATCATACATCACATGTATATATTATTTTATAGGACTACTAGATAAATAATAATAGTTAATTAAACTATTTAATTAAATAATATTTTTTTTCTGAAAATAGGGATATTCAGAGAATTTTTTGAATTCCTAGGGGTATTTTGGTCATTCTATCAAAAGGGATAGAAATCGAAATTTCTAAAATTTCGAGGGGTAAAAATGCCTTTTGCCCAAAAACCCTAATCCATCTTCTACCTGCTACGTTGCGACCGTTGCCACCCTATTGGCGGCGACCACTCTGTGCGGGTGCGCCGCCCCTGCTTGCTGTGGGCGTCGTCACAACAGGCGTTACGCTTTCAGCGTGGTGCGCGCTTCATGGAGGTCTTGCTTGCTGTAGGTACTACCCACTCTTGCGGGCAGGCAGCCCGCAGGCGCCATTGCCCCACAAGCACCACTGCCACCGTGGGTGCCTCTGCCTACAAGCTGCGGGGTAGCACTCTGTTGAATGCCGCTGCCCCCGTAGGTGTCTCGCCACGCCTTCTTTGGCGGCGCAATGCGCCCGCCGCCTGTGCCGCCGCTTCGCAGCTTGCCTACGGGCTCCTTGCACTGTGATCGCCGCCGCGCGCTACTATTGCAGCAACAAAGGTGCCGCCAGGCGATCATGAACAAGGGCAGCAACACTTGCTGCCCTTCCTCACCTTTTGCGCCAATAATTTTGATGATAAAAACTATTTTATATCACAACACATGCAGTTTAAGATTTGATTTTCGCACGAACAACTTGGCTTTGATACTACTATTGGGATATTCTATGGGGCGACATCTCATGCGCAACGGAAGAACAAAAAATAAAACTATAGATTTTCCGTAGAAAAGTTCCATCGTCGTGCGACGATCGGTGTGCCAAAAAAAAATTCATAAAAACTGCATATGTAAAAGAAAATACCTAAGAAGATCATATATCTCTAAGGCCCTACAGATCTGTAGGAGAGGAAGAAGAAGGTCAAGTGTCCTCCTCTCTAGCGGTATCCATACGACAGGGACTACGACGATGCACCTCTCTAGGGATAGGAGAGCAGAAGGTGGCTATCAAAAGAACCCCCCAGCTTATAGAGTTTTGGTTCCCTCATATTTATAGAGGTCTCCTGTAAACCCTAATGGATCTTGCCTTGTTGGGTATTGGATCTCTATCCAATTACCCAAGTCTTTTGGATTAGTGGGTCTCTACCCAATAATCTCTTATTAGCAATTATTGGATCTCATCTTAGGATCCAATAATTCAGAGGCTTAATGGATATCCAATAAGATAGGGGCTCCAGCGGATATCTCATATTCGAATATCTGCTCGTCGCAACACCTACCATATGTGTATGACCCTCTAAGCCCAATATTGAGCTGGCCATAAGTCATACTTGTTAGAACTCCTTCTGACTTAGTGAATTATTTTCTCTATAATAATTCACCCAACTCATCGACTATGGACGTACTAGGCCACTACGCCGTAGCCCCTAGACGATACAGGGGAATCCAATCCTTTGAACTTATCTATCCTTAGTTACCATGTATCTATATTCGCTCATCCATCTAATATCCCAGAGACCCTATATCGGGCATGGTGCTATCAGGCCCATACGGTCTCTCCTCGAGTCTTACTTTTGTCGGATTCTTCCGGAGAACTCTTTCTCTCTCAATCCGAATAACCTTGGCCAAGGATTTGTTCGAGCAAGAATACATGAGATATTCCTCTCATGATACCGAGAATGGATGATCCTCTATTGACACTCAATAGCCCTCGTAAGGTTGACTACAACTTCCAATAATCGGTTGTACTAGATCTGGAACATTCCAAACCTATAAGTTCGGTATCAAAGAGTGGAGTACTCACACAGGACATTCTTGGTGTCTCAAGTCTAAGGACCAGATACACTACTCGGACTACGGAATCACTGTCTGACGTAAGGTATCAATAACTATCCAACATTCCGTAAGCGGATCAATCAGTGAACTCATTCCCCAATGAGCACCTGCACTATACCCTTAGTGTCCCCACACGAGTAGCTATAAGAGCAGCCATCTCCATCATATGGACGGGTATATAGCATACCAGTCTATCTGGTTGTCTCGATGTCCCTCTCGAGTAACCTATGACTAGGATTATTTAGGGTTTGTATTTAAAGGTGAATTTGTCTCATTATCGTGATCTCATCACGATCCGATTCCCATTGCACAGATCCAAGAACATCACAATATATGCAACATGCAAGATAAAATGATAAAATATCTAATAATAAGTAAAGAGAAAGAGTGCATATCAAGTCACAAGTGTTATCACTCATGTGATTGACTTGCAGGGCACATATGAGTAGCAATAAGTTCCTCAGGAAAATATTGGTACAACATTAAGAAGATCTACTATAAATAAAAGATCAATAATTCCTAGTGATTATGTTATATATCTATAAGAATTTGACTATAATATTGGAGTCGAAAATGATCCTGAAACATTTTCACAAGCCATGAGTTACAAAGAGTCAGATTTATGGTACAATGCCATGAAGGAGGAGATAAATTTCATGAAGAGCAATGGATTTTGGGACCTTGTAGAGTTGCCTAATAGAGCAAAGATTATTAGCTGTAAATGGGTCTTGAAGACTAAAAAAGATTTATTAGGTACTATTGAGAGATACAAGGCAAGACTGGTTGCAAAGGGATTTACTCAAAAAGAGGGAATCGATTATATGGAGACATTTTCTCTTGTATCTAAGAAAGATTCTCTTTGTATCATTTTGGCATTGGTTGCTCATTTTGACCTTGAGTTGCAACAAATGGATGTGAAAATTATATTTTTATAATAGAGATCTACAGGAGGAGGTTTATATAAAATAATTTGAAGGTTTCTCATCTGGTGTTGGTGAGCACTTGATTTATAAGCTTAAGAAATCTATATATGAAAGCCTTTCGCCAATGGTATTTTAAATTCCATGGATTGATTTGTTCATTCGAATTTGTTGAAAATCCCATGGATCAATATATATACCAGAAGGTTAATATAAGTAAAATATGTTTTTTTTATTTTATACGTAAATGATATTTTGTTTACTACTAATGATAAGGGTTTGCTGCATGTGGTGAAATAATTCATTTCTAAAAATTTTGATACGAAGGATATGAGTGAGCATTTAATGTCATTGGCATTAAGATCCATAGAGATAGACCTCGAGTCATTTTAGGTCTGTCACAAGAAACCTATATCAATAAGCTTTTAGAAAGATTTTAGATGAAGGATCGTTGCTCCCATTATGAAAGGTGATAGGTTCAATTTTAATCAATGCCTGAAGAACAATCTTGAAAGGGAATCAATGAAAAACATCCCATATGTTTCTGTTGTAGGAAGCCTTATGTATGCCCAGGTTTATACTAGACCTGATATTACATTTGCTATGGGGATGCTAGGTCGATATCAGAGTAATCTAAGTATGGACCACTAAAGAGCTACAAAGAAAGTGATGAGGTAACTTCAAAGAACCAATGATTACATGCTTATGTATAGACATATAAACAATTTGGATATGATTGGCTACTCAGATTTAGACTTCGTCGGCTGTGTTGATTCTCGTAAATCAATATCAAGATATATTTTTATGAAGGCTGGTGGAGCTATTTTTTGGAGAAATATCAAGCAAACCTTGATTACTACTTCTATCATGAAAGCTGAGTTTGTCTCCTGTTTTGAGGTTACTTCACACGGTGTATAGCTTAAAAGTTTTATTTCAAGGCTTAGAATTATGGATTCTATTTCTAGGCCATTAAGAATTTTCTGTTACAATTCAGCTACTGTCTATATGGCTAAGAACAATAGAAGTGGAAGTCAAAATAAATACATCGACATTAAATATTTAGCCATAAGAGAACATGTAAAAGAAAAGAAAGTGTTCATTGAGCACATTAGCACTGAATTGATGATTGTTGATCCTTTGACTAAAGGCATGTCACATCTGAAATTCAAGGATCATGTAAAGAAAATAAGACTTGGTTCCATTTTATAATTATATTGAAACTCTTATATATATTATGATATTTTCTTATTCATGTGTACATTAATTCGAGAAAATATATTTATGATGGATCAAGAATAAATAAGGTTTATTCATTAAGTAATATTATCACATTAAGATTAATTCTTAGGAAACTAAATACATCGTGATATATGGATGATAATACTCGCTTTTAGAAGACTTATCGCTATGATTCATGTATTTCTTTCTTAAGAAAATTATTCGATGAGATTAATTCAAGTTATTAAGTTAAACGTATGAACAAAGTGGAGAATGTAATCGTTCCTTATTTATTACTATTAATTTCCATTAATTTTAGAGAATGTAACCATTCTCATTAAGTTTATAATTCATTTCTTCATTTATTATGATTTAAGTATTTTAATTTTTTATTCATTATGAATTAATCGTTATTATGATTTAAAATTCTTAATTATGGTCCAAACGTTACAAACTTGAATTAATTTTTGAACGTTATGAATTTGATAGTAATAAATGTTCTTGATAGAAGTACATCTATATAAAGGGAGGTTTTGGTCCCTCAACTCTATCTCTCTTTCAAGTCTTTAGAGATTTTTTACATCATCTAAAGTGAGAGTTCTGAGTCGAGAAAAGTCAAAATACAAAAAGAAATTATTGTAGAAATTTTTCGACAATAATGACCGGAGGTATGTAATTTTTTTATTTCGTATTTAGTTTTTTTATGTTTCTATTATAGTGATTTAGAAACATATTATGTTCTTTATTTTTTTATTATTTTTAATTATTATTTTATATGGTGTAGTAACCATTTTGATAATTCACCTATTTATGCTATAAGGCTATGGCTAATAGTTGCCTTATGATGAGGTAAACTATCTGTCACCTCCCTTGCATCACTTCATATTATTCCCCCTTCGTTATTTTCTTCAATCATACCATCAAATCCTGGAAATAGCATTACTCCTTCAAATTTAAACCGTCTTACTAGAATATCTTTAAATATTTACTCTTATTGGTAATTCTTGGGATAATAACTCTAATCATATTATTGTCTTAAATGCTTTCCACTCTAATCTTCACACCCTTCAAAATGATCTTAAAAAATAGAGTCGCTCTCACATCGATAACTTTAAGTAAAATCTGCAGTGATGAAATTACATCCCTTGAACTTAAGGAAAACCATGGTTCCTATGCCTTGAGACTATTAAAGCTTGGGTGCCTTCATAATAAATCCACTACAAATGATAGACCAAATCCAAATCCATTTGGATCGATTAGGGAGATAAGAATATGAAGCTTTTTCACAATTCTACTCATCTTAGAAACTTTGTTAATGCCATTAATCTTATCCAGCCGGAGGATGGCCAAATCTTTAATGATATTGATAACATAAGACATCAAATCTCAATTTGATATATTAATATTTGAGATGCTAACAGCACACCTGGTCCTGTCGTCATCCTTCCTCCCCTGAAATATCTTTTAATAAATGGAAACTTTTAACCCAGAAATTCTCTTACCATGAAATCGACATTGCTCTCAATTTCACGGGTTGGGATAAGGGCTTAGTCCTCATGAATTTATTAAAGAGTTTTATATATCATCTGAAAACATATTTAAAGATTCTATTCTCAAAGTTTTCAAGGAATTCTAAAACTAAGCAATTTGGGCTAATCTAATTAGTCTTTATTATCTATAAACTTCTTTCCAAAATCCTTGTGAACTATTTTAAACACATGCTCATCGACCTAATCGATCGAGCAGTCAACCTTTATCTCTGGATGATTTACTTATAATAATATTATGATTGCTCATGAGTTGTGCACACTATGTTTAATTCTACTGGGAAGAATCATCTCATCCTATCAAACTATATTTTCAAAAATCCTTTGACACTATTTACTGGTTTACCATGCTTGAGGTCCTCACAAGAATGACTTTACCCCCACTCTTATGGTTAGATTAAGCTCTCCTCATCAATTCTCACATAAATTCCCTCAAGAATGAATGAGGTCCTCACAAAAATAGCAGTAGAATTCTCACATAAATTCCCTCAAGATTAACCACACTCTCCAAGATTGCGGCCTTGGATATAAATTAAATCTATCTATAAACCTCTCCAAAATCTCAAGAGGGCCTTAGGCTTGGACACTACCCTTATTATTGTCTCTATTGGTGCTATGCCCATCCGGCCTAGAACTTTGATCACATTCTATTGGTCAAGGTCATGATGGACAAGTATGAGTTTAACGACTAAAAGCAGTGCAGCCTTTAAACTCATCAATTTTGCAAAACTAATAATATCCGGCATGACCCTTGATTAGCAATATTTCCCTAATGGCCTATCTTCTTCAACATCAACATCATAAATCATCTATTTTGTGTCTTTGATCTTATTGATAGATATATTTTATGTAAAGTTAATTAATCTTATCTATACGACTTTGAGTCCAAGATCAAATGGAAGCTCCACCATGACTACTGCTCTAAACTTGAAGAAATTGTGAATTAGTTCAATCTCACAAAAAACTCACTTTTTTTTTGTTTATGTTTGATATAACCAAATTGAAACAGCAGCTGATCCAAAGTTGTGAGGTTGTAGGCACATACTGCAGCTGAGCACCATTCACGAACACGCAAGGATTCATAATTCCCTGTCCGCTTGAGCGGCTTGGGATGGCCACAAAGAGACCATGATTGCATCTCTGTCTTCATGTTCTTCGTTCCTAGACCACTCGTGTTGATAAACATGGCTCTCGACACACAACTTTTTGAAGAAAGCAACCCATGAATTATTATTTTCTTGTTTGTGTCAGCGAAGAGATTCATCCGTGAGCGACGAAGTGAAGAAAGAATCACTCGACACACAACTTTTTGAAGAAAGCAACCCATGAATTGTTATTTTCTTGTTTGTGTCAGCGAAGAGATTCATCTGTGAGCGACGAAGTGAAGAAAGAATCACCCTAAAGTTACCAGGAAGATTGCCAAGTACTTTCTTGAAGTATTATTTTTCTTGATGTGCAGGCAGTTTCTCTTACATTCAAAATATTTTCTTGAAGTATCAATTCAAAATATTTTTAGCGAGGAGGAGCCACTCTATCAATCGTCAGGTGAACACTGCATTAACGACACAACAATGGCGGAAGAAGAAGACGACGATTAGTGCTTACTCGTAGCTGAATCGAAGTCTAGGTGGAGGTGGAAGCTGCTTGCTTGAATGCGACGGTGGCAGCTCCTCTGCAGCTCCGCCGGCGGTGCTCCAGCTCGAGCTCCCCGGCAAACCAATCCAGCCTTTCCATGTTGGTTTGCTCTCCGATCCTCCTGCCACTAAACAGCACCGACTCCACGTTCTGCTGCTTCAGCATCTCTTCAGCTGCCTACAACAATACCTTCACATTTGCAGGGCTTGGATCGCAGTCCACGTCCACTCCACCTCTCCCCATGCTTGAAGGGTTTGCCTGCCATGTTTACCTCAAAGCATGAACGAAGGAAACCCTCTTTACAATTTGGGAAGAATACGCTACGGCAAGAAACAAAGAGCAGTGGAAAGGCCGAGGAGGGGACAGAGCCGGGGGCGAGCCCTGTTGGTGATGTTGGGAGACATCCACTTGAAGCCGATGCTGCCGATGCCACAGCAATATCGCAGCGGGCTGTGCCCTGCCCACTGCCTCCGCCACCACCCTGACCCTGCTAGCAAAGCGGACATGGTGGCAGTGCGTCCGCCGACAGCCGCTTGTACTTTTGACAGACGACAACAAGTCCACCACCACTTCCCCACCCAAGCAAACACACATCGATGTAGAGGAGAGAGAACGGTTGTGTTCTACCATTAAGAGATCAAGGCAGAACAGGGCATCCCCACAGCCATTGTATGGCGCACGGGACGCTGGCATCTGGGGTGTCCGAAGAGAGTACCTGAATGCGCACGTAGTTGGAGCTCCTGCACTGGCCGAAGGCGAGCGCCACGGCTTGGTCCACCAGGTCGGCGGCGCTGTCGGCAGCGATCCGGGCGACGGGCCGGGCCCACTCCTTGGCGCTCCACCGCCGCAACCGCTCCAGTTCCGGCACGGTGGAGGCACCGCAGCCGAGGAGAGGACCATGAGGTCCTCGACGCCCCGGACGAAGGAAATCCTTCTTGTTGTGGAGGACGTGGGTGATGGCCGCTGCCGCCGGGTTGCTCATCGCTAGACCGCCGTCGATGCCGACGCAGGCGGTGGCGCGGTCCACCGACCGTATCTCCGCTGGCTCGAACCGGCCCGGCTCCGCACACGTCGCCCGGCAAGCCTCCCACAGCCGGAAGTCGAAGCTCTCGCTCTCCAACGCGTCTGCGCGCGAAAACACGAGCGGCGCAGAGCTGCGCAGGTCGTAGCATGGGATAAGCACCGGTTTCACCGTGTCGCGCAGCGTCAATCTCTCCCCGAACGCCTGCTTCATGACCTTCTCCATCGCTGGTGTCGCCGCCGCCGCGGTTCTCCCTTCTTCCCCGCCTCGGAAGATGCGGCGGAAGAAGCCACGGGAGGACGAGCAGGCATAAGGCGAATCCTTTGGGAAGAGGATTTTGCCATGGTCGGCTAGTAACCGCCAGGTATCGTCGGCGTGGAAGATCGGGCGGGCGCCGTCGCGGGTAGCGAAGAGCATGGCAGCGAAGACGCCTCCGACGCCGGTACCGGCTGCGACGTCGAAGTAATCGGAAATCCGAGCGTCGGTGTTGCCGGACCTGGACCTGATGGCCTGCTCAAGGTGCGCAAGGGCCTTCCCTGACTGGATGCCGCGCATCCCACTACCGCCGCCACCGTCGATGCAGAGCACGCAGACCTTGCCCCTCTGGCTCTTGGCGGGGGAGGGCAAAGGAGGCGCCTTTGGGACCCAGAGCTCGTGGTGGTCGCAGCCAAAAAGGAACTTGTCCTCCATGACGGAGAACATCTCGTAGCTAAGCTTGTCGGTGTGGATGCTCGGCTCCTCCTCTTCCTCCTCGCCCTTGCCTTGCTTGTTCTCGACGCCACCGCCCATCGTCGTCTTCTTCTTCTTCTTCTTCACCAGGCGCATTGTCACCATCATCTCGTCGGCAGCGGCCACCCCCTCTCCCCCTTCTCTCCCCATTCCTTGGGCCGTCTCTATTCTTCTTGCTTCATGCTCGTCATTGTGGATGGGGACAAGGGCAAGTCTTTATATATGACGTGAGAGGAGGAGGTGTTGCGCAATTGTTGCGAGCTAAACAGCGGGAAGGGGGTGCGGTGGTAACGACCAAACCGGACTCCACCATTCCAAAATAAGATGGCAGCAGAAGGAGCCTGCATGCGTTCCTACTCCCTTTCACTTCACTGGTCGGTCTTCCTTTTCTGCATCTTCAGAATGGATGGATGGAGGTCTTCTCAGCAGCAGTAGGCGGGATTCTCTGCTTTTACCTTCTTCCTCCTGCCTTTTTGACAGAGCACGCGAGGAAAGAAGGGAAGAAAAGAGATGGGAAATGGAGGGAACAGATGCAGGTGGTGGCTTCACAGCATGGCTTCTACTGCTCGTTCTATCCATGGCCAGTAAATCTCTCTCTCTCTCTCTCTCTCTCTCTCTCTCTCTCTCTCTCTCTCTCTCTCTCTCTCTCTCTCTCTCTAAAGTCAAATTTAACGTATATATTATATAAAGCTTTGAAAACTGGCGTATAAGTTTATCTCTATCGACTAAGCATTAAAATAGAGGCATAAAGTTGAATTTATAAAATGCCCTGCCCTTTGAAATAATTAATAATTATAAGAATATTAAGACTACTTCAGATTTTTAATAGCTTTAATCTGAATAATTTAATAGCTATGGATTTTTTTTTTTGTGTTCAACCCAATATTGTTAGTGGGGAGGACAGCAATTGTCTGGGATGATGAGGGTTCTTCTAATTTAATTTACTGTTTTAAGGAAGGAAAGGATGAGTGACCGATTAATTTATTCAAAATTAAAATTGCTGGACAATCAAACATGTAAACTAAATTAACATAAGTTATTTTCTCTCTCATAGAAAGGTTAGGGTTATAATTTGTGCATTTTCTTTTTTTTATTGATATTATTATAATTTTATTATTATATCTTAAGAATTCATGAATTTTATCATATTTAAACTCAAGCTCAAATAATTATTCATGTAGTCAAACCAAATTGGGTACTCACATAAATTCATCTTAGATTTGATATGTTGATATTCACATACTTGAATATTATATTCAGTCAGTAAGAATGATACTCATGGATATGAAAAGATAACGATGAAAGAGTTATACTCGAACCCAACTCGAGTATCTATTAGAAATCTAATATATATAGTGAATCAAATAGACCCACGATTATCCTCGATGCTAAGCCTCCCAATTCTTCTCTCATGTCTAAGTAATGACAATTGATTATTGTCATAACATCTTTAAACATGTTTCATGTGTGTACGAGCATGTCATAGATATGACCTAATTCTGGTGATTTAGAACAATTCCTACCTGATCTTGGTGCATGTCCTACCTTTTCACGCAATGAGTTTATCAATTCAAGATGAGTTTGTCGATGGTTAAGATCCTAAAATATATT
This sequence comes from Musa beccarii, assembly GCA_024322285.1. NCBI lineage: Eukaryota > Viridiplantae > Streptophyta > Magnoliopsida > Zingiberales > Musaceae > Musa > Musa beccarii. The sequence goes on from CM044397.1 coordinate 31,892,250, forward strand.
GTTACAGTTTAATGAGAGGATTGGTAGGTTGGATGCACATGGAGAACTCTGCAATTGTGAATGCAAGATGAAGCCACATTTCAACGTTGGATCACATGCAATGTACGTTGGCATATGTTCATGACGTTTATATTAATTATGTAGGGCAGATTAATTGCCTCCTATCAATGTCAAACTAAGGTTTTGCTTCAGTAAGTTCCTTTTTTTTTTTTTCGTTATGCAAAGATGTGCAATCAAGATCTTTTCCGATTAGGCTAATTGGTATCTTTAAAAAATTGAATAAAATATCAAGCTTTCAATCATTGATAAGTAATCTAATAATAAATGCTTTTTAGTTGTTATTGAATCTATAAGATAATCAAAATTTTAAATATCTAAAATACCTTTTATTACTATCACCAATTATTTGATATCAATATATTTAAAAAGGTACTGATGAGTCAATTTGAATTTCAACTATATTATACTGTAAACAATTGACAAAAATTAACCACAATATTTGATCTACAAGTTTTTAATATTTGTAACGATGTTTATGCTATACTTAAATTTAATTGGAGATATATAATTTTGCCTTTTTTATATTTCTTAAGGGGACGTACCAAAAGAAGTATAAGCTGCACTAGTAACTAATATAACATCAATCATCCTTTAATATTATGGTCAATTTTGGACCAATTTGACAAACTTTAAGTAAAATTGGATTTAAATGCAAGAGAAATAGTCTCAATCCATGATTGTATTTAGAATTTTTATTTACCCATGCTGGACAATGAATGGGGAAAAAAAGGAAATCACTATCAATTAAAAATTTTATCTCAAGTGAAAAAGGTGGTTATAAAATTATAAAAAAAACATCCTTTTCATTTTCATAGCCTAATTAGAGTATTGTTGTTAGTCAAAAAGTAGTTATAAACTATAAAAATCATCCTTTTGGATATTATAGATAGTTGACAAGCTAATTGATTTAACATAAACAGACTCAACTTAGTCTAACCAAGAACTTTTTTAAAACACTAAGCATAGGGTCATCTTATATTGATAGTTTACATTGGATCTAATACTATTGATTAATAAATATGACAATATGTTTAGTTCCAAAATCTTTTTAGAACTATGGCTATCTTAAAGCCTATATTAGTTAGGACTACTTTAGTGCAATTTATTTCACTTCATGATAATGATAGCCATTATTTTATTATAATTGTATAGATTCCTTCTATCAATTGCAGCCAGTTGTGGAATTCGTCCAGAAGACTGACATCAGCATCTACTTTAAACTTTAAGCAAATTAGGGTTTGTACCATATAGCTAACCAAGTAAAATACCTGATACAAACAAGTGAGAACATTCAAAGAGGAAAACTAAATTATGAGGTCTTTTCAGAGAGCTACCAAACTATTATTGAGAAAGTTTCCTATTTCACTAAATTTCTTATTGAGATATGGCCCATGCACTGTAGTCATCATCACATGCTTGATTGCTCTGTTTTCATTAAAAGAAGCTTAGAGTTGCACCAGAAGAGGCCTGCATGAGGCAATCTTGGAAGGGTGTAAGATGTGGAATGATAAAGAACTGATGTGACATCTTCCTTCTCTGATTCTTGCTATAATTTCATGTGAGCAATAATTAATTAATCATTGGTAGGTAGGAGGATCATCTAATCCAATGCAATCTTTGCTTGACCGGTTGTTTACTTTTGTAATTGTTTAGTTGGATGAATAGTTTCCATTTAGCTTATGTTCCGTTCATGGTTCAATGCCATGAATCAAAAGTGCACCACATAATATGTATAATTAAATAGATTGCTGTAGCAGCAAAACTTAAGACTTTGCCAATTACAAGTGAGTGTCCATAAATATACCAGGAAAAAACTGTACAGTGGATAGAGAACTAAAAGCTTTGCTGAAAGGCAACAAAACATGTGATAAAAATTTGAGTTCTGAATTGAAAGACTATATGGATTTGCTGCAGTTTATGTACGTTCGTATGTAATTTGATTTATATCCTAACTACGGACATTTGCATATTATTGCAGTCAGTTTATCTGAAAGTATCTTTAATATATTATCTAATAAAATTAAAGTGTAGTTTATTTATCAAGTTTAAAGTGATTGAGGTCAATCTCATAATTTTTGGCATGATTTAGTGCTTTTAAATTATTTTTGCATTGTATCTGGGTTTTTACATGTCTGTCCTTGGCAATTAGTTTGTGTGTGTGTATATATATATATATATATATATTGTTGTTTAACTATGATCGCATACCATACTATGACTTGATTGTCATTGTAAAATCATATTTATGGGAATATCAGGACATGATTTATTGCATACAAGTAGTTAATATGTTCTTAACTACTCGTGTGCAATAAATCATGTCCTGATATTCCATAAATATGATTTTACAATGACAATCAAGTCATAGTATGATTATCAATCATAGTTAAACAACAATATATATGATGGTACATTCACAGACCTACATTTTGGATATCAGGTTTCGTCTATGTTCCACAGGAAAATTTGCAAGGACGATAGATCTGTGGATGAAAGCAAGAATATTAAAGAATGCATTAGCATCTCCAAGATTAAAGTTACCTAGGAGTTTCAGATTCCCAGAATTTTATTCTTCAGACTGCAAACAGACATCACTTGCAGCTTCCATGCAGCAACCTCCATCAATCCACAAGCGATATCAAAAACAAGAAAAAAAGACCATCCACTTTGTCAGAATAAAATGATTGAGAACAGTTTTCATACCATAACTAGTTTTGTACAATTCTTTTCTGAATCAAATACAGACCATCAATCTCTGATGAGATATCTCAATGGTTAAGAAGCAATATGCACAGTTTAAGGGTTATAAGTTTGAATCCTGAGCAAGTGACATGACATATGTGTTTGAATGGAAGGAGTAAAATGGAAAAAATATAGACCATTAAAAATTACAAAAGAAGCAGCCGAACTTGATGAAAAATAACAAAAGCAATCCTTTTCACGAAGAGTCTGGACAAGTCATGAACAATCTCTCCGAAGCAGTAGAATTCACTCTCTCACTTGTTCCTGCTTCAGCCTAAAAAGTTAATGAAAATTTCTGATTAAGCAGCAGATGCACCTGAGAGAATTATGATTGGAAGCACTTGATTGCTAGATTTCGATCACAATGCATTTGGAGATCAATGTGATTTGTATAAAAGATGAGCTTCCATAAGGTGCTGATATTAATCAATGACATTTACGGAGAAGATGATCCCTGACTTTTTGAGAGTTCCAGTTGGCTGGGTAAAGCATTATCAAAGCTCCCTTTAATGGATTCATCAAGCTGATCTTCTGCCTCTGAGGATGAAACATGTAAGTTGAGAGCTACGGATAAGTGGATAAAGCTCCTTTAGTGAGTTAATAAGCTACATAGTCAGAAAATTTTTGACTAATAATTCAAATTAAGTTTTAGATTAAGTATATTTGCACTATTCAGTATGATATGATCATTAAGTAAATGGCCCAAAATTATTACTTAAGAACTCTGATAGCGGAATGATTTAATGTAGTAATTGTTGGCAATCAATACATATTTTTATTGAAAACTTAATTTATGGCTTATATGTAGTTGTGATGGCAATCAACATATATTTTTAATTATGGTAATATTTTCTAATGGCTTGTATGTCTGAAACACTGGTAGAAACTAGAGTTGAATTTAGACTTTTGAGTAAATGTTATACATGTAGAAGAAATCATAAGCCACAGATTCATCATATAAAAAGAGGTTTTGAAGTCCTCCAAATAGAGAGGAGGAAAATAAAGGCTTCTTTATATTTACTATAAAGATATTTGACCTTCTTCAACTATCTAATACCAGAGTCTTAGATTTTCAGTTTTTTACTGCATGTCCAAATGGATCATAACAAATAACAGGTTTCTTAAGCCTTAGAATCGTTTCATTTATAAGATGAGAAGCCTTATTGACATTCATGTAGTCCAAAATATCCCTTATGGCACATACTTTAATAGAAGCAACAATTATTTGTTGAAATGCCAGGAAACATGTTAAAAAGCAATATAGCATTCATCTTTTTGTTCTCTCAGGTGAAGTTATTTTTACAGCAAAAATCTGCACCATGATATTAAAATGTGCAAGGTGAAATTCAGAAGTTTCAAACATGGGCCACCTCTCTTTGTCTAATATTTCTCTTGTCATCTTGTACTTCAGAAAGAGCTTTAGATATGTAGTTTGTATTCTATATGTTTCCTTATATTATGAAAGTATGAATTATCATGTATAGGCTGCAGATGGTTGTGAGAAAACATACTGTATAATCGTCAACTTTTCCTTTAACATCTTTTATAAGAAGTGACTTTCTTTTTAAACAAACAACTGGAAGGAAGTATTACCAAAAATGATTTGATATGGCCTCTTATTTGTTATTCAGCATTTGGTGATAATTGTATAAACACTATTTTGCTATAAGGCTATTTAAAGGAATTTTCTGAGTAGTACAACATGTCAGGATCACTTATCTGTCACCTGCCATTTGCATTCACTTCATATTATTGCCCCTAACCAATCAAGTTATTTTCTTCAATCATACCATCAAATCCTGAAATAGCATTACCCTTCATTAAGAACTAATTTAAACCGTCTTACTAGAATATCTTTTAAATATTTACTCATTGGTAATTCTGGTAAAAAGAAGATAATCTTAATCACCTGATGGTATTCAGATTAAGTATGGCATGAGACAATTATTCATCCACTTAATCTTCACACCCTTCAAAATGATCTTAAAAATAGAGTCGCTCTCACATCGATAACTAAGATTAAGTAAAATCTGCAGTGATGAAATTACATCCCTTGAACTTCAAAGGAAAACCATGGTTCCTATGCCTTGAGACTATTAAAGCAGGTGCCTTCATAAAAATCCACTACAAATGATAGACCAAATCCAAATCCATTTGGATCGATTAGGAGATTATAAGAATATGAAGCTTTCATTCACAATTCTACTCATCTTAGAAACTTTGTTAATGCCATTAATCTTATCCAGCCGGAGGATGGCCAAATCTTTAATGATATTGATAACATAAGACATCAAATCTCAATTTGATATATTAATATTTGAGATGCTAACAGCACACCTGGTCCTGTCGTCATCCTTCCTCCCCTGAAATATCTTTTAATAAATGGAAACTTTTAACCCAGAAATTCTCTTACCATGAAATCGACATTGCTCTCAATTTCACGGGTTGGGATAAGAGGCTTAGTCCTCATGAATTTATTAAAGAGTTTTATATATCATCTGAAAACATATTTAAAGATTCTATTCTCAAAGTTTTCAAGGAATTCTAAAACTAAGCAATTTGGGCTAATCTAATTAGTCTTTATTATCTATAAACTTCTTTCCAAAATCCTTGTGAACTATTTTAAACACATGCTCATCGACCTAATCGATCGAGCAGTCAACCTTTATCTCTGGATGATTTACTTATAATAATATTATGATTGCTCATGAGTTGTGCACACTATGTTTAATTCTACTGGGAAGAATCATCTCATCCTATCAAACTATATTTTCAAAAATCCTTTGACACTATTTACTGGTTTACCATGCTTGAGGTCCTCACAAGAATGACTTTACCCCCACTCTTATGGTTAGATTAATCTCTCCTCGTCAATCTACTTTTTTAGTTTTGGATTTTTTTCTCTTTTTTTATAATTTTATTTAAAAAATAAAGGAGTCTTATCTTCCATCTTATGTTAGCCGATGATGTGCCAACATCAATTAGAGCTAAATGAGAAATCTTATACATCTTTATCCTCAATTTTGAATCTCTGTTCTAATTTCAGGTCTCTTTATCAACACCTTCGAGTTTGAATCTCCAATAACTGTAATGTCAACATTCGGCATCGGATATATAATCTTCTTGGTATTAAAAAAGAAAACTAAGAAATTTCATTAGAAACCTCTATCTATCTATCATCATCTCCCTAAACCTTATAAGATAAAATGATTGATAAGATTATTTCTAAAATTTAAGAGTGACAAATCAAAAAGCTTTCACCCGGTCGGTAAAAATATTCCATGATTAACATTTGGTTTCCTAATAAATCTATCTATAAAATCACTAATATTTTTAAGAGTGTTTTTTTTTTCTAGGGAGATTTTGGTCTAAGTAAAAAAGTCCTTAACTTCTAGGTTCGAACCTCTCCAAAATCTCAAGAGGGCCTTAGGCTTGGACACCTTACCCTTATTATTGTCTCTATTGGTGCTATGCCCATCCGGCCTAGACTCAACTTTGATCACATTCTATTGGTCAAGGTCATGATGGACAAGTATGTGACACCACAACCTTACATAAGTTTAACGACTAAAAGTCCTTTTACACTTAGTAAAATATTTAGTTCTACAATTCAAAATGATAAGTGCAGCCTTTAAACTCATCAATTTTGCAAAACTAATAATATCCGGCATGACCCTTGGATTAGCAATATTTCTTTTTCCTAATGGCCTATCTTCTTCAACATCAACATCATAAATCATCTATTTTGTGTCTTTGATCTTATTGATAGATATATTTTATGTAAATTTAATTAATCTTATCTATAAGATTCACATCTTTATTGAGTCCAAGATGTCAAATGGATTTGGACTCCTCGTTAATTCGGAATTACAATCTCAAAGAACTTATATAACTTCGAGAAATGAGATGACCGAACGAATATATGGAATCTCAATATTTTTTCACCAAATGGGCCTCAAATTTTAGAACTGGGCTTATTTATTTTTCACTTTTTTTTTTGTTTATGTTTGATACTATCATTGTCTAGCACTGGCTTGTGAATTTTTTTCTTCTTTTATTATCACATAAAACAAAAAAAAAAAGAAAAAGAGAAAACTGAAGTTTCGCTTCCTTTTTCCGATCAATTCAATTCTCCCATGCATTAACTTTTCCGATGGAAGAGTGAGAGTAAAGAACAATAATTTCGGAACACCTTGTTCACGTTAAATAAATACATTTTTAATACTTCAGACATTGATATATCATGCTTAGCAACGTGTAAATATTTTAATATATTTATAGCAATCATGTTGATAATCAAGTTCAATCTTACTAATTTGAGTAGTAAAATTAATATTTTATAAGTATCAAGAGTCATGCTCGGCCGCCACAAAGGATAAAATGATGTCTTATGAGATGACGCCACAGGTAGGAGGGTGCAATAAGCCTTTTCTCCTCATTTGATTGTTAGGTCAGCAAACTTTTGATCCCTTTATGTTAAGGAGAAAAATTTCATTCGGAAAATAGCAGTAGAATTCTCACATAAATTCCCTCAAGATTAACCACACTCTCCAAGATTGCGGCCTTGGATATAAATTAGCGACTTAAACCTTACAAGCAATGCTTATGAGTTCTCAGCAGCAACGACTTTGTGCGATAAAAAGCTCCACCATGCCTACTGCTCTAAACTTGAAGAACTTGTGAATTAGTTCAATCTCACAAAAACTCACCGATATAACCAAACTGAAACCGCAGCTGATCCAAAGTTGTGAGGTTGTAGGCACATACTGCAGCTGAGCACCATTCACGAACACGCAAGGATTCATAATTCCCTGTCCGCTTGAGCAGCTTGGGATGGCCACAAAGAGACCATGATTGCATCTCTGTCTTCATGTTCTTCGTTCCTAGACCACTCATGTTGATAAACATGGCTCTCGACACAACTTTTTGAAGAAAGCAACCCATGAATTGTTATTTTCTTGTTTGTGTCAGCGAAGAGATTCATCTGTGAGCGACGAAGTGAAGAAAGAATCACCCTAAAGTTACCAGGAAGATTGCCAAGTACTTTCTTGAAGTATTATTTTTCTTGATGTGCAGGCAGTTTCTCCTACATTCAAAATATTTTCTTGAAGTATCAATTCAAAATATTTTTAGCGAGGAGGAGCCACTCTATCAATCGTCAGGTGAACACTGCATTAACGACACAACAATGGCGGAAGAAGAAGACGACGATTAGTGCTTACTCGTAGCTGAATCGAAGTCTAGGTGGAGGTGGAAGCTGCTTGCTTGAATGCGACGGTGGCAGCTCCTCTGCAGCTCCGCCGGCGGTGCTCCAGCTCGAGCTCCCCGGCAAACCAATCCAGCCTTTCCATGTTGGTTTGCTCTCCGATCCTCCTGCCACTAAACAGCACCGACTCCACGTTCTGCTGCTTCAGCATCTCTTCAGCTGCCTCCAACAATACCTTCACATTTGCAGGGCTTGGATCGCAGTCCACGTCCACTCCACCTCTCCCCATGCTTGAAGGGTTTGCCTGCCATGTTTACCTCAAAGCATGAACGAAGGAAACCCTCTTTACAATTTGGGAAGAATACGCTACGGCAAGAAACAAAGAGCAGTGGAAAGGCCGAGGAGGGGACAGAGCCGGGGGCGAGCCCTGTTGGTGATGTTGGGAGACATCCACTTGAAGCCGATGCTGCCGATGCCACAGCAATATCGCAGCGGGCTGTGCCCTGCCCACTGCCTCCGCCACCACCCTGACCCTGCTAGCAAAGCGGACATGGTGGCAGTGCGTCCGCCGACAGCCGCTTGTACTTTTGACAGACGACAACAAGTCCACCACCACTTCCCCACCCAAGCAAACACACATCGATGTAGAGGAGAGAGTGTAAGCATAAAATAACTTTAATCATGCTTCTATAATTGCGGAAAAACTTTAATGCTAGGATCGAAATCAAAACATGAATAGATCTGAGTTTACGATGCGTACCTTTGATGCCATCCGCAAAGAAAGGAGAAAAGATCTGAATACCTTTCTTAGATCCAACGCCTCCGCCAATCTGCAAGGAGAACTAGACTCCTTCTCCTCTCTTCCTATCCTTTCACAGGACCACTGTAATTGATGGCTCAGGGAGATTGAGAGGGAAAAGCGTAATCTCTCAATCTCTGTTCGTGAAATATTTCTTTTACGCAACTCTTAGGACGATCGTGTTGCTAATCTTTACGCAACTCTTAGATGCTTACGTGTTGCTTCTCACACACGACACGACCACGACCTATTACGACACTTTAAGTCCCCGAGGTCTCGTCTATTTATAAGCGAGCGAGAGGGTCTAGGATAAGATATTAGAAGATTTCCTCCCATCAAGGGCCTCTTCTAAAGAATCCCACTTTGATTGGACTTCCTTTCTATTAGCCAATAACCATAATCGAATCCAATCATATCTTTAATATATCTTATCTAATTAAATATGACCACATTATCTAACATTCTCCCACTTGGCCCATTAATTGATAAGATACAAAAGATATTCAAAATCAAAATAAATAAACAAAATTTATTTGAAAACAATTTTGCATAATTGGATTCTCAAATTTTGAAAACTATTTATGTGCCGAATTTAAAAAATAGGCTAATAAGTCCAATGAATATAATAATACTACATTAAGTCGACTAGTAATGCAGTCATAGCGGTTGTATGTCATCAATGCCACACTTCCTTCTATGTACTACAACACTATTAGCCTTTCCTAATGGATCCATAATGACCCTTCGTAATTTGTCTTGTCAAGACAACTGTTATCACATTCAACCATAATATGTACATACGTAATTGTGAGCAGGATAGCGAAACAAATAACTTTAAGTGCGTAAGTAAAAATGTCAATTCTGAGTGTCCACTCAAATATGCATCACCATATCCTTTATGGGTTGCTCACAAACCCAATCATAAAAACATGTTCTTTCAAAACACCTTAGGCTGTAAGTCCTAAGTAAATGGATCAGCAATCAATACAGTGGAACTCAAGTAATTAATTGACATTAGATGTTTCTGGACTCGTCTTCTCTAACCATCAAGTACTTTCTACCATAATGCATAGAAATGCAATAGTACTTGTCTTTCTTAGAGAAAAAACTCTGCGATATCACAAAATATCTTTGACTTGACAATTGAGTCGTGACCATTTGCAAGTCCACGAGATAAAATTTTAGATTATAAAGTTTGATTAGTGGCCTCAAAGCACACCACAAAATCAACTTTTATAATAAATTGCCTCTCTAATTGATATAGATCTTAACCATAAGGTGGACTTCCTATTATTGAGGCAATTTATAAAATCAACATTGAAAAACACCATCATTTCAAGCTGATATAATTTCATACATGTGAGCATATAATCCTTCGTCCCTTCCAGATATCTTATAACTTTTCTTTGCAGTCCTTTAATATTTTTCACTTACGGATAACTCAAATATCTATCCGAGTATTTTAATCGCAAAAGCGATATCTGTTTCGACATAGGCTTGAGCATAGACTTTCAATCACAAGCATATATAAAGAATATTTCCTTTATCTCGATTCTTTTCAAGTCATTTTAAAGCACTCAATTTTGACTAAAATTTTACTTTTATGATTTGTTGAACAAAGTTGTATATAATCTCAAGACTCGTTAATATATCCTTTCTGAGCAGTCTTAATAATCATTGAGATATATCCCTGAGTATCTCAATACTAATAATATAAGATGTCTCATTCATATCAACCATCTTAAATTCTTAGTGATAATTTCTTGATTTAGTATAATAAACCAAGTCACTATTGGCAATGCAAAATATTATCCATATATATGATCAATATAATAAACTTGCTCCCACTGATCCTCAGATATAAATACTGATTAATAGTATTTTTCTTAAATCTGAAGAAATCAATGATATTAAGAAACTTTATATATCATTGTCTAGAAGCTTGTTTAAGATCATAAATAGATTCCTGAATTTGCATATCCAATTATATATTTCTTTTATTTACTCTGCGAGTCATTCAGAGTAACCCATATAAAACTAGATCCTTAATCAAAAATTTATTTTCATATCATTATGATATAACTCAAATTCATAATGAATCACTAATGTCATGACGATTCTTAACGAGCTCATTTAAAAAATTAAATATCTCATTATAATTGATACATTCTTTATGAGTAAAAATCAATAACCATATAAAAACTAAAAGTCTGACTATTATATCGTTCGACATTGTCCTTTGAGTCATATTTATATAATAGACTCTTTTACAATTATAGGACAATTCAACGAATTCATCAGACACCATTCAGTTATTGATTTTAACTCTTCTTACATTGTATCATATTACTTTTCGTAATCGTTACCTTTCATGACCTGTGAAAACAATAAGGATCTATTTCGATTCCTATATCAAAATATAATTCTTATAGATATACCACATAATCATAAATGACAGATTCCTTTCCCATTGAAAATTTTCAATGCTATCAAATGTGGTTATTCTATAAGACCATTATCAGCGATATCAATATAATGTGAGAGTTTGGTAATATTATTTTGTTGTTCACCTTTATCAAATTATTTAATAATTTGAGTAACAACAATCTCTCAAATAATAAAGGAGTATCAACATGTATCTCCTCTATATCAAAATTAAATTTTGAGATTTTTACTCCCACTGATTCGCTATTTTATAGGAACCTTGTATTACCAGATTTAACCATCCTCGTACTATGATTAGAGCAATAAGACATATACCTTTTTTTTTTTTTAAACTTTTCTGAATAAATAACAAAATATTCAGAAATAGTTATTAACTTTAATTTTCTTTTATGTGAGTTGAAGATCCTTATCTCTGAACAATCCGAAATATGTAAATATCTTAAGTTAGATTCCCTAGAAACCTCATTTAAGATATACATATTTGTCCTTAGAGCTTCTTCTCACATAAATTTGGGTATAAAAGAATAATACATCATGCTCCTAATCATATTTATAAATGTACGATTATACCTTTCAGCAATTATGTTTTGCTACGACACATCTGGTAAATCATGAATACCATAAAATCCATCACCCCTATCAGATATGATGATTTTAACTTTTCTATCTAATTGTCTCTCGACCTCTTTTATGCACACTTTAAAAGTGTCAATGGCCTGAGACTTTACATGAATTAGATATATAGAATCATATCTCAATAAGTTATCTATATGATGATAAAATATCTCTCTTTAATGAGACAAAAATATAGAATGACTCGTAGATGTAAGCATAATCTCAAGGAGTTTATAAACTTTTATTTTATTTTAATATTTACTTACAAGATCATTGTAAACTCAAGATTCATATTAATTCTGTATAGACCATTATACAGAATCCAAATGTTAACTTTTATTGAATCATATTGAGTTCACAACTATCAAAGGAGAAACAATATTCTAATAATTCTAAGTAAAGAATCCAGATTCTCAGAATTATAAGAATATAACATAAATCCTCAAGATTCATCAAATAAATCATCTTTGGGCATAGGCGATAAATACAAATTACTATCGCTTTCACTTTAAGATGATTCCCTGTAATGATGAATATTTCAATCTCCTTTGATTATTCCTTTTCCTTTTAAATATTAAAATAAATCTCTATTATTGGTAACATACATTGAAGCATCAAATTAATCCACCAATAATTTCTATAATATTTGATTTGAATCACATAACTTTTCATTTCAAATCAAATCTTATAATTCTTCTTCATATAACTTTCATTGTTACATAAGTAACGCTTTATTATGAAGAAATTCTTTTATGAGTTTATATAATAATTATAAACTCAGGTGGCTTATACTTCATCCTTATTTTATTGTTACCCACTCCTTGAGTAGAACTCAAATATTTTAAGTCTTGAGCTTACAACTTTGTCAATTATATTGAGGAGATAATCTTTAATTCCTCAAATACTTTCATTTTTAGTCAATTCTTTCATTGATGTGTCAACTCATGACTTATCAGAAAATTTATATTGATCCTTAAATATTCTCATGCGCTACTGTACTGAAGTCTAAGTATCATTAATTTGAGTTTTTCAGACCTTTCCTGATCAGTAACCTTAATTATTTATTCCACAGAACTTTCAGTAAATAAGTCTGTGTTCCTTCAAATAATCTGATCAAGGTCTCACTCATTCAATATAACTTATATATGCTCAAGCCATTTATTCTATAAAATATAGGGACATTTATAAAAATACAATGAATGAAGTACCACTGTAATAATATAACATCAATGCTTTGAGTTTTATGTTGAACTATTGATATCATCAATATTTTACTTTCAATATTGACATATCTATTGTTCACACATATAATCATTATGGAGGACTGATACCATCCTTGTGGAATAGTGTTAATACCTTTGGGTATAAAAACACTAAACGTCAAGAATATCCAAAACAGTATCATCCAACCCCATCACATAATTATTCAAAATAGATTCTCCTTTGGGATTATCTAAATCTCCTAATTATGTGTGCCATTGTGAATATTATTTTTTCTTTAATGTCATTTAGGACCAATCCCATAATGTATTTTATAGATTATTGGTCTAGGTCACTTTGGTGACTACAAGACCAATACAAAAATATAAAATACAAAAATATCCTATGGATGATAAGACTTTAATGTAATTTATATCCCATAAGTCTATCATCCCAGGCTACTTTAACTCTTGATCGAGATAAAACTTAAGAAAATAAATTACAAATACTTATCAAATTTCTTTAATATCATTTAGGATCAATTCCATAATGTATTTTATAAATTATTGGTCTAGGTCACTTTGGTGGCTGCAAGACCAATACCAAAATATAAAATACAATCTAAAATATCCTATAAATGACAAGACTTTTATTGTAATTCATATCCCATAAGTTTATCATCCCAGGCCACTTTGGCAGCTTCCGGTCAGATAAAACTTAGGAAGATGAATTACAAATAATATTCACTAAATTTCTTTAATTCAATTTATGCTAAACAATTTAATAATACAACAACCATAATGATTATTGAATATTAATGAGCATAAATAAAATTCATATGACAACTATAATCATGATAACACATAAATCATGAAAAGCCTTTATGTGAAAATTAACTATCATTTCACAATTTCAAATATATACATATGAATAATCAAACAAATATCCAAGAACAATAATTGGATATTATTTATAACTTATAATCAATAATTCATATATATTGATCAGTATAAGAAAAAACCATAATCATGATAACACATAAATCATGAAAACTTTTATGTGAAAGATAAGCTGTCATTTCACAATTTCAAATAAATACATATGAATAACTAAATAAATATCCAAAAACAATAAATGGATTTTATTTATAAAATACAATCAATAATTCATATGAGAAAATTATAAAAGAACTATTATGCCAATCAATCTAGTTTAATTGGGTAAGCCCATAATTGGGTTAACTATTAGCCCAATTAAACTAGTCGATCAAAATCAAATATTGATCAAAAATTTTAATCCTTTCTAAATTTGATCAAAATCAAATTCAAAATACAATCTTGATCAAATTTAATTATTTTTCGATCAATTTTAATAATTGAGGATATAAATCAAAAATCTCAATTTCATAAGGACAAAGCTGTCAAAATACTAAAAGTATTAATAAAATACGAAGGGTAAAACCGTAATTTGGCAAAACCCTAACCAAACCCTTCTTCCCTCTGCGCTTGCGCCGCTTACGCATTCTTGCCTTGACCGCCGTCCGCAGATCTTAGCTGTTGTGATTCGAACGCGCCACCGCCAGCGTCTTGGCTGCCGCCAAAATAGCCGTGGCGATTGCTGGCCCATTGCCGCTTGCGCGAGGTGGCAGGCGGCGGCTTGGCGCCCTCGCATTGCCGAAAGCGAGGTGCGGCGGTTCTGGCGCTCGCCGCTTTGCCCAATGGCAGGTACCGGCCGGCGCTTGCTTCGCTGTCAGGCTGCCAGGTCGCCGGCCGCACTCGCGGCGTAGCGCGGCTTTGCTCAGCTGTGGCCGCTGTCGCGGCGGCTTTGCTCGCTGTAGGCGCTGTTTCGGCTGCTCAGCAGCTGCGCGCGCCGGCGCGGCCTGCGTCAAGACGGGGTTCGCGACTCGGCGCCAATATGCGATGCGATCGCGCGCCCTTACTACGCCGACGCAATGAGGTCGACAGATCGTCGTTGTTTCCTTAATATCGCCGACAAGGCAGGCGATAAACCACGACAATAAACCAAAATCGATAGGAATCTGATTTGATGTAATTCGGATCAAACATCGTAAATCGAAAACAACAGATCTAAAATTTTGATTTCAAGAAACTGGCTCGATACCAATTGTAAGCATAAAATAACTTTAATCATGCTTCTATAATTGCGGAAAAACTTTAATGCTAGGATCGAAATCAAAACATGAATAGATCTCGAAGTTTACGACGCGTACCTTTGATGCCATCCGCAAAGAAAGGAGAAAAGATCTGAATACCTTTCTTAGATCCAACGCTCCGCCTAATCTGCAGGAGAACTAGACTCCTTCTCCTCTCTTCCTATCCTTTCACAGGACCACTTTGTAATTGATGGCTCAGGGAGATTGAGAGGGAAAAGCTGTAATCTCTCAATCTCGATGTCATGCGTGAAATATTTCTTTACGCAACTCTTAGACGATCTGTGTTTGCTAATCTTTACGCAACTCTTAGATGCTTCGTGTTGCTTCTCACACACGACATTACGACACGATTACGACACTTTAAATCCCCGAGGTCCTGCTCATTTATGGCGAGAGCAGAGGGTCTAGGATAAGATATTAGAAGATTTCCTCCCATCAAGGGCCTCTTCTAAAGAATCCCACTTTGATTGGACTTCCTTTCTATTAGCCAATAACCATAATCAGAATCCAATCATATCTTTAATATATCTTATCTAATTAAATATGGCCACATTATCTAACAGAGAGAACGGTTGTGTTCTACCATTAAGAGATCAAGGCAGAACAGGGCATCCCCACAGCCATTGTATGGCGCACGGGACGCTGGCATCTGGGGTGTCCGAAGAGAGTACCTGAATGCGCACGTAGTTGGAGCTCCTGCACTGGCCGAAGGCGAGCGCCACGGCTTGGTCCACCAGGTCGGCGGCGCTGTCGGCAGCGATCCGGGCGACGGGCCGGGCCCACTCCTTGGCGCTCCACCGCCGCAACCGCTCCAGTTCCGGCACGGTGGAGGCACCGCAGCCGAGGGAGAGGACCATGAGGTCCTCGACGCCCCGGACGAAGGGGAAATCCTTCTTGTTGTGGAGGACGTGGGTGATGGCCGCTGCCGCCGGGTTGCTCATCGCTAGACCGCCGTCGATGCCGACGCAGGCGGTGGCGCGGTCCACCGACCGTATCTCCGCTGGCTCGAACCGGCCCGGCTCCGCACACGTCGCCCGGCAAGCCTCCCACAGCCGGAAGTCGAAGCTCTCGCTCTCCAACGCGTCTGCGCGCGAAAACACGAGCGGCGCAGAGCTGCGCAGGTCGTAGCATGGGATAAGCACCGGTTTCACCGTGTCGCGCAGCGTCAATCTCTCCCCGAACGCCTGCTTCATGACCTTCTCCATCGCTGGTGTCGCCGCCGCCGCGGTTCTCCCTTCTTCCCCGCCTCGGAAGATGCGGCGGAAGAAGCCACGGGAGGACGAGCAGGCATAAGGCGAATCCTTTGGGAAGAGGATTTTGCCATGGTCGGCTAGTAACCGCCAGGTATCGTCGGCGTGGAAGATCGGGCGGGCGCCGTCGCGGGTAGCGAAGAGCATGGCAGCGAAGACGCCTCCGACGCCGGTACCGGCTGCGACGTCGAAGTAATCGGAAATCCGAGCGTCGGTGTTGCCGGACCTGGACCTGATGGCCTGCTCAAGGTACGCAAGGGCCTTCCCTGACTGGATGCCGCGCATCCCACTACCGCCGCCACCGTCGATGCAGAGCACGCAGACCTTGCCCCTCTGGCTCTTGGCGGGGGAGGGCAAAGGAGGCGCCTTTGGGACCCAGAGCTCGTGGTGGTCGCAGCCAAAAAGGAACTTGTCCTCCATGACGGAGAACATCTCGTAGCTAAGCTTGTCGGTGTGGATGCTCGGCTCCTCCTCTTCCTCCTCGCCCTTGCCTTGCTTGTTCTCGACGCCACCGCCCATCGTCGTCTTCTTCTTCTTCTTCTTCACCAGGCGCATTGTCACCATCATCTCGTCGGCAGCGGCCACCCCCTCTCCCCCTTCTCTCCCCATTCCTTGGGCCGTCTCTATTCTTCTTGCTTCATGCTCGTCATTGTGGATGGGGACAAGGGCAAGTCTTTATATATGACGTGAGAGGAGGAGGTGTTGCGCAATTGTTGCGAGCTAAACAGCGGGAAGGGGGTGCGGTGGTAACGACCAAACCGGACTCCACCATTCCAAAAAAAGATGGCAGCAGAAGGCGGCCTGCATGCGTTCCTACTCCCTTTCACTTCACTTGGTCGGTCTTCCTTTTTCTGCATCTTCAGAATGGATGGATGGAGGTCTTCTCAGCAGCAGTAGGCGGGATTCTCTGCTTTTACCTTCTTCCTCCTGCCTTTTTGACAGAGCACGCGAGGAAAGAAGGGAAGAAAGAGAGATGGGAAATGGAGGGAACAGATGCAGGTGGTGGCTTCACAGCATGGCTTCTACTGCTCGTTCTATCCATGGCCAGTAAATCTCGCTGGCTCTCTCTCTCTCTCTCTCTCTTCTCTAAAGTCAAATTTAACGTATATATTATATAAAGCTTTGAAAACTTGCGTATACATTCTTAGTTTATCTCTATCGACTAAGCATTAAAATAGAGGCATAAAGTTGAATTTATAAAATGCCCTGCCCTTTGAAATAATTATTAATTATAAGAATATTAAGACTACTTCAGATTTTTAATAGCTTTAATCTGAATAATTTAATAGCTATGGATTTTTTTTTTTTTTTTGTGTTCAACCCAATATTGTTAGTGGGGAGGACAGCAATTGTCTGGGATGATGAGGGGTTCTTCTAATTTAATTTACTGTTTTAAGGAAGGAAAGGATGAGTGACCGATTAATTTATTCAAAATTAAAATTGCTGGACAATCAAACATGTAAACTAAATTAACATAAGTTATTTTCTCTTTCATAGAAAGGTTAGGGTTATAATTTATGCATTTTCTTTTTTATTGATATTATTATAATTTTATTATTATATCTTAAGAATTCATGAATTTTATCATATTTAAACTCAAGCTCAAATAATTATTCATGTAGTCAAACCAAATTGGGTACTCGCATAAATTCATCTTAGATTTGATATGTTGATATTCACATACTTGAATATTATATTCAGTCAGTAAGAATGATACTCATGGATATGAAAAGATAACGATGAAAGAGTTATACTCGAACCCAACTCGAGTATCTATTAGAAATCTAATATATATAGTGAATCAAATAGACCCACGATGCTAAGCCTCCCAATTCTTCTCTCATGTCTAAGTAATGACAATTGATTATTGTCATAACATCTTTAAACATGTTTCATGTGTGTACGAGCATGTCATAGATATGACCTAATTCTGGTGATTTAGAACAATTCCTACCTGATCTTGGTGCATGTCCTACCTTTTCACGCAATGAGTTTATCAATTCAAGATGAGTTTGTCGATGGTTAAGATCCTAAAATATATTGTTACAGTTTAATGAGAGGATTGGTAGGTTGGATGCACATGGAGAACTCTGCAATTGTGAATGCAAGATGAAGCCACATTTCAACGTTGGATCACATGCAATGTACGTTGGCATATGTTCATGACGTTTATATTAATTATGTAGGGCAGATTAATTGCCTCCTATCAATGTCAAGCTAAGGTTTTGCTTCAGTAAGTTCCTTTTTTTTTTTTCGTTATGCAAAGATGTGCAATCAAGATCTTTTCCGATTAGGCTAATTGGTATCTTTAAAAAAATTGAATAAAATATCAAGCTTTCAATCATTGATAAGTAATCTAATAATAAATGCTTTTTAGTTGTTATTGAATCTATAAGATAATCAAAATTTTAAATATCTAAAATACCTTTTATTACTATCACCAATTATTTGATATCAATATATTTAAAAAGGTACTGATGAGTCAATTTGAATTTCAACTATATTATACTGTAAACAATTGACAAAAATTAACCACAATATTTGATCTACAAGTTTTTAATATTTGTAACGATGTTTATGCTATACTTAAATTTAATTGGAGATATATAATTTTGCCTTTTTTATATTTCTTAAGGGGACGTACCAAAAGAAGTATAAGCTGCACTAGTAACTAATATAACATCAATCATCCTTTAATATTATGGTCAATTTTGGACCAATTTGACAAACTTTAAGTAAAATTGGATTTAAATGCAAGAGAAATAGTCTCAATCCATGATTGTATTTAGAATTTTTATTTACCATCATGCTGGACAATGAATGGGGAAAAAAAGGAAATCACTATCAATTAAAAATTTTATCTCAAGTGAAAAAGGTGGCTATAAAATTATAAAAAAAAACATCCTTTTCATTTTCATAGCCTAATTAGAGTATTGTTGTTAGTCAAAAAGTAGTTATAAACTATAAAAAATCATCCTTTTGGATATTATAGATAGTTGACAAGCTAATTGATTTAACATAAACAGACTCAACTTAGTCTAACCAAGAACTTTTTTCAAAACACCTAAGCATAGGGTCATCTTATATTGATAGTTTACGTTGGATCTAATACTATTGATTAATAAATATGACAATATGTTTAGTTCCAAAATCTTTTTAGAACTATGGCTATCTTAAAGCCTATATTAGTTAGGACTACTTTAGTGCAATTTATTTCACTTCATGATAATGATAGCCATTATTTTATTATAATTGTATAGATTCCCTTCTATCAATTGCAGCCAGTTGTGGAATTCGTCCAGAAGAACTGACATCAGCATCTACTTTAAACTTTAAGCAAATTAGGGTTTTGTACCATATAGCTAACCAAGTAAAATACCTGATACAAACAAGTGAGAACATTCAAAGAGGAAAACTAAATTATGAGGTCTTTTCAGAGAGCTACCAAACTATTATTGGAGAAAGTTTCCTATTTCACTAAATTTCTTATTGAGATATGGCCCATGCACTGTAGTCATCATCACATGCTTGATTGCTCTGTTTTCATTAAAAAGAAGGGGCTTAGAGTTGCACCAGAAGAGGCCTGCATGAGGCAATCTTGGAAGGGTGTAAGATGTGGAATGATAAAGAACTGATGTGACATCTTCCTTCTCTGATCTCTTGCTATAATTTCATGTGAGCAATAATTAATTAATCATTGGTAGGTAGGAGGATCATCTAATCCAATGCAATCTGTTGCTTGACCGGTTGTTGCTACTTTTGTAATTGTTTAGTTGGATGAATAGTTTCCATTTAGCTTATGTTCCGTTCATGCCATGAATCATAAAAGTGCACCACATAATATGTATAATTCAAATAGATTGCTGTAGCAGCAAAACTTAAGACTTTTGCCAATTACAAGTGAGTGTCCATAAATATACCAGGAAAAAAACTGTACAGTGGATAGAGAACTAAAGCTTTGCTGAAAGGCAACAAAACATGTGATAAAAATTTGAGTTCTGAATTGAAAGACTATATGGATTTGCTGCAGTTTATGTACGTTCGTATGTAATTTGATTTATATCCTAACTACGGACATTTGCATATTATTGCAGTCAGTTTATCTGAAAGTATCTTTAATATATTATCTAATAAAATTAAAGTGTAGTTTATTTATCAAGTTTAAAGTGATTGAGGTCAATCTCATAATTTTTGGCATGATTTAGTGCTTTTAAATTATTTTTGCATTGTATCTGGGTTTTTACATGTCTGTCCTTGGCAATTAGTTTGTGTGTGTGTATATATATATATATATATATATATATATATATATATATATATATATATATATATATATATATTGTTGTTTAACTATGATTGCATACCATACTATGACTTGATTGTCATTGTAAAATCATATTTATGGGAATATCAGGACATGATTTATTGCATACAAGTAGTTAATATGTTCTTAACTACTCGTGTGCAATAAATCATGTCCTGATATTCCCATAAATATGATTTTACAATGACAATCAAGTCATAGTATGGTATGCAATCATAGTTAAACAACAATATATATGATGGTACATTTCACACAGACCTACATTTTGGATGCTCAGGTTTCGTCTATGTTCCACAGGAAAATTTGCAAAGGACGATAGATCTGTGGATGAAAGCAAGAATATTAAAGAATGCATTAGCATCTCCAAGATTAAAGTTACCTAGGAGTTTCAGATTCCCAGAATTTTATTCTTCAGACTGCAAACAGACATCACTTGCAGCTTCCATGCAGCAACCTCCATCAATCCACAAGCGATACTGTCAAAAACAAGAAAAAAAAGACCATCCACTTTGTCAGAATAAAATGATTGAGAACAGTTTCCGCATACCATAACTAGTTTTGTACAATTCTTTTCTGAATCAAATACAGACCATCAATCTCTGATGAGATATCTCAATGGTTAAGAAGCAATATGCACAGTTTAAGGGTTATAAGTTTGAATCCTGTGAGCATCGAGTGACATGACATATGTGTTTGAATGGAAGGAGTAAAATTTGGAAAAAAATATAGACCATTAAAAATTACAAAAAGAAGCAGCCGAACTTGATGAAAAATAACAAAAGCAATCCTTTACAAGAAAAAGGAGATCACGAAGAGTCTGGACAAGTCATGAACAATCTCTCCGAAGCAGTAGAATTCACTCTCTCACTTGTTCCTGCTTCAGCCTAAAAAGTTACTGCATGAAGCAATTTCTGATTAAGCAGCAGATGCACCTGAGAGAATTATGATGCTTGGAAGCACTTGATTGCTAGATTTCGATCACAATGCATTTGGAGATCAATGTGATTTGTATAAAAGATGAGCTTCCATAATTGCTGATATTAATCAATGACATTTACGGAGAAGATGATCCCTGACTTTTTGAGAGTTCCAGTTGGCTGGGTAAAGCATTGTCAAAGCTCCCTTTAATGGATTCATCAAGCTGATCTTCTGCCTCTGAGGATGAAACATGTAAGTTGAGAGCTACCGGATAAGTGGATAAAGCTCCTTTAGTGAGTTAATTAGCAATACATAGTCAGAAAATCTCTTTTAAGGTGACTAATAATTGCTACAAATTAAAGAAGTTTTAGTTAAAAAATATTAAGCCCTATATTTGCACTATTCAGTATGATATGATGATAGATTTCGTAAATGGCCCAAAATTATTACTTCAAGAACTCTGATAGCGGAATTGTTTAATGTAGTAATTGTGCATGGCAATCAATACATATTTTTCAATTGAAAACTTATCTCTGTGATATTTGCCTATGGCTTATATGTAGTTGTGGATGGCAATCAACATATATTTTTCAACATAACACTTTTCTCTGTAATATTTTCTAATGGCTTGTATGTCTGAAACACTGGTAGAAACTAGAGTTGAATTTAGACTTTTGAGTATTCACCAGCTGTTTGTTCCCGTCCGTTTATACATGTCATGGAAATCATAAGCCACAGATTCATCATATAAGAAAGAGATGAAGTCCTCCAAATAGAGAGGAGGAAAATAAAGGCTTCTTTATATTTACTATAAAGATATTTGACCTTCTTCAACTATGGATTAGTAGCACGGTCACTAATACCAGAGCCTTAGATTTTCCAGTTTCTAAAACCTAACCCTACTGCAGTTTGTCCAAATGGATCATAACAAATAACAGGTTTCTCTAAGCCTTAGAATCGTTTCATTTATAAGATGAGAAGCCTTATTGACATTCATGTAGTCCAAAATATCCCTTATGGCACATACTTTAATAGAAGCAACAATTCCCTGTTGTCTTCTAAATGCCAGGAAACATGTTAAAAAGCAATATAGCATCCATCATCTTTTTTGTTCTCTCAGGTGAAGTTACTTTGTTACAGCAAAAATCTGCACCATGATATTAAAATGTGCAAGGTGAAATTCAGAAGTTTCAAACATGGGCCATTCTCTTTACGTCTAATATTTCTCTTGTCATCTTGTACTTCAGAAAGAGCTTTAGATATGTAGTTTTGTATATCTATATGTTTCCTAAAAGGTATATATCCATGAAAGTATGAATTATCATGTATGAGGCTGCAGATGGTGGTGTGAGGAAGTTCTAACCATAAAGGCACTGTATAATCGTCAACTTTTCCTGGAATACAGATAACATCTCTTGATAAAGCCAAATAAGAAGTGACTTTCTTTGTCTAAACAAACAACTGGAAGGAAGTGAAGGGAAAAGAGGATTACCAAAAAGTGATTTGATACTTGGCCTCTTCAATTTGTCCTTCTTCTTCAATTCAGCTGATAAGGAAATGAGATGACTGGTCAGAAACTTTTGTAATGTATTTATATGTATAAACACAAATATGTTGCTTATTAACTTTAAAAGGAATTTTTCTGAGTAGTACAACATGTCAGGATAACAACTTATCGTAGTAGGTGATGGTTTAGGACTGCACATTCTCCAAAGTTTCAGTATTCAATTATTCAAAACTGAGTGTAGTTAGGAATTCCAGAGGTGATGATGAAATGCACCATATAACCAATAAACAAGATAATCATCTTTACCCAGCCATCTTTATTGCAACCCTGGTTTTAGCAGCATCTAACATAAATATTTATGGCTAAGGGCCATCATAAATGGACCTCCATATGAAAAAAATAGATTCTCAAACAATAAATGGCTATATCAGACAACCACTAATGATTTTTATCATTAAGAACTACAATTCCATGATGAGAAGACAAAGAAGTACTATGTCTTCCTCTCTTTTAGCCTAAAGTGGAACTTTATACTTTTTTAAGATCCTGGCAATCATCTTCTTCACTTCCTGCATAGTAAAATGCCATTATTAAACTGGTAAAAAGAAGTTAATAACTATTTTGCTAACCACACGTTTGGAGAAGAGTGGCCCCCCTCACCTGATGGTGGATGGATCAGATGTACTTGTTTGGCATGAGACAATGAAAATGAAAATGATTCATCATGTTTCCCAACACATGAATCAGTAAAGACATTGTCAAGCTTCCTCAAAGAAAGATACAACACATAATATAAGAGAGATAAAGCCACAATGATAGAAAATTGTGTTTCAAAATGATAGTTAAAAAACATTTATAGTGCATGATTCAGATCACTAGAAAATTGTAAGGAGAATTGAACAGAGAAAAGCATCTACCCAGGGGGTTAAGATAGGTGATGATAGGCACCAAAGGAAATGGTTACTTTGTACCAAAAAGCAAGGAAAAGATGATGAATGCTATACCTATTCCAGGCACTACATGATCATTAACTATTTCAAAGTTCTTATATGTGTAGCCCATGAAATTCAAATCCTTGGATGAAAGCATCTGCAAGGGTAAACAAGAAAGCCATCAAGGAATTGCTTGAAAATTGTCAAAGCAAATATTACAAAGAAAAATTTGCACTCAGAACAATATCATAATAAGTGAACTCTTCCAAGTGTACACTCCACTGCTACAGGGAGCAGGTTCTGCATGTATCAATCAAGCACATCATTATGTAAATTCTTCACGTTCATCACTCTCATCTCCAACATACCAGATTAGAGCAGCTCTACCCAAATTGACAACTAATATATCAGATCAGATTTGAAATATCTGATACACTTTACAGAGCTAACATAAAGGAAGTCTAAATTATATATCGCCATATGATTTGGAGTAATGCCTCATTCAATTGATTTCTTCTTAACCATGGTAGTTAACCTCTATAACAATGAATTTTGCCATGAAAAGCATATCGCCCAAGAAGAATTTTTCTGTTTTTCCATATAGGCTTGAAATTGTTGAAGGCACCATGTAACAATTGTAGAAATGCTTTCATATTTTAGTTGGACTATACTTAAAACTGTGTATATAACAAGATCATGACTTATCCTATATAATTGATCTCCAAGCCTTCAACAGGCTTGTGTCATTGCTAAAGTTTCCTAGGCTACATATCTAGAACTCTGTTACACTACATACCTCAGAATCAGCATTTGATCAAACATTATGACTCTGGGATCAACAAGAATAATAGAAGAATGATAAACTCCATCAAGAAACACAATGATCAGCTAGTATTGGTCATGATCACTAAGCTGATTCGAAATAACTTTGGCTGATATTTGACCTGGCTCACCTCTTGCTGAGAAACTGAAGTTTCATGTATGATTCAGGCCAATCAAAATGAGATAAAAGGTTTCTAGACCTACTCCCACACATATTAGATTCTTAAATGCACCAAAAAAAACAATATTAAGCTTTTCTTACTAACTTGTCTAATGGATGTGTTAAGTAGCAAGAAGCTAGAAAGCATTTTATTGCCATTAGTCAAGGGTTTCAACCAGTGTCCTAGGAGGCCCTAGGCAAGATCCAGTGGACTGCAGGATCTGGTTTGCCATGAAAAACTTAAAACTTCTATAAGAGGCCCTAGGCTTCATGCATCGAGTGTCAATGAGAGACTAACAGTGTCATTATTTTTAGTAAAAGAAAAATGGGAACAAAATATTATGTTAATATAGTGCACCTATCTTTTCCACTGGTACAAAACCAAAACTCAACAACAATCCTATCAGCAGAGACCAGGTAATAGGTTTGACCAGTATGTAATAAGCAATACATTTGTTGCCGTGTTTGTTGCCATCAAGATGTCAGAAGAGTATACCAACAAGGTAAGTATTATCACAAGAGTGATATGCTGATCACAACCATTCAAGAATGATCCTGATAAAATGTGGTCAAACACGTGCTTGTACTGATATCCAATGGCAACAATACAAGCATACAAAGATGCCAATCCTGGTATGCAAGATTCTATTCCATAAGTCTCAAAAAGTAGGAAATGCAATGATATTAATACCAATATTCATCAAAACTTTATCTGCTTAATTATATACAAGGATTAACAACTTTCATGTACAGAAATACACATGAAAATGTATGTCAAACTCTAGTAGGGGATAAATATATAATATATAAATACAAGCATACATGTAAGAAAAGATATCTACAATATGGAGATGCCCAAAATTGTTGTGAAGGCAAAACATGCATGCATATGTAGAATTTAATGAGTATGCATCTGAATGCGAGTATTACAAGCGTGTGAATGATAAAGAGAGAAAAAGTTAATGATGCAACAAAGATTATTGAAATTCTAAATAGTCATGTAAAAAATTCAGTATTTCACACTAAAAGATACAAGGAGTCATGGGTGGTTGGGTACCTTTCTCCAAGGGCCTGATTTAGATGAACTCTGAACTTGATCACCAGACTGCAAGACATTGACAGGGAAAGGTGTGCATAGTATATTTATAAAATAAACAATTAAAAGAATTTTGAGAATCAATCATACCTCTTCAAACTTCTCAAAATTTTGAGTATCCAACTCATCCTTCACTTCAGGTATAAATGCAGCCTCCATTCGATAAAGATTATCCCATTCAACGCCCTTAAACCAAGGGTGAGCCTGATGTAGTGGAAGTACCATGAGTATATGTTTTCTTGCTACAGATTCACCTAAACTTGTTTATAACTTGTAAAAAAAAAAGCATAGAGACAACCTTTATTTCATCAGCACCCTTCGTACCCAGCCGTTGTTCAACATTGCACAATAGCTTACTAATAAGATCTTTTGCTTCAGCAGATAACTTAGCCTCATCAGGAAACTTCAGGTGTGTTCGCCAGTTAACTATCTGATTAATTAATCAAAATGGGAAAAAAATTAATATGAAGAGAACATGTGATAACAATGACATATTAGTAACAATTTCCTAGATGCAAAGAAGCTTTACAAATTGTTTTCCAGTAAAAGACAGCAACTTGGAAAGCAATATAGACTTCGAACATTAAAAGCTGTGGGTAAAATAGAAACTAGTGACCAAGACTAGCTCAATTTAGCTAATGGCACTTGTGGAAGTTCTAAATAGAACTTGCCTAGGTAAGAGACCATCCATAAATGTTAAAGACAAATAATTAGGAATCAACAATAATCAGATACATAGCTACAAAAGATAATTCTTCCACGACATAATTAATTTAGGATTATGTGAACCATCAACTCTTAAATAAATTCTGAAATCTACTGCAACTATCAAGTTACCTTTATATATGTTGAGAAAACAGAAAAAAAAAAGATGTACACATGTGACTTTAAAACGGTAATTTTCCATAACCAGCATGCAGAATGATATTTGTATTGTGACAGAGGTCCAGGAAATAAGCATCTACCTTCCTGCATGTTGCCATAGGTTCGTCAGAATAAAATGGAGGATAACCTACAAGCATTTCATACATGATGGCTCCCAATGACCACCTATGAAAAGATGACATATTTAGAGAACATAGAACTCAATGATCTGATGTATTATGGACTGGTACAAAATGCTAAAAAATTAAGTCATACCAATCACATTCCATCGCATAACCTTTCTTCAGTAGGACTTCTGGAGCAATATAATCAGGTGTACCAACAGTAGAGTATGCCTGAACATATCCGGCAGCATCAGAAGAAAAGTCAGGTCCTAGATGACCACAAACTTGTACTAATGTACTTATCAGAATTTAATCAGTAAATTTATATATGAAAGTAAAATTGATACGATATCTTTTTGCCAGTGGCATCTCATCCTCAATGGCCCAATAGATAGCTTGGTGCTAGCAGGATTGTATTACAACTGCAATAGCAACAACTTTGCTCCTACATAGAGCAATTTGCTAGATTTTTAGTACATAACATTGTATTGCTACTGTGGCAGTAACCGTTTGTACTACTGCAATAGCAGCTTTGCTCCTATGTAGAGCTATTTCTAGCCTAGTACTAGTAATTAGGTCATGCATATATATAATAATATAAACTCATGAAAAAATATCCTGATAGAAAAATACACAACATAAGTAGCTCACCAATGTCCTCCTGTTTCTTTGCCAGTGCTCTAGTTGTTCTTGTTGTGTCCGCTTTGGCAAAGATGACCGTTCATCAAAGTGGGAAGACCCACTGCAGCTCCTTCCATTAGTAATATCTTTTTCTTGTAAATTTGGAAAATTACTGCAGTGCAATGGCTTACATAATCCAAAATCTGACAGCTTTAGGTGACCAAATTTGTCGAGTAATAGATTATCAGGCTTTATATCCCTGATAAACAAAAGAGAATGGCACAACTTTTGGATTTATGAAAAAAGAAGACAATTCTAAGGGTTATGCCAAGCATATTCAACAAACCTGTGAATATAATTGTGTATATGGATGGATTCAATAGCCAAAACTGCTTCACCAATATAGAATCTAGCCTCATCCTCATTCAGAATATCCTTCCGCATAAGCAACGTCATCACGTCCCCACCAGGTAGGTATTCCATGATAAGATACAGGTAGTCATCGTCTTGGAAGGAACAATATAGCTTCACTATACAATTGCTATCAACCTCGGCTAGAAGATTCCTTTCAGCTTTAACATGCTCAACCTGTCCTCGACGTAGCATCTCTGATTTCTTTAGCTTCTTCATTGCGTAGACGTTACCAGTTGCTTTCTCCCTACAGACTCTGACCTGCGGGATGATTCTTACATGAAAATACATGTACACAATTACAATGGATATGATATGATATTAGACAAAGAATATAAGCATTTAGTGCTTGCTGTTATCTTGATGATTCTTATGCCTTTCAATTTGTGATGAGTAATTTTTTTTATGACTGAAACCAACACAATTACAATGAACATCATATGATATTAGACAAAGAGAATAAGTATTTAGTGCTTGCTGCTATCTTAAAAGTTATTATGCCTTTCAATTTGTGATGAGTAATTTTTTTAATGCCCGAAACCAACACGCACACGCATGTATATGTGTGTGTGTGTGTGTGTGTGTATGTATAACATGGGCTATGGGCCAATTATTGGGCAGATATAGCCCAGCTTCAACCAAATGACCCATGAAGAGCTAATACTTATCTTTAATTCTCTCTCTGTCTCTTTCTTTCTTTCTTTCTTTCTTTCTCTCCATTTCTATTACATTTTCACACTCATACCATTAAAAATTGCAGATGTCCAAGGTTGCATGTCATCCAACAAAATGGTCTACATCTCTTTCCTTTTTTATCATGATGGGAGTTGACAACCAATCATAGGCTGCTTGACACTACTGCAATGAGTGTGAAATGAGATGAGTTAGAAACAGAAACAAAAACATAGTTTGCCAGACCAGCCAGCCAATGTGGTCTTAACCTAGCCTGACTAACCTGCTGATACTAATTTGCAGTAGCCAGGATCAAAACCATAAACCCACTGTCCAATCCCTTTCAGTTGAGTCAAATGTGAACCTGATAATCCATTAGAATGAATGAAAGATTACTGAACCAACAAAAATAAAATTGGGTTAATTCAATTTAACTTAAGTTGGTTGAGCCATCCAACTAACATCTTAGTCTAAATCCACTTTGCCCAAAAGGCCTATAAATTAAATCAAACTTGGTCTGAACTCTAAACCAGGACACTAAACAAAGTATTTAGCTGCAACATCAATGTCATAAGGACTTGTCCTAAAACTAGAATAAACAGCCATTTATTACTCATTCTTAATTCATTTTCTATAATTACTACACCATTGTATTCATTATGGTAGATTACATCAAGGAACCCAATTTCTTTCGGTATCGTATGTACCAAATCACACTTACCGGTCTGAGCATGAATCGGCACATGGATTGTCCAGTTTCGGACAGTCCATATCCGATAGTGGGCTTACCACCTGTCCCTTTTTTAAAATCCTAAAAGTAAGAAAATTAAAAACATTAATACATAATCCCATCTTGTGCACTCTCTCTCATGTTATTTGCTGTGTTCACATCCGCTACTGCATCCGTCAACCCCAGGTCCTTGATAAACTGATGAGGTATTGATCCAGTTTGGCTTCCTTTCGAGAACGAACAATATGAAAGTCCTTCTTTTTCTCCTAATCAGGAGTGTCTAGCTAGCCTCCAGCTAGGAATTCCTAGTGTTTATTTCTTTAGGGAGTTGGCCAACAGTTACAATTTTTGCAACTTCATTGGTCTTTTGGTAGTGAGAAATGCACTTGTTCAATCTATCTGTACCATTAGGCCAAAACATCATAATTGCATAGCTAGGGCTAATGATTACTCTAATGGAAAGAAGAAAGAATGGGAGGATTTGAGAAAATCTTCCTCATCCTCCACAGCTGCTGCCTCCTTTTCTTCTCTGTTGCCTCCCCTCCTCTCCATTGTCACCACCATCGTGTCTCCATTGCCTCCTCTTCTTGAAAACCTTGGAGTATATGATGTTACAAACTAGAGTACATATAGAATAGGATATTGATTTACATATATTACGACTAATGATAATTTGGAAGCATGATTGAGCAATTTTGCACCTATGAACATGAGATAATGGATTAAAAAACCAGGCATACTGGTCGGTACATGCTGGTATTTTCTAGTCTAATGTGAACTAGTACATTGAGTCACTTACTAATACTTTTTGCCTGAAATCAATTCATACTAGGTATGCTATAGTTATCTTACAAGTGTGTGGCCTAGTTTTAACTATTGGAACCAAGTGTAACAGATGGTAAGAATACAACTCGATTTGTGGATCCAACAGTCCCTCTCCCACTTTTTTAAAGCAATATTCAGCCCCTTCTTTCCTCATTTTTCAGCAAATACTCTCAAATCTTTCTCCCAAAGGTTGATCTTTACCAAATCCAAGGTCAATCTTAAGCAATTTAGGGCTCATTTAAAAAAAAACTCATTTTTCTCCCAGAAAATGTAAATCTGAACCTTAAATTCATATTCCTCACTTATCTTTTGTTGATGAAGGTTGTATTCTTATGTTTTGTCCTCCTTAAGATCATAATTTAATTGAAATATATTTCAATATTCCAAAATTTACAACATTTTCATGGCATATAAAAGTTTGTCTCTGCATTACACAATTACTTAATATAGTTAATATGTGTTATTTTGTGGATTCTATAATGTTGTGAGTCCATGCATATTGACATCAATCTTGTGTGAATTCTTTTTATGTCTAGCTTTAAAGATCTAAGTCTAACCAATATTATTAGTTCACCAAATAATTGTGGCCCATAGGTTGGATACTCAAAGTCACCAATAAAGAATACTAGATTTACTGGCACAACTATGACTATAAAAAAAGGAGTAAAACAAGAGGCATTCTCAAGATACCAACTGTGAGGAGAAAACCTCTCCTCTTGTGTTTCAACAGAACATTTCAAAAGTGAAAAGCACTCATATTCATCCAGAAATCACACACATCATAAAACTCTCACACGTAAGTGTAGCTGCACAAGACCATGGTCATATATGAATGATCGTGAAAGCACAAAGATGGCATCCACATAATATTCAGAAAATTCATTACCTATAAAAATAAATTAAATGTGCAGAAGTAAGCAAAAAACATGAAAAAATTCTAAGAATGTAAAACTGTCTCACAAGTGATGCAAGCCTCACAAATCCATCAGTGTAGCAAGAAAAAATCTACTTCGACTATGCTTCGACAGAATAGCTGCTTCAATCAGGAGTTGCAAACAATACACTACAGGACTATTTGCCAAATAAAAAAGCAATGAATTGAAGAGCTTCCACCAGACAACATAAAATCTACTTGTATGAAAGATTACAGCTAAACTGCAACAAGACATTCTCAAATCGTCAAAAATCAAGAGACATGTAAGTGTTTTGAAAGTAGTTATTTTTCAAAGCATGAGTATTTGAGTGCAGTCGTAAAAGCATGTAAAATTTGTAGAAAAGTATACCTCCCCAAAAGCACCTTTTCCTATCATTGTAAGTAATTCAAAATCATCAACCCCCATTCTATGCCTTTGAAGGCGCATGTATTCTGTCTCCTTCTGCTCCAAATATTTTAAAATATTGTGCTGATCTTCTTCAGAAACATCAGCATCTGCTAGTTTCCTCTCCAAATTATAACGTCTGTAACAGAAATATGAGAAATAGTTACCATATATTTCATAAAGAAAATCTTTGCCATTATGTAATAAACAGGTACATACATGTGAAACAAAAAATAATGAAAAGAAAATGAACAAAACAGAGAAACTTTAAACTATTAGAAATAACTAGTTGATAATACCTGTAAACATAAAAGCAAAAAATATCTAAATACGGCACACATGGACAATATAAAGAACCTAGAAGGCTAGAACATCTAAAGCCAATTAAATTGCACTAGTTTTTATACTGCCAATTAAAATAAAAAGTTCAGAAGGAAACTTCTGCGAGTGGTGGGTTTGTGAAATAAAGGAACTCAAGCAAAGTCACCATTGCCAATAGGCATAAACATGGCAATTTTATTTTGGCCTTAGTAAAGGATTGTTGTGTTACTTATGACATCATGTATGGTTCAACTCAAAATTGACTGTTGCATTACTTGCAACATCTTATAAAAATAAGTGCCAGCAGGGATCAATTTTGTTCTGTAAGATCCGTAATGCTTCCTAATATAAGCACACCATGGCTACATATACTCATATAGTACCATTGAGTCCTTTGTCTAAACTCTAAAGCATCCAGTTAGTGATAATATGATAATCATCACTGAAGAAGATGTTTATAAAATTTTTATCTAAAAAAATATTAAATGGATAATGGGATTCTTGAAGGAAACATAATTTAGAATTTGCTCCATTGAATTCCTCCTAACCATTACTTAATAGGAAGGTTCACATCAATGTAAATGCTGTAATAGCAGTCAACTGCAACTTAAGACCCTGAGGTCACTGATAAATAAAAATAAAACTAACATCTAAAAGAGAAAATGTGTTCCAATGAACATATTTTATATGTTTCTCTATTAGTTATTGAATTCAGTTGATTGTTAGACATTCTATGGTAATACTAAAGAAGATGATATTCAACAATTTGATTCCTACTGCTGGGTGGAAAATAAGAACAATTTTATGACTCTATATTTTATAAGTCAATGTTTTACATATCAACTATTGACCACCACCTCTGATGCCACGATGGTCAAGAATTTTTTTTTCTACTGACTAGTTTTTTTCTCAAAAACAAGCAACAAATTCTAAATATTCAAAGAAGAAAAGAAAAAGAGATACATGCTGTCTAGCTCCATTTTATTAATACAATAAAAAAAGTAAGCAGAAAACAAAGGAGAAAATATTGTTTTTCTACAGCCATACCGTTCCTTGCGTTCCTGCAAATTTTTCATCTGTTCCTTGTAATGATTTTCTATGTATTGCTTGGCAGCAGCCACCCTTTGCCTTGTAGCATCTGATGGTGATTCTTCAGTATCATCCAGTCCATCTAATAATCCCATCTCACTCTTCTTAGTCACACCCTTCTCTCTTGGCTGAAACTTCTGAAACCAACTTCTGGCCGAATCCATCAGTGCCCGCAAGATAACCAACTCAGAATATCTCTGGTGCCACAAAACCAAGATCACTATTCACCTCTATAAAGGTCCCTATCAACCCTATATCTAAGAGCAATGACCAGAGCTATACTTTTACATATTTCATCATTATTGGACAAAACTCAGTACTTACAAATTGTCTAATTGCAATGCGGTTCTCTTTCTATTCTTAGACAAGATGCTAAACCTTATGGAATAGAGCACTGACAGACCAAAGAATCCTTTCAAGTCCTCACGCTGACATCATTCTGCAATCAAAAGGGACCTTAAACTGTCAAACAATCCAATCTCAGCATCTTCTAACAACAATGACAATATCAGAAGAAACACTAGTCTAATTTTCAGATAATATACTACTCCTCAACGAACCAATATCTCAAAGCTACAAATGAAACCAAAAAAATCAGCCCTGAAAAGAAGCCCTGATCCAACAAATCCAGAAACAACACCTGATCCAACAAGAGCCGCGGCCGCAACCACTCCAATTCACTGGACATAATACACCGACATTCCTCGGAGCACCGGAACGAAATATTCAATCCAAAAAAAATTCGAAGAAGAGAAGCAGAACGCCCTACATTCCGCGTGGAGAGAAGGAAACGATGAGGGAGGAAGAGGGGGGAGACAGGGATTGGAGCTGATGGGTTGAAGGGAATGGAATTCCCCTAAGATCAGAGGTGGGGAACTGGGATTACGGCCGGAGAGATCGGCCGATGAAATGGGCATGGTTTAATGGGAACCCCAGAATTAATTAGGAAGAGTGAGGGCGGAGGAGCGGAGACCGCGGCTTCTGCTACATTCGAAGTCAAGTAACGGCCACTCCCTCCGACCTCCACGGTGACCGTACCCCCACTGCCCTTTTCTATATATAGAAATGTAACTGGTAAAATGACACGTGTGTCCTTATTGAATTGCTATTAGTTGACCATCGTTTGACTCTTAGATTATATATTTTAGAAATACTAATTGATAAACACCATAAAACATATATATTAAAGTTATTTTTGATATTAAAATTTTTTAACTGAGCATTATCAAGTATGCTTAGCAGTAGTTCTTAACCACAAGCGGATGTTGCGGAATATATATATATATATATATATATATATATATAATATTTTGATAATTAATTTTTGTCTATCAACTAGTTACCTAGAAGTGCTGACATGATAGAAAAGGATCGAATCACTTTCCACTGGACAATGATATAAGGGTGGTTACAGTCTATCGACCCTTGTGAACAATAGTTCACATGGGATGTCGCTCGGACTAGCCCTATTGACCTTTGTGGACAACAATCTACGAGAGGTCATTCAAACGTATCTATTACCACCATAGAAAAAAAATACTAAGGAGAGACGTTGAGGCTATTATAAAAGATCCCCTTAATTGATCAGGTATAAAAGTCGACTCTCGATACCGGTCCAATGGTCGGATCTTTTCTCCAAAAACCTGTCGCACCCCATATAACCTCTTGAACTAATTTGAATGTCGGAAGGATTAAATTATGAAACAACTCTTGATGTTGGTTTTTTATAGGAATCCATCAAGAAGCAAGATTCCACCTTGGGTCGACCTTAATACCACTTTAGATAGGTCGGGGTCACATGAATACCACTTCGAAGCCACTTTAGTTGCATCAAGGCTATCGTGCGGGTTCCTCAGACGTCCCTACGCCTTTGGGTCAAGGCCAAGCATGACTGACGCAACCATTCACAGTATATCCCCTCAATAACATACATACATATATATATATATATGTATATATGTATTTATGTATGTATGTGTGTGAGATTAAAATTAATAGGAGTAAATAAATAATTTTCGAAGGTAGATATGAATTTATTTTACAAATAATGCCAAATAATAATATTTAGGCAAATAATAGAAGTTCTTACTCAAATGAATGCATGTGCCTCCCCATTTTAAAAAATTAAAATATTAATAATTAAACAAGATTAATTAACAAAAGCATATGCTATTTCTCTCAGTACAGTATAAAATCTTTCGAATAACTTCACTTTATTCCAAACCGTTATGTCATACTCATTTCTCATTTTGGCGATATGCCAGTTTTGAATAAGAAAATAAATGTGACTTGTTTTAAGTGAAGAACTAATTACATATTACCTTTTTATCTAGATTTCAAAAAATTTATATTAAAATTTTTATAATTATAAAAATAAAAATTTAGCTCCATTTATCCTAACGTTATTGGCTTTACTAAAGGAATAATAAAAATAATGAGTAAAAAAATAATTTTAATATATCAATTATGATTTCGATGATGGTAGACGATAATATCGTTGGAGGCCATAAGTGGTTATTGGGGATGAGGAGGGAGAGAGGCAACAAGAGGTGAAGCGATGACGTAAATGTCGATGCTCTCATTTGCATTAGCTCTGATGCAGATGCCAAGCGGTCTTTCACTGCTCTGCATCTGCATCGACACCAACGTAATTATTGAGCGATGTCAACGTAAATGTAAAACATTATCATTTGCATTACCGCATCACCTCTAATTGTTGCTTTTATTTTTTATCCATAATAACCATTCGTGACCCCCCAACGACATCGTTGTCTGCAACCATTAAAAATATACTTAAGATGTTGAAAAAACCTTTTTTACCTATTATTTTTGTACTTTCAACGATAAAACCATCAACGTAATAGTAAATGAAATTGGATATTTCACTTTCGGATTTAATATAATTTTTTAAATCCAAAATACTAAAAAGGTTTAACTATAAGAAAAATATGTAATTAACCATGACAAAGATGAAAAATAAAAATAGGATGAATAATTTTAAAAATGGTTTCAATATTTCTCTTTCCAAATAAAACAATAATATATTACCCGATAAAGCTAATGCTTGCAACATAATTTCGTCCAATAACGCAATTGATATTATTACATGGATTTGGTAATTATAACACCCATAGTATGTATTCAGAATGTATGTGGCCGTCCAGTTTAACGAGATACCCCCCGTAATCTAACCATATGCATACGACCGTTGCATGAGCGATATGTTGTAATCACAAAAAATCCTGCACTCGCCTTACCTATAAATCATGTAGAAAATCCTAAAAGATTATTACATTTGCAGATGCGCCTGAAAGCACCCACTTACACAGTTTATCACCTCATAAAATCATCCAAAGGAAACCACAGTCCAAATAATTTCAGACGCTGATGGGTTCTTAAATAGGTAAATGTGATTGCATCTAATCAAGAATACTCCTCAAATATATACACATGCAAACCCTCTTTAGCTTATTGTTTCACAAGCATAACAGACAAGGGGGTAATAAAACAGTGATATCCATGAATAACAGAAACAAGTCAACAACCATCCCCTTTATTTAACCTATATTGATTTCTATGCAGCGAAAGTTGCCTCCATCCACGATCTGTGAGGCCATTGCACCAGCTTTACACTTGCTATCACAAAATTGGAATATAATTATGTAATTTTAGCTCCAATGTTCCCAGACACCTAATTCACTTTTCTTGATAAGAAAAAGTGTAATCAAACTACTAAGAATGATATTCAGATACTGAGAAATAACTAGGATATTTGATACCGATAATTGTAGAAAATCTATTTAGGAAGATACAAAGCAACATAAAAGAACACCAATGTTGAAATAATATCATCTCGTCGTAGTTATTTATGGAAATGCTAAGAATAGTTCACATGATCATTTACATGATATATCTAATGCTTTCAACTCATGATTTGAAAACTTAAAAGACAAATTCCTGTAACCATTATTTGAGTACTATGGGCGATGCAAAACCTCCAACATTTGAGAAAAAAGGACAGTTTATAACTCATACATATTCCATCCATTTCGTATCTTTGCTGTAGATAAAGACCATATCCAATATGTTCTCAAAAGCTCAAAATGCCGCCCACCCAGATGCTGTGTTCTTTGTTGATCCTGACCCAGTCGTCGATGGCAGGCTTCTCTATTTATCCCAACATTATTGAAGAATAGGTGTAAGTTGAAAAGCATTTAAATGGTACAAACCATAACTAGCACCAAAAGGAGTCAATTTATTTATATCTAAAAATAACCAATAAAAAGACTTGTAATATAACATAGGAGCAGGAGATACATTTTATAATTCACATGAACTATTATGACTAGAGATGTAAAATTTGACTTAACAAACGACGGGCATAGGAGCAGGAGGATGCCCCTTGGACCATAAATCATCAAAAATGGACTGCAGGTATTCAACAGCCACTAACGGGTAAAAGAATTACCAATGAAACTTTCCGAGCATACTGATGGGTCAAAACACAAGGTTTGAAAACAAAGTATAGCAGCATCATTTCACAATGTGTTCCAAGTGCCCAAGTGTTCAGATTCTACCACATCAGATTAAATCCATCATGTTCTGCTTCTACAAATAAAGGTACCAGAGTATTGAAGAGTACAGAGGAAAGCAAGCTTACCTCAATAGCAGAAAGATCTTGTAAAGAATCTCCAGGATGCCTTGCAGAGTCTTTGGGAGGGTTCAGTCCAGAATTGCGACCTAAGGTCATCCTAGCAGTGGCAGGATCATTAGGTGGGGGAGGTAGTGGAGACCTTAACTTTCCTGCTCCACCAGGAGGAGGTGCAAGAAATGTTGTTGCCTTATGTTTGCTAGAGGCTCCTGCAGACAAGCCAGCAGCTGAAAGCATGCCACCTCCACTAGCAGGTTTGTTTTTCACATTTATTCGAATGGTTTCGCCTTCCTAAAAATATCAGAAATATTTTACAAATCCAAAATCATAACAGGAAACAAAGTAAATGTGATATTTATAAGAATTTTTCGAAATTTTTGGCCAGGATAAGAGGATGATATATGAACTCAGCAGCCAAATGTCCAACAAATTGAAAAGACCAATAAAGTAAAGGTACCAATAGTAGCAGCAGCAGAAAAAATTGCAATAGAACTTCATGCAACCATAAGAACCAAATTAAAAGGAGAACATGAAACAATGATATCTTGGCAAGCTTTATTTGTAAATAATTTATACAAAACATTACATGCTTAATGCCTTAACCATGTGGAAGAAATTGAATCTTCAAGGAATAGGTCATTACGTGCCTAACCATGTGATGAATTATACAGAACACCAATGCATAGTGTCAATTGATACTTCAAAATTATAAGAAATTTTGCACAGAAAAAATTGAGATTTTTTGTCACTTAGCAAAAAAGTGCAAGAAATTTAGATGCAGGATGAAAGCAGATTAAATTGATGATCACCTTAATCGATAGTTCAGAGTCCCACTAGCCCTCCAAAGTGACATAATATCCTATATCATATAGCATATATTCCTTCAAAACCACGGATAACCTATATGCCCCTGTAGTTCTAAGAAATTTCCCTGCCCTAAAACTTCCATCAACTGGTGATGTGGTGGAATGTTCTAGTTGTTTAATGAGTTTCAATAATCTAAGCAGTAAGCACAGTCCTCCCCATCAATAAATTGGGATTACACAAATGGAGCTTAATAGGATAAAAGTTAGCCTAGCCTTATTTGCAGGGTTGGGATAATATAAGATATTATGATACTTCACATATGTACGTCAATAATTGCCTTTGATAAACTAAGTGGCTGAAGTCAAACTTAATAACATCACTAATATATGAGTACATATTGGATAACTACTCCTTGCTGCCTAGAGCTTAAAAGACAGCAACACCAAAGGCTGTTTGTAGCTTGTATTGGAGTTTTAAATATTAAAGGCTGTTTGTGGAGTTTGTAGCTATTTTGTTTATTATTATTATCATTTTTTTTATTTTGTCTATATTTTAGTTGTTATTTTAGATTGAGTGTAGAGTTAGATACTGAGCATCTTTATATTTTTTATTCCTATTTTGTTTATAGTGTGGTTGAATTGTCTTCAAGCCACTAGAAGGTGCTAAATCACAAATGGTGGTGGTGGTGGTGTGTGTGTGTGTGTGTGTGTGTGTGTGTGTGAAGTGAGGTCTAGGACCATATGGTAGCAAGACAATCTTCAGCTTATTCCTCTTCCCTTTCATCATCACATAGGATGTATACATCACAAAAGTAGATCCTCTGATAGTTGTAGATGACCATCTTAAAATCAATTTTGCTTGATTTCAAGTAAATCTAGTCCCAACTCATCATTCACCATTTTGGAAAACTTTTAAAATCTACAAATATGACTGAAACTTGCTTCATGAATATCTCATGTGCGATTTTCACCAATCCTCAATGCTGAGGTTTTAATCTCATGGCTAATCAATCTGCTTTTTTTTTTTTGCCAAACTCAAGGGTTTATTGGTTCTTCAAGTGCCAAATACTCTGATATCAATTTGATACCAGAACCTTTGCGACATATCCTATCAAATAAAATACTTGAACAACATCAAGTGTTGTCAACACCAAAGGGATGCCCTAAAAGGCTAAAAGAATATTCAGGAATGAGGTGCCAAAAGAAAAGCCTACAGGTGTTGTCACAGGTGTCTTAAAGAATTCCTCCAATGGTCAATTTCATTGGAAAGCTTGTAAACCCATACAAATTGAAAGAACAATCGATATATGGGTATGGTATTGTCATTGACAGCATTCAAGTGTCATAGGAGTTGAGATGGCAATTGATGCGGGAGTACAAAGGAAAGTCTGATTTAATAAGTTGTTTGCTGGAGAACAAGTTGTTTGCACAAAGGAAGCATGACAAATCAAGGAAAAAACATCTCCACAGGAAGAATGAGAATAGATTTAGTTGAACTAAATTAGTCAATAAAATTGAATAGAAAGAAGATTTTCAATCCCATGACTCCTGATAGCTTATGACTTCCATCCCCTTTTAAACCAAAATATAACTTAATAATTAGAGTACAACTCAAAAAATATGGCTTTGCATTTGATCCAAAATAGAAGTTGAAAATATAGTAAAAAATACATTTAACACTAGTAGAAAGATAACAAATTCGGCTAAAATGCCCTTATTTAGCAATTGGCCAAGGTGAGGCTTTCATATGGCCACTCTTTAACAAAATCATGAACAATGTCAAAAAGCTAACTCCTGGTGTATGAGCCTTTTTAAGCTCACCATAACTGCTTAGGTGAAGCTTTGCTTGAAAAGGGATAAGGCATTGAGGATGATGTAATAATATCTTGCATCACTTGCAAATATCTTGTAGATGAAACCAAGCTTGATACAACAATTAAGGATATGAGTGGGAGAGACTATGATATCTTAGTAGTACCAATGAGAATTGTCAAAAGTGCCAGGTGTAGTAAAGCACCAAGGTTTGTTCTTGTCTAAGGCCCTAGGTGCTTGCCTGAGTAAAACAAGATGCTTACCTTATAAAAAGTACAAAAATATAATCAAGGATAGAGATAATCATTAATACAAAAGTTCAATGTAAAAAAAAGTTTTATATGATTATATCATAACAAGAACTTAATTCATTTTTGTCAGAAATATTTCACCTTTAGTAATTTTGTCACAAAACATGAAAATATTAGTAAAAGGGGCTTTTGGATCCTTTAAATAATTGTGCTCCTATTCAAAATTCTTTTTAGTGCTTCATGATTGTTCCTCTAGCATATCAATGGTTGTCTTTGTAATTTGATTGTAATTTGAATTATCATGTTAAATTAATTAATTACCACCTCACGAGAGGAGAATAGATGAAGGGAAGGGAAGAGGAAGCAGAGAGAAGATAAAAAAGAGATGATGAGGGTGGAGGGTAGCATAGGCAGGAGAGAAGAGGAAAGAAGAATTGTGGGCAGCATAATGGCGATATCTTTTGTTTGCTGTGAATGGAGGAGAGGTGAGAGAACGCAACAACAATAGGTGCTAGCTGCAAAGAGAAGAGAAGAGAGAGAGGGAGAGACAAGGGAAAAGAGGATGGGAGTGATAGGATGATGGTCGCCCACAAAGGAGAGGGAAGAGAACAAGAAGAAAAGGAAAGGGAGCATCACCAAAGGGAAAAAGGAGGGGGGAAAGAGGCAAAAGGGAATGAAAATGAAAGAGAAAGGAGAGATAATAGGAGAGTAGATGTCAGGTGTGCCGAGAGAGGGACAAATGGGTTGCGCAAGGAGATCAGATTTGAATCGGATCAGAACTGGCACTGGATTTGAAGGTGGGAATCCTCCAAGTCAAATTTATGGGCTTCTTGTAGTTAATTTATTTATGCTAATGTAATCTAGTACATGCCAAATCAGGGTCATATCTAAGTAGAAAGTTCTTGACTCCATGTCTCCACTGGTAGCTGAGGTTAATGGCACTTGTGTCAGGTTTTGCATCTACGTCTGTCCTCATGTCTTCTAACGTTTCTCACCTCAAGCTCCATGTTTGACTTTTAGATACTTCTCATGCAGCTTCTATTGTGGCATTGAATGCTCCTTAGAAGACTCAGAAGATTTAGGCATCTAAGGGTAAAGATTCCTGTATGATACCAGGCGTAACTCCTTCAACTTCAATGACCTGGGCGGAAATGCCTGAGGTCAACATCCCAAGTGTACATTTGGTATGTTTCACTCAAGCCCTAAATCTGAGAAGATTAGGGGTCTGTCCTCTGATGTTGTAATATTTGATGATGATAAGTTGGCTTAGTCGCAAAGGACTCAGGCCTATAACCTGATTGGTTGGTTTCCTCAGATGGCATCCGTTGATGGAGATTATTACAACTATTATTTCTAGCTTATGGAAGTGTAACAAGTCCATAGGATTCTTAACATGGAGACAAGTTTCTTTCTATTTAGATTTGCATTAGAGGACGATCCTCTCTCTATTGGTTCTTACAAATGGCCCTTGAATTATTCAAAATAAAGCCATCCACCTAATGCCATGGTGTCCAGAGTTTTAAGCCATGTCATATCTCTGTTTGATGGGAGAAGCCTTGTGGTGATGGTTCTTCTAATCAGAACTGCAATGGGGGGTAAGCTTTGTTTTCAGAAATGGAATTTGTCTTGTTGCTAAATGTAAGCCTGTTGATGATATCAATAGAGTTTTATTGTGAAGGAGATGAAAATCAGGGAAGGACTCAAAAGGGCTTTGCAAGATGTCATATAGTACATACATGTTGAAGTAGATTCCAGCACTCTTGTGGATATCCTCAAACAGATGTTTCCCGCTCCTTGGAGAAGATGTTCTTTAAAACATTAACATTAATTTTATATACACATGCATGCTTGACGTGTGCACATACATGCCACACACACACACACACACACACACATATATATATATATATATATATATATATATATATATATATATATATATATATATATATATATATATATATATATATAGAGAGAGAGAGAGAGAGAGAGAGAGAGAGAGAGAGAGAGAGAATAGGCTGCAATGGATGACTAATTTTGCTGGAGTTAATAGAAAAGGAGAATTTTAGAGAGGGGTTTACCCCTCAAGTTTGGCATTTTTTATTCACTTTGATGCTTAGGATGAGTTTTGCAACGATTTTTAAATAGCTTCATATAATATCATTTTTTGAAAAAAAAAAAGGATTGGATTAAAGTTAATGTATAAAGGCATTAATTAATCACTTCATAGCTTGCTACTCTATTTGTAAATTGCAAGAATAATATTATGCTATAATGAAATTTTCTTCCTTTATAAAAGTATCATAAATATAACCATATAAGAAAATTAAGCAACATAACAAAAACACCCAACTAATGTAAAAAAGATAAGGGTCAACTCATAATCAATGCATATTTATTTTTAACAAAAATATCAAAAATTAAAGCAATGGAACTGGAGAATATGGCAGAACATCCAGTGTCTCACCAATGTCTATTTTAGATTGTTGACTTTGTTTAATATAAAAGAATCTCCAAATCAATATTTTTGAATGACATCATATTGACAAAAAATACACAAGTACTCAAATATTAAACAAATAAAGTAAAGAGTGCCTCCTAAGCATATTTTGCTTTCTTGATTTAATTGGTTGATGATGTTGATGAGTGATATTATATTACAAGAAAAATTGAAGGCTACTAGATTCCAAAATGCAGGCTTATGCAGAATCTTTATTCAGAAATTTTGAACTAAAAGAATTTAAAGAACTATAAGGGCATTTATTCTTATATATCCTCTAATGAAGTGTGAAATTTGAAATTTCATCATGTGAAATTTTGGCAATTCCCAAATGATAAGATGAAAGGCGTCCGAAGTCTTCAATTGTTCAAATTTCTGTAAGCGATTTTTTAAAGAATTAACAGAACCTACTGATTTAGATTCTCTGTCATCAACTTCTTGTTAGATACTGTGTTTGCCAAAAACCAAATGTAAGATAGTAAGTGACCCAATTAAGTAAATTCATGTATATAATGATTCAAAAGTAGTAAAACATTCTACCTCAAATATCATGAATAAAAAATAAGTAATATATTTTATTAGGACCCATACCATGATGCTTATCATTCCAAACAGCTATCAAATTATACAACCAAAACCACAACAAATTGCAATCAGTATTTAGGATCGACTATGGATCTTTTCCCACCTATAGTCCTAACTCCTAAGTCCAGAAGAAAAAAGTGACTGGTTGCATTTGGTCATTTACAACCAACTAAAACATTTT
This sequence comes from Musa beccarii, assembly GCA_024322285.1. Taxonomy (NCBI): domain Eukaryota; kingdom Viridiplantae; phylum Streptophyta; class Magnoliopsida; order Zingiberales; family Musaceae; genus Musa; species Musa beccarii. The sequence goes on from CM044397.1 coordinate 31,936,262, forward strand.
TTTGATCACATCAACATGGATCTTAACCATTTTCGTTATAAAAATGATACACAAAGAAAATATAACAAATTTATCCTAGTTACAACTTCAATTGTGGAAATTTTCCCAATGTTGTACATTCAAGAATCAATTTTGTGGTTCTTGATCACCAACCCAATCTACTTAAGAACCAAAGCCCATTAAAAATTCAACATTACTGTTTTTTGTGAATTTTATGCATTGTTTCTCCTTAGAAATTAAGATTATTCCAGCACAAACAAGTCCTTCAACAATTGTGAACAAAACAATCAACAAAAGACACATCCTGAAAGGTGTGTAAAGTCAAGAACAAATGCCTAAAGAAGAGCAAAAGTTGAAGTAAAAGAATATGCACAGAATATTTACAAGTGTAACATAAATGACGTCACTAACTACTACATCCTAAAATGCTAAAGTTTAGTCAATCCTATAGCCCACACCATGAATCCATATGCAAAAGACCAAGAATAACTCATTTATTATCCTATAATGGCATAACATCACTGGCAACAAGAGTAACATATACGATGAAAAGTTGAAGCAGTCGTTGATAGACAATCATCCCTGCCCTTTGTGGCAATATCTAGATTGGATCAATGCTTCTATATAACACTTGAAAGTTAACATTAAAGAAACAACTTCCACATTTTTGTGCCATTGAAGCATGTAGTCAACAGGCTGTTCATACATTGAAAATATTGCTAACCAATATATTACACCTCACCCAGTAGGAAAATTGCAGGTTAGAGGACACATACATTTCACTTAAATTAAACCATTTTACATAAAAGGCAAATGACTTCTAGAGAAATATTCAAGTTTTTACTCTGGTTTTAACAAAGATAGGAAGGTATAGCACAAAGAGTAGAGGAAACAAGAACTATATATATGCTATCGCTCATAAAAATCTACATCATTCTTATCTGGACTCGAATAAATTACACTCGAACAAACACATGCTTTATATATTTAAACTCATGTGTGATGATTTTCAGAATTGAATATTTTAGTTTATGACATACAGAGGTGGAGCCAAGAGTCCAATGAACATTGTCTTAAGAGGCCTTTCCCTACATCACAATAGTGTGGAAGTGAAGAACCAGAGGCAATTATACCTTGAAATTTACAACAAGAAGGGAGAACAAAAGGAAGGAATAAATATAGTTAGATGAACAGCCACCGCTCTTAAGATGCACGGATAGAGTGTCAGGTAAAGTTCATGACAATTATAATATCCAATAATAGGCATACAACCCTAAAGCGATTCAAGTGACTGTAGAGAACCTAATCAAAACAAATGCGAATGTGACATATTCTGAATCTGCTAACAATACCTGAGGGAAATGGTTGTAATGTTAACGGTGCTAATAACTCGGAAAAAGTCATCTTCAAATAATTAGGACAAACCTTGATGGATACTGCGCAGTAATAGGTATGAATAACACATGTAGGAAAAATTGCGCTACAGAAGACGGAAGGATACCTTCAACCGATGATTGACAGCGGGATGGATCTCGATGTGGCTCTCATCAGTGTCGACGCTGGTTTCCTTCTCGTGCTCCCTCCTCAGGTACTTCTCGTGGTCGGAGAGGGCGACATTGAAGTCAAACGCCTCGTTGCGCTCGTTGAACCCCAGGCCGATGAAGGCGTGCTTGCCCCGGCCGTCCTCGATCTTGAGCACGAAGTAGCGGGACGAATCGAGCACGGTCTCGACGGAGTTCTCGCGCTGCCCGGGGCGGACGAAGCAAGCGGCGAAGAGCTCCCCGGAGCCGGGGTCCTCCAGCCGGATCTCGCAACGGTCTCCGCAAGAGACCACCCGGAGGCGGCCGGACCAGATCTTGTCGGACTGCAGCCACTCGCCGCACTTGTACCCGCCGCTCGAGCTACGCGGCGGGATCTTGTACACCGACACCTCCCGCACCACCAGCAGCGTGTGCTCGAACGCCTCCTCCTCCTCGGCCACCGACGATGAGGATGCCGCCATGGCACCCCCAAAATTCTGTCACCAAATCAGCGAAAAATGTCAGGAGATCAGTCGTTGATCACATGTTATGCGGAGATGGCGTCGGTGGGATAGTGAAATCAGGAAAGGGATTTCGGAATCGACCAGATCTCGCCGTATTCTTTTGGGAAGTTATGGGTGGACGGGCAATAAGAAGCAGAACGAGAGGCGGAGAGGAGGCTCTTTGGAGTTGGGGTGAGTTTGATTAACCGAGGAACAAAAGAACGAAGTTAACAGTTATTTATAGAGAAAGGTGGGGAAGGTGGAGTGGCTCGATAGGTTGGGGAAGACGGTGGGCAACGGGAGGAAGGTTCTTTTCTCCGTCTCCTTGCCTCTTACCGTGTAGTATTCTAATGTGACGGGAATTCGTCAGGAGGAAGTATGCGTATATGCCATATGACAATTTATATCGAGGATCGAATTCGATACATTTTGATATGGAATGTTATTCTAAGGACATTTGAAGTGTAACGTATCCACTTATCAAATATTAAGAATTTAAAATTTTATTTGATTATTAATAACTCATTTACTGATGAGAATGAACAAAGTCATCCATCCATCTCATTTTCTGTTCTCTTGTCGCCATACGTCTAAAATGGTATGGGATTCCTTTACCAAGTTTTACGCAGGCTAAGCAGATTGCAAAGCGAAAGCATCCATCCATCTCGTACGTAGCTGTAACATTCATTCGTAAAGTGACCGCTCATGGGATGGTTTTGGGTCACCATAGAATGATGCAATGCAGCATTCTTGATGGTGCCCAGCCTTTGGTACTACAGCTGCTTCGCGGTGGCATAGCGTGGCGTGCATCACACGTCTGTGAGTAAATGCATCAAATCAAATGTGGTGTATATAAATGGGCAATTTTTTTTATAAAAACATTCACATATTCACTATTTTTCAGTCGATATCTTTCATTTTATTTTTTACCAAATAGTTTCCCTAATTTGATAAATATTCAAATTATTTCTCAAAAATTTTCTCATCTATTACGGTGCAGTATTATATATTATAATATTTTAGTCACCACAACAAAAATATTGTAAATGAGTCAAATAGAATCAAAGCACACCAAAAACCTTTTGATATATCATACTATAATTCAAATATGTATTTATAATGATTTAAGAACAACATCACCTATATAAAAATGAAAAATTAGATTATTATATTATTTTAACTATCACAAAAAAATACTATAAACCTTACATGAAAATGCTTTTTAAACTCTTAATCTCAATTAAACTAACTATAAATCTAAAAAATATGATATTATAACGATCTATAAATAATGACAATCAAAGAGAAACAATATAATTTTACTTGCAATGTTTTTTGAGAGCGTTTATAATATTTTCAATACATCAACAAAACACTACAAATGTTCAGCATCGTAAATGAGCTAAATGAAAACACAACAATAACAAAAAACTGTTAACAAAATAGATGAAAAAAGTTGATGAAAAAACTTTAGAAAAATATTTTAGGTATAAAAGGACTATTTGAATAAAAAACAAAAGAGGAGTACATTTTAAAAAAATCCCAAATATAAATATTTTCTAAGAACATTATCCTATATAAATATACATATATCAGAAGAGGATACGTATCAAATTTGATGACACAACATCCGTATGTTTCATAACAGACTATAACGTTCACACGATCATCTCCATCATATGGAGATGAGTAAAGAGTATCACAGACATTCTATAATCGTCATTTTAATGAACAATAACGAAATATAATGGTAGAGGATGAAAATATCTTTCTTAAGTTGATTTGCACCACACAACTTGTTCAAAAATTGACAATAGTACTGAAATAAGCATTAAGAGTGCATTATAAAAATTAAATTTTATGTATAGTACCAAACCTCAAACATGGATTTCACATATAATTGGGGTTAAAGTTGTCAAATAAACCACTCCTTAGTTATGGCAACCAGGTAATAATATTTACACAATATCTGAAGCACATTGTCTGTTGTTTTGTACAAAAAACACTATAGATCAATTGGAACTGGAAGAAATTAAGACCTGAAATCTGGATGGAGTAATCATTCATGGGTTTTTAAGGGCTGCCAACCTTTGCTCAAGTTCATCGACCTTCGAACTGCAAAACAAGATTTTGGGGTGCATTAGAAGACATATGATGCTAAGATCTTGAAGTAAACCAGTCTTAGTTCCATCTAAGCAAACATATACCTAGTCGAAACAACATAAGATTAAAATTGTGTTTCAAATCTTGCTAGCCATATGACAATATTTCATCCCAAAAATCTCAGAATGAAATGAGTAACTAAGCGTTAGTTTTATGTGGTTGTAAATACTAGCACAGAGGTAAATGTGAAGCAACATAACTGTACCAAGCAGCAGGCAAATTCTAACAAGCATTAAATGTTGACAAAAAAGATGGTAGAAGACTCTCATGGCCATCAAGGGCCAAAGCCTGATCTTGTCAGAAGCAGTCACATTGTGCATGTGATATTCAAATTCATAAAAGGAAGTAAAAACCTGTGAAACTTTACTTTTAATCAAATATGCGAGCTTGCACCAAATTAACTTACTGTAATGCTAACCCTGTATGGATAATATTTGTGTTTCACAAACAAGAACAAGTGCCATGTGAAAATAGTCTCTAAGTCTACTACATTTTCATTGACTAAATGGGATTCAGGCTATAACTTATCACCATGTTTTCTTTATGGATACACTAAATCGACATAAGCATATATTGTTGGAGAAAAATGGTTATAAAGAAGAAGGAAGAAGGTCAAACCTCTCAGCACTTCCAACATTCTTTCCCGCAATTCTTCCTTTTGGAGCAGATGACAACTACAAGGAACTTTCAACATCAAAATCACAACTACAGAAAGGAAAAACTATTGCAGATGGATAATGTTCAAGCTTAGAGGAGGTACAAACCTGTGATGCAACATCAACACCAATTTCATCTAGAACCTAAAAAAGAATAAAAAATTTTGGAAAGTATGCGATTAGTGATACTAATGGCCTGACATATTCAGAATACAATTATCTTTTGGACTTAATTCTTCTCAAAGTGACTGCAAATGTTCCAAATAAACTTCCTGAAAAGGATTAAAGGAATTATTACCTGACTCGTCAGATCCTCAATTTCATCTTCAGCATCATCATTGTCCAAAACATCATCGATCGAGTCTGACATCATCTCACTCTGATTTCAAGAATGGGTACAACAAATTTACAATACATAAAAAATACACTAAGGCCCACTTTGAATACAACAAAATGATTGCATAAAGAAAAGAAGATGCTTAAAATTAGGATGAAAAATAGTATTGGCAAAATAAGAAAAACAATGACACAATTACACTAAAATAACAGATGTATAAGTTTAGAGGTATTAATATGTTAAATTCAAGATTTTGCTAGCCTATATTTAAGGGATGAAATATTAACTTCAAATGTGTGAATTCTCTGTAAATTTAAGAAAACCAGCAAGAAGTTTCTAACCATGCAAATTTTCTAATATGAAATAATTCTAGACAAAAGCAGAACAGAGGAGAAAGTCTCGTATAGTACTTGAGTAATGTTAATAATGACAACTATGCTTCAAGCAGTAATGACATACATAGCAGTTGATTTTTAAATTATTCAAGCTGTCTTGGATCTCAATGGAAAACAAGAATTGGACTTACTGTCATATCCATTTGTGCCGACTGTCTTTGAAATTCTTGCATAACCTTGATCTGCTTAGCAGGTGCCATTTGCTGCAAACAACACATCACATACTATTGAGATAAAAGCCCCTCTACATGCTACAGAATATATCAACTGCTAGATTTGTTTTTTCATTTAACTGCTACATTTGTTACCATAGTGAATACATTCTAAGTATAATAATTAAAACAATGAAATTTCCAACAAATGTCATGAAAACACTAGAGGTTTTTCTAGACCTTATTCATTGCTCCCATTGCCTTGGTTGCACCTTTCATGCCTGCAGCCACTGAAGTGGTGGCATACATCGCCTGACAAGTCAACAAGAAACTTATAGCAATATAATTGTTGCCTACACAGAATATGAACAAATTACAGACAATAAAAATTTTTGCTTACTTGTGTGTGTGTTGCTATACCCCGCATCTGAGCTCGGCTACCTTGTAAATTTGAAATTTGTTGCCTTAATCTGATAAGTTGACGGGCTAAAATTTTAGTCGCAGCCTGCAAACGGTAACAACTAGTGTGTAGCTAAAGTAATACAATCATCATATCGATTGTCATAAGAAAATGTTTTCACACTAATGTAAGGATGACACATTATGCATGTTCTAGAGCTTGTGATAGAAGTAAATAGCATACGTCACCTCATTTCCAGTTTTAGCAGTCCTTTTTATCTCTGCAACAAGCCTCTTTTCCTGTCATCATGCCAGCAAATGTGAGGACATTCGTGGTCAACAATATTGGAAAATTTAGAGAACTCTGAAATGCTAATTTTTCATTACCTTCAGTGCATACCGAATCTATAGTTTATAGAGTTAGAAGCAACAATAGAGATTGCAGGATTATAACTCAGTAAAACCAAAGAAAAATTAATACAATAATTATTTATTGGTGATCAGATGTTCTGACAATGGAAGCTGTAGATAACAAATATTAAAATTTTGCTCCCAATGACTTTTAAGTGGCTAGCATGACCTAGCTTTTCCTTGATCAATAAAGACAATTACGCTCAAACAATATTCCAATAAAATTATACATGATTCATGTTTCCATTTGAAAAAGGGTGTCAGTGCTGAGACTCCTGTTAATACAATTTGGGGAGTGTCCATGTACACAATTTTACCATTATAAACAAAGAGGTGTGCCTATAACTCGAAAAGTTGGATCTGTGCCAATCCTGTGACACCATCCTTTTCCTTTTGGGGTGAGTCCAAGCTAACCACCATTTCCATGCTTCTTTCATTCCCTTGCCTCATCTACCTATTTTCCCAACTTCTCTCCTATACAGGATATGTCATTTTACATCTTTATACAAGCACACCCCCCGCAAGACCAACAATTTATCAAGTTGTCCAGACAATTTTCATCCATTAATGATCCCTTCCACTTACATTTACAACCCATAAACACCACACCGAATAACCTTGCTATACAACATGTCTCCTTGACCGTAAATCATCATATGTGCCATCACCTGTTGTACATCTGGTAAAACTGGAGCTGCAACATCTTCCATTATATTGGAGATAAGTGGAATGGTGCCAACAACAAAGTGGGATATACTATGGATTGGACAATAACATCCCTCTATCTCTTCTCAAATTCTCGTAACTCTGAACATTGTTTTAAATTGTAGTTTTCATTGTTGGAATTGTTCTCTTACAAGTTAGCAAGCTTCCAAGTTGTCCAATGCTAGTATTTCCATGATATATGCCCCTTTAAATAATTTATGATATCAACTGTTTGGAACTCTGACACTACAAGTCCCTTAGGAAACCTTGATTCAATTATCATAAGAAAATATGATACCACAGTTCCTGAATTTTAAAACTTCACTATGATCTGATAAAGTTTATGTATTCTTACAAATTTACACTGTTCAAACTTCAGACCATGTTCCACTAAAATGTTAATTGTTAGCTATACCATGTATTAAGGCAATAATTACCGAGTCAACTTCTGAGCTGTTTCAGCCAAAACAAGAGGGAAGAGAGAGGAAAGGAGAGGCAGAGAAATAGAGAAAGAGGTGAAAGGGAGAGATGTAATAAAGGAAAATGAGGTGCTCAATTTGGCTGGCTGACCCAATAAGTTACCACTGCTTTCACATGAGACTGGCAGCATTGAGCAGAGAGGGAGAGGTGCTGCAAAGGTAAGTGCATCTAGTATTCTGCTTATAATTCAAATATTTTTTCTCTCTATTTTTTGTTTACATTCAGGAGGCACATGCCAGCTCAGCAAATTTTCCTGAAATTAGCCATTCTGGGGTTGACAGACCTTGCCGTCAGAACTCAAATCTTTGAATTAAGGCATCACATGCCATGCACCTGTAAGTTGGTCATAGGCATGATTCTGACCTCAAATTGCAAGTGTAAAGTTATGACAAATTCTATATATTGGGCATGCCGAACAGGTGTTAAGGCACCAGAATAGTATACGCCATGACACATCATAGAATAAACCAACACCTCAATCCACAAGATCCATGTTCTCTTTCACTTGGTATTACCATGCGAGATCAATCATTTCAACTTTCCAGTGTCCATCTAGTGAATCAATGAATCAAAAACTAGTAATTGTGTTGTGCAGCTACAGAAAATGGTTTTACAAACAAAATAAGTAGTTTTTAAAGGTATACCGATAACAACAACAACAAATAAGCTGTAGGATATATAATTGGTATAAGGAACTAAAATAAGAAATGAATTCTATAGTATTTTGGTGTTTGATTGAGACTATCTTCTTACACCAAAGGACAGCAATGCAAATTCAATGTAATTAGAATACAACTTAGATACTAAATTGACTCTTTCTGGATTGGTAAATAGGTCTTTAATCAGATTTAAATCATGATTGCGTGCATTTAGTTGATTTCCACTTTGTCATTAAATAATGCACATGTAAATGGTAAGGAAATTTTTCATAAAGAACCTTTGATGACAAATAGTTTAACTAACATCCTTGCATAGTTGAGACTTCCATGAGTCCCTTGAAGCTTGAAAATGCTTATAAAGAGCCTTATCATGGATATGATAATTTTGTGTTTAAAAACATTTCAAGTCCATGACCGAAAAAGGTGAGCAATTTTTGGTGTTTTGAGGTAACAGTAACTTCACAACTTTGCAAGGGGGAGGTGAATACTTTAGAACTTTATACATGTTTGTATGGAATTGCATCTTCTGTATATCAAAATATTATTGATATCTAATATCATTCTGATAATATTCTAAGCTATACAGCCTTACATAGTAAATTCTCTGCATATTTAAATCCAAAGAATGACATTTTATGCATAATTATTTCATTCAGATCCTGAATAAATTATGTTTTCTTTTCTGGGTGAAGTTGTGCCAGTGGTATAATGAGTGTCTACCAGCTTGGATACTCTGAGGAGATGTAGCATACTCATAATTTCAACACTAATGTTGGCTCGGATGAAACTGATCACATGCTAGGTAAAAACATCATCCAGTTGAGGTTTTGATAGAGAATCAATTATTTAGTTGTGTGGAAGGTTATGGTTAAGACTTAAGATTATGACTTCAAGCAAACTATCAGAAATTTTTTTTTTTTTTTACTAACATCAATCTTCTTTGTTGATAGGGAAATGACGACGTGACCAACACCTTAGCATTAGATGGTCGACACCTTTGTGCCAAGTGGCTGACACCACGGTGCTAGGTGACTGGCACCTCAATGCCAAGCAACCAACACCATGGAGCCAAGCGGCTAACACCTTGGTGTCAAGTGGTCGCCACTTCCACCATGAGTGCCTGACATGGCAACGCTTACTAGACATTACCGACTACATCGTGTCTATTGCATGTTCCTCAGATTCGACACAACACAATTCTACTTGGATCGGGTAATACGTGAAATTGTCTTGACATTAATTCACTTTTGTAAGCATAAAAGTCCCAAAGCCACACTATAAAAGGTTCCCTCAGGTGCATTTCATGGCACAACAAAATGCTCTCATTTAGTTAGTGCCTTCAGCTTTTCCACTCTCGGCGCTTTGCTAACACCTCAACTCCTAAGCTAACTTAAGCATCGGTGGGGCTTTGTCAGGCATGCTCCCGATGCAATTTTGCAGTATTCAGCATCTTTTGGATTCGGTTATTCAAGAGAAAGACGTGGAATAGAGCTCCGGTTGACTCCTAGTGGCATCCAATTTGGACAACCAGATTTAAACTTAACATTTGGTATCTTGTCAACTTGTTTGCATTGCATGCCTCACCCAGGACTTGTTATGTAGATTCAAACTCGATTGTGGATAATCAAATACTAGGATCAACAACTTTGCCAGTGGTAATAGGACAAAGGTACAGTCAACAATTTATGCCAACCCAAGATGAAAAGCTACTTGTAGCAGAAACAATTACTTAAAAGAAGTTATATTTCAATTATGGCAGTATATGAACATACTTCCAATTGCAGTGCTCCAATTTCTCTCTCGATACCTAAGAAAGTGACATAAATTTCAATGGAGATTGTTAGACTATGCTTCACAGAAAATAAAATGCAAGAATGCAAACTGTAGAAATAAATCAAGAGCTAGCATGCATACACACACACACAAAAGAACTGTTATGAAAATTTATATTTGCCACTTTCAGACTTAAAATAAATCAAGAGCAAGCTTGAATATACACACAAGAAAAAGAACTGTTTGAAAATTTATATGTGCCATTTATAGACTTATTATGTCCCTTCTTAGGGATCACATAAGAATGCTATGAAGCAGCAAAAGCCCCAAACTAAAACTATGCTATGGTAATTCAATTGTGGCTGTCTCTCTTTGTGACGTATTGTCACACACTTAGCTGGAATTGCCTAAGTGGTGAGGCACCCTTGCGGCAAACACGGACTTAGCTGGAGTTACCTAAGTCAAGAATCACCTTTGCGCCCATTTCGATTAGACTTAGCTTGGATTGCCTAAGTCTTTAGGCGCCCTTGCGACATACGCATCCGCAAAGGGTCAGTCGAACTGCAACCTCATGCAGGTCCCATAGGACCTGTAAAAAGAAAAGTTGATTAGTTTTGAAACGAGCGGTGGACAAGTCCCGACGTCTCGTGAAGAGGGAAGCTTTACAAACAATTGAGCGAGCACTTGGAGTGCAGGAAAATAGAGAAAGAGAGGAGGAAAACAAGGACTTTAGAAGGGTGAATGAGCAGCTGCAAGTCCACAAACAACTACTCCCCGGGTGTCGGGCGTAAAGGCAAGTTTCCGTCAAGTTGACGTGCAAACTTGTGAAAGTGTTCAACGCCCGACAATATATCGAAGCCCCATCCAGCCTTGTGCCACCCGGGTGGTTCCAAGGGGTTGAGATGGCTGATGTTTCGCGCAGGGCTGCGGGCTGCAGAAATCAGCCCGTGGCACGCGAAAACGGAGCCATTTTGGGGGTTTTTGGGCAGATGCAGCGAGCGATCGTTTTGCAACGCTGCAACCTGTTGTTTCTTACATTTTTACATGGGAAACACACCAAAAGTATGGCAAAACAGGTTGCCAAGGATATGTACAAACATGGGCAAGCGTCGAACGGTACGTTGAATGAAGTTGCTGCGCGTGTGCGATGACCGTTCGTGACATTCTCCCCCACTTAAATTGTCGACGCCCTCGTTGACGCTTGCTGGTAAGCTTTGATGGTTGCTTCTTCATGTCGGAGGGCATCTTCTGGCTCCCAACTGGCTTCGGTTCTAGGAAGCTTCCGCCACTTCACCAAGTATTCAATCTGCTCAGCTCCATTGGGTAGCTTTATCTTGTGATCCACTAAAATGGTCTCAACTCGCTTCTCATAGGAGGCTCTGGTGGGAGGTTGTCGAGTTGAAACGCCTCGGGAAGCATCTTGCGGATCGGAGTGGTAGGCTTTCAAGTTGTTGGCATAGAAAACATTATGAATCCTGAGCCACGTCGGCGACTGCAACTTGTAGGAGACGTTGCCCACCCTATTGATAATTGGGAAGGGGCCATCATACTTGTGCACCAATCCTTTGTGCACCTTGTTTCTAAAGAATTGGAGTGATGCTGGTTGGAGCTTCACTAACACCAAATCGCCGACTTTGAATTCCTATGGTCGCCTTCCCAAGTCTGCCCACTTCTTCATCTTTCTGGTCGCCTTCTCCAAGTACGCCCGCGCAATATCTACATTTCGATGCCTTTCTTTTGCCAAGTGATATGCGGACGGACTATTCCCTATATATCCAATAGCCAAAGTGTGAGGAGTTGACGACTGTTATCCTATGATGATCTCAAAGGGGCTCTTGTTAGACGCAGAGCTTCGCTGCAGGTTGTAGGAGAATTGGGCTATGTCCAACAACTTCACCCAATCTCGTTGGTTGGCACTCACGTAGTGCCGAAGATATTGCTCTAGGAGTGAGTTTATTCTCTCAGTTTGGCCATCCGTCTGGGGGTGGAGGCTTGTGGAGAAGTATAGCTTCGACCCCAACAATTTGAATAGCTCGGTCCAGAATCGTCCCAGAAACCGAGCATCTCGATCACTTATGATATTGTGTAGGACTCTCTAATACTTCACCACATTCTTCATCATTAGCTTCGCCGCTTCCTCTGCTGAACAGTGTAGGGGTGCAGCAATGAAGGTTGTATACTTCGAAAATCGGTCGACCACCACAAGTATCGATCCGAGTACCCCTATTGCTGGCAAGCTTAATATGAAGTCCAGAGAAATGCTCTCCCACGGCCTTTCTGGTACGGGCAGCTTCCGCTGCTCCACCTTATCTTGTTGACAAGTTAGGCACGTTCGAACATATTCCTCCACATCCGTCCCCATCTTCGGCCAATAGAAGGCTCTCTCCACGAGAGCCAATGTTTGGTGAATGCCCGGATGTACTGCCCAAAGGGAATCGTGACACTCCTTCAAGAGTTCACGCCTCAAATTGTCCACTTGAGGGATATAAACTCTATTCCCTTTGGTGTAGACGAATCTCTCCTGGACCCAAAATCGTCGTACCTTGCCTTTTTGGATCAGTTGCATCAAGGTTACTGCCTGGGGATCACTGTACAGTCCATCCTTGATCTGAGAAAGGAAGTTGGAGTGCAACTGACTGGCTTGGCCTCTGCCCTCCAGTTGCATAGCATTCACTCGCTCCACTTTCCGGCTCAACGCATCGGCTACGACATTTGCTTTGCCGGGCTTGTACTCCATTACCATATCAAATTCTGCCAGGAAGTCCTGCTATCGTGCTTGCTTTGAAGAGAGTTTCTTCTGAGTCTGAAAGTAACTCAAAGCGATGTTGTTTGTCCTCAGCATAAAACGTGATCCGAGAAGATAGTGCCGCCACACTCGTAAACAGTGGATCACTGCTATCATCTCCTTCTCATGCACTGGATACCGCCACTTGGTCTCATTGTGCTTGCGGCTTTCATAGGCCACCGGGTGGCCCTCCTGTATGAGTACTCCCCCAATAGTGAAGTCTGAAGCATTTGCATGGACTTCGAAGGGCTTCCCATAGTCTGGCAATTTGAGCACCGGTTCTTCCAAAATGGTAGCCTTTGGGTCTTGGAATGCCGCTTCACATTTGTCAGACCATTTTCAAGGCTGCTCCTTCTTCAGCAACTCCGTTAGTGGAGCTGCGTGCTTCGAATACCCCAGTATGAAGCGTCGATAGTAGTTCACAAACCCAAGGAAGGATCTTAGCCGGCACATTCTTTCGAGAATTTGCAGTCCACAATCGCTGCACCTTTGATTTATCCATTTGAATCGAACCGTCGCCGATTTGATGCCCCAAGAATAAGATCTCTTTCTGAGCAAAGTAGCACTTCTCTCTTTTTACGAACAAAGAATTCTCCCTGAGAACTTTGAAAATTGTTCGAAGGTGGTCAATATGCTCCTTAAGGGTTTAGCTATAGATGACAATATCATCCAAGTAGACGACCACAAACTTGTCCAAATACTCCCTGAATAGTTGATTCATAAGAGTGCAGAATGTGGCCGGAGCATTGGTTAAGCCGAAAGGCATCACCAAGAACTCGAATGCTCCATACTTGGTCACACAAGTAGTCTTTGCCTCATCGCCTTCAGCGATACGCATCTGTCAGTACCTCGACCAAAGGTCGAGTTTGGAGAAATACTTTGCCTTCCCCAGTTGGTCGAACAAGTCTGCAATGAGCGGGATGAGATACTTGTTCTTTACCGTCACCTTGTTAAGGGCTCAATAGTCGACGCATAGTCGGAGGCTCCCATCTTGTTTCTTCTGGAAGAGAACTGGAGCCCCGAATGGTGCTTTGAAACTGCGGATGAGACCACCGCTTAGCAGTTCATCTAATTGCTTTTTGAGCTCTACCAACTCAGGAGGGGGCATACGGTATGGTGGTCTCGTTGGAGGCTTCACTCCCAGCTCCAGCTCAATATAATGATTTACGCCTCTGCGTGGTGGCAGAGTTTTCGGCAACTCAGATGACATAACATCTGTAAACTCCTTTAGAACGTTTGCCACTGCAGCAGGTTCTTGAATGGTCTCCCCGTCAAGTGTTTCCAGCTTTACAACCGCCATGAAGGTTAACTCTTCTTTACGTACACCTTTCTTCAATTGCAACGCCGATAGTTGTTGGGGATCCTGGGTTCCTCTCCGAGAGATAGGAACCACACAGGGGTTGTCACCTCCCATCAGACATAAGGAGTCTAGGAATGGCATCGACACCAACTTTTCTACGTGCATGAACTTCATTCCGAGAATCACTTGGAAGTCATCCAATGGCACCGCCATCCATGATATGATCTTGATGGAGACTCCTTTGCTAGCCCGGAGATTCGCTTGGCCTCCGAGTTGACTGCTTTCATCCGACTTGGGTTCTTCTCCAAGATTAGCCTGAGCCGCTTTGCTTCTCGGTCGGCAATGAAGTTGTGGGTAGCACCCGTGTCCACCATTGCTCGGGTGGTTTGGCCGTTGAGTCTGATGTTCACATACATTAGCTCACTGCTTCTTGCTTTTTGTTGCTTCGGCTTCATGTTCTCCCCCACTTGACCCTGCAATGCCTTCAACAAATGCATCGCACCCATTCGGGGTCCTTGTAACTTCTCATCGTAACTACCCGATTCGGAGCTGCTCGAACTGAGAGCAACTGCCTTGCCCTTGTCTGGCTTGGGGGGGTTGATGGAAGTCGACAAGGCATTGAGTGCCTGCTTTTGTGGGCACTCCCACACCCTGTGTGGCCCTCCGCACAAGAAGCATCTGCCAGGTCTTGAGGCCTTGCCGTTTGAGCTCGGCCCCTTATGGAAACTCTTCTTCCTTTGCTCGCCCCCAGGTTCCTTCTCAGGAGGATACTTTGGATGGCGGTTTCCTATAGATTGTTTCTTCTTCCTCAAGTCCTCTGAAGAAACAAAGTCGGTGAGCCTTTTTGCGGCTGGAATTGCTCCGATCACATCGGTGATATTCCGTCGATGAAATTCCTATTGAGCCCATGGCTTCAGGCCGTCAAGAAAGCTGAACAGTTTATCTTTTTCAGATATGTCTTGAATGTCCAGCATCACTGCAGAAAATTGCTTCACATAATCCCGAATGGAAGTCGTTTGGTGGAGTTGTCTCAACTTCCTCCTTGCTACGAACTCAGTATTCTCGGGCAGGAATTGAGTTCTCAACTCACGCTTTAAGTTATCCCATGTGTCTACTCAGCACCGACCTTGTTGAATCTCTTCCCAACGGGTTCTCTACCAAAGCTTTGCATCTCTGTTCAGATACATGGTCGCTATCGAAACTTTGGTGTCCTCAGAGTCTAGCCTCGTAGCTCGGAAGTACTGTTCCATATCAAACAGAAAATTCTCGAGCTCCTTCGCATCTCTAGCACCCCCATAACAATGTGGGTCGGGCGCTCTGAAGCTTTGTGTCGACGCAATACGGGTATTGCTTCTCGCATTTAGCGCTCTTATGAGCACTGTCACTTTGGAAATGAGTTCCACCACCATTTCTTGCAGATGTTGTATGGAGTCCTTGGTGTCATCCGTTAGTCGATCGATTAAGGCTTCAACCTTGTCGATCCGGGATTCGGCTTCCTCTTGCAAGCTCTCTACCCCAAGAAGCCTATGTTGGCCTTGGTAGAGTTCCTCCAAGCTTACTTTAAGAACATCCAAGCGGGTTTTTACCGCTATGATCCTTTCTCTGTGGCTCATTTTCCCGGTCGACGCTCTAGATTATGCCTCCTCCGCTCGTGGAGAGTAGCCAACTTCTCGCTTATCATGTCCACTACCCCGCTCTTCCTGAGCGACACCAGTAGTAAGGGAGCGAGTTTGCACATGCAGCCCACCTGCGGCTGCTTGGGGCAACAATCCGACTTGCCCCGTCTTGCTCGATTCGTCGCGATGTTTCGCCATGACGAGATTGCGAAGTTTCTTCGCTGCTTGCTCAAATTGCTTGTCTGCTCTGATATCACAATGTCACACACTTAGCTGGAATTGCCTAAGTGGTGAGGCACCCTTGCGGCAAACACGGACTTAGCTGGAGTTGCCTAAGTCAAGAATCACCTTTGCGCCCACTTCGATCAGACTTAGCTTGGATTGCCTAAGTCTTGAGGCGCCCTTGCGACATATGCGTCCGCAAGGGGTCAGCCGAACTGCAATCTCATGCAGGTCCCGTAGGACCTGTAAAAAGAGAAGTTGATTAGTTTTGAAACGAGCGACGGACAAATCCCAACGTCTAGCGAAAAGGGAAGCTTTACAAGCAATTGAGCGAGCACTTGGAGTGTAGGAAAACAGAGAAAGAGAGGAGGAAAACAAGGACTTTAGAAGGGTGAATGAGCAGCTGCAAGTCCGCAAACAACCACTCCCCGGGTGTCGGGCGCGAAGGCAAGTTTCCGTCAAGTTGATGTGCAAACTTGTGAAAGTGTTCAATGCTCGACAATATACCGAAGCCCCATCCAGCCCTGTGCCACCTAGGTGGTTCCAAGGGGCTGAGATGGCTAACGTTTTGCGCGGGGCTGCAGGCTGCAGAAATCAACCCGCGACACGCGAAAACGGAGCCATTTTGGGGGTTTTTGGGTAGATACAACGAGCGGTCGTTCTACAACGCTGCAACATGCTGTTTCTTACATTTTTACATGGGAAACACACCAAAAGTATGGCAAAACAGGCTGCCAAGGATATGTACAAACATGGGCAAGCGACGAACGGCACGTTGAACGAAGTTGCTGCGCGTGTGCGACGACCGTTCGTGACAGTACGTAGGGAGTACTGCTATCTAAAGTTCATGATTAGAGTGACTAGAAATAGCTAGATTGCTGCCACATCGGTCATATTTTAATACCAGCCAGCCAGAAGGGAAGTATATAAAGTAATAATATGAATCAATTTCATAACAAGCACAGAAATGATCAACTTCTAGCTTTAGCCTCATATTTATCACAGTTGCATGCACAAATCTATTTCTCACATTAAAAGGGAAAGGAGATCATTAATTATGTATACAACAACCACCTAACAAATGTGTTTTGTTGCTTATTCATGATCATCTTTGGACGCTCTTATGCATGACAGTAATATAGTGGAATCATAGCCAGAGTTCAAAGAAAAAAACTAGTAGTTACCAACTTAAACTACTTCTAAAGAAACATTTATATTCTTATATTGACAAATTAACAAGGTTGTTCTATTACAACCTGGGTTACAAGGATTGAAATTATAGAAATAAGCTTGATATATGTTCAAGTAAGGTTGTGCACGTATAACTCCACAAATATCACATTGATGGGTACCTCATACTCCATAATATTCTTTTTCATAGCATGGCTGATAAACTACTGTATAATATTTTGTTGTGTGGAATTTAGACTTACAATAATGTATCATTCATTACAAAGGAAAAGTGGATAAAATTTCGTGATAATGGATTGCCAATTCATGAGCAACTATATTCAAATGTTGCATAGATATGGTGCAAAAACAGTGTATATTCAACTTGTGGAAGCAGAACAAAATGTAATTTAGTAAATATGGTAAAAGAACATCTGGCCACTGGATTTGTTGAGGGTACAACAACTAACATCTTAATCGAGTTGCACATTTGAAGATTTAGGGTGCTTACCTTGAGGATGGAAACAGAAATTATTATCAGAGGGGTAAATCACTAACATTTAATTTAATTTAACATCAGAAAGAGCCTAAACAGAAGGAATTGGGTCTAATGAAAAGACATATACTCTACTTATTCATAATTTCCCAAACCTCTCATTTGGACCGCTTAGTTTAGGTTAATTTAACATAACAGTGGGTCTTTAATGGATTGTCACATGGTCCCACAGATTGGTGTGGTTGGCCCAATCAGTGTTGCTTTTCTATTGGGAGGGCTTCCTAAACTGTGCAGCCATTGCCATGTTCCAAGTTCCAACTACCTAGTATACAAGACTAAGACAAAGACAGATGGACTTGGCCATGAGATCTTGAACAAAAACAGACATACACAAAAAAAAATGAAGAAAAACACAAAACAACATTGTTATCACCTTTTGCTTCACATTATTGAAAAAATAGTGTTCATCTTAAACAAAAGAATAATATATCCTAAATTCAGAATTCTCATTTACTTATTAATTTAATTGTCGATATCAATGAATTATTCATTTAGTTAGATTCAACAGAGAAACTAATTGGAAACTAAGGGAATAATCTTTCTTCAAGTAATTATTGGCAGACGAATTGGTATAAATCTAAAATGACGGCAGGAAAGTGATCCCCTAAGGTTCACCCTGCCGATTACTAACTTTTGAAGCTGCCATCTCCTTAGACTGAACCACCCAGTTCTGCTACTTTGGAAGCTTGCACTCTTAATATTAATTTAAGGCATCCAGATCTCAGCATAAATAAGGGAGACAAAAGGACTGCGATCTAGTCTTTCAAAGAGTCATGTGATTGAACTTATTTAGGTAATCACTCATCTCCATGTATATATTCACCTCATAAGGAAATTAATATCCAGATCGCAATTCACTATAAATTTCCAGGTACATATTCACCCCATATTGGGGTAGATCACAATTCACTACCAATCTATCTTAAACTGGTCTGAACTTGTCAATACTCATGATTCCAAAAAAAGTAATCAACAACTGCCGTACCATATAAATCATAATTTAGGAAAAAACCAAATTTTATTTTGCAAGAGATACAAAATTCAAATACCAGAAAATTAAACATTTTTCAGTATCTTACAACAAAGAAAATCATACCTCTGGTGGCGGTCGTCATCTCCCTCTTGCTTGCTCGGAGAGACTCTGCAGTCACAACATATTTAGAACTCATCATAAGAATGCGGTCACATGAAATGAAACATAAAAACATCAAAATTCATGCATAAACTGCCGACATCAAAACTCATCCCAAGTCGATTTTTTTTTAATTTTCTCATTAAGGGTACATTCAATTTGGAATTTTTTGAGACAATTAAACTAGCATATGATTCATTAAAGAGATCCAAAGAGAAGAAAGTGAAGAAGGGTTGGGATTCGATTCGACCTTTGGCGGTGGGTTTCTTGGCGAAGATATTCATCTCCTCGGAACGATTTGGACGACGGCGGATCAAAATTGGGGGAGGGAGAGATGATCGGGAGAAGGGAGCGATCCAAATATCGGCCGCGACGGTCTTTATAAAGATTTAATCAGCACCTTGCGGACGCGAGGAATTAAATGAATCAATGTGGCTAATAAACCTGTTCGGAGTTCCCAAAATCCAGAGAATTCCATACCCGCAAAGCCAACCCACACACCTCGCTCTCCCTAATGTCTGGCCGGCGGGTCCCGCGGACCACGCTATTCCGAGTTAGTCGCGTAAGTGGGTGAACGAGTATCTCTGACGGGTATAGAACTCTGAGTCACTGTCGACGAAAGGGGCGACGGATGTAATACGCCGCGGGAGGACGGAACGCGCCAAGTGTTACGCGGGTGATTTGCTGGATCAGCTGTTTGGTAAATTGCGGCAAACAGCTACAGCATATATGATGTATTTATAATTATGTATACTTAATTTTGATTATTAAGTCTCAGTTTTTTGGGTTTTTTTTTTAGGCTCTGGAACTTGATATCAAAGGTTAAAATTTTTACTGATTAAATTGTTTGATTTGCTTGAAAATTTTATGGGATGATATTTCAAAAATCCAAATTTTGATAGGTGAATATGTTGACTATCATATATCAATATTCTATGTATAAATATTATCAGATGATATTTTAAATTCTAAATTTTTAATTAAAATACTATAAATCAATGTTTTAAGTATAAAAATTTATCAAAGAAGTTTTGGATGCCAAATAAATGGACAGACAAGGAAAACTATTATATGATCAATATTTTAGATATAAATATTTACACTATGATAATTTGAACTCTCACATGCTAATAATTGAATTTGATACAACAATACCATATTAATATCCTAGGCAGAGTTATGGAATGAGTTATGAACACCTTAAGTTTTGATGTGGATTTGATATAAACCCTTAACTAAGTGGATCTATACACCACTTATCAAATTTGGTAAGTGGATATGATACAAACCCTTAATTAAATGGATCTGATATATGATATTTAAACTTTGGTAAATGATATTGTACTATAGGTTAATTTTTGTTGGACTTACGATATAAATGTTATATATTTTTTGGTTAAAAAGTGACTTGTCCTAAGGTGATCTGACCAAATATAATATATAGGTGAAATTGTATACAAATCACTCCGAAGTTAGTGGTTATAATAATTCTAAATTTCTATTTAACATATATTCTTATAAATCTGAAAAAAAATTATCGGTATCTTATTATAGTTAATATTCAACCGAGATAATTGAAACTCCAATTTAAACTAACATGCCTTCAAAATGACAAAAACATAAGATTTTAAAGAATAATAATAAGATGTTAAAAAAATAAGATGGTGTCATATAAATATATATATATATATATGATAAATTTATAAAAAAATAATCTTTTTTATATTTTCTTATAAGGTGTTCCTTTTTCATATTTGTCAAATGGTATTTTCTATTTATCATAACTTTTAAATATTGCTTGACAAGATAATTTATACCATGAACTATAGTGTTTTTGAATAAAATTATAACATTTTTAGCAATAAAATTATATTGCTTGACTAAAACACCTAATATGACCGAGTTAAATGAACTCAAAACCTAATATGAACCACCTCATCTACAAAACTAGAATTTCGAATAAGTATCCTTATTAGTTTAGTAATACTAAAAATTAAATAGAGAGACTTTTATATTAATAATTATATTTTCAAATAGGTTTATAGTGCTTTTGACACTTTCATTAATACATTGTAACTCTATTGAAAAATATTATTACTGTCCCCTCCTTCCTCGCTTACAATCGTTTTTGTCTATATCATTATCTTTAGTTGCTTGTGCCATGGTCAAGGACAAAACGCAATGGGGCGAGTTCGACGGGACAGTCGAGATGAGAGTTAAGGCGACGAGAGCCCATGGACACCTTGGTTATGGTTACAGGTGAGAACGACGCGGATGAAGCGTGCAAAGGCTGGTTCGACAGGAGCCAATGAGATTTGTGGATGTAGGAGCGAATCTGATACAGAAAAGAATAAAATGATCTTTTAACGTAAGATGGAACTGAATGCTATGTGAGAACATGTGAGAACTAATAGCTTTTCTTATATATATATATATTTGAATAATTTATTTTGATAATAAAATCAATTGATGAGTTTATATTCTAATCTGTGTTTGAGAAAAATAATGTAGGATTAATTTCAATCATAGAAAGGCAAATCGATTGAAGTAGAAGAATCAAACGTTGAGCCAGACTTAGAGATCAGGCATTGGGCATTCTCGGTTTTCATGATTTGAGTTTTCTTTTGAATCAAGATTATTTCCTATGATTCCTTCTTCTTGCTATTTACAAAAGAAGAGATTTATCAAAATGATTCATGGTCTTTCGGTATTTATGACTTGATCTTTCATTTTTCATAAAACATTGATATAAATTTTTGCACCATTAAATTCTTCCCTTCTATTTCTTGTTTTGATACTGATAAAGAAAGAGAAGTGCTAGCTTACATATCTCAAGAGAAGTAAAACTTGCTAGCTTACACATCTCAAGAGAAGCAAAATTTGCTTGTCTTCATACTTCAAAGAGAAGTAAAACTTGCTAAGCTTACATATTTCAATAATTTGCTAATTGCATTTTTCTTCTTTTTTGTTGATAACAAAGGGATAGAAGTACTGATGATTTAAAATTTTTAATATTTTGGTATCATGTATGTTATGCCCAAAGTCATAATGATTTAAAATTTCTATGTTCTAGAATTATGCATATTATGATGTACCTTAATGATTTGAAATTATATTTATAATGATGATGCATGCAATAATATGCATATGATGTAAGACTTGACTTCTAAGGTTATCATTTTTTGAATTTAAGTTTATTTCGATATAGCATATAGACGAGGGAGTTTAATTAAAATTCCATCATCAATTTGTTGTCATCATAAAAAAGGGAGAGATTTTTGAATCTCAGATTTTGATGATGAAATCAATTAATGAGTTTATGATATAATTTATATTTGAGAAAAATGATGTAGGACTAGCTTTGATCATGGAAAGACAAATCGATTGAAGTAGAAGAATCAGACGTTAGGTCAGAGTTAGAGATTGAGCATTGGGCCAAAAAAATCGAACATTGTACCAAGAATGGATATTGCGGGAGTCAACATACCGATGGATCGAGTAATATACCGAAGGAAAGCATAATATGTTGGGAGTTCATATAAACTAATGACATTGCGAACAATATAAGATTTATGATTTATAATCGTTAATGTTTTGATCATCATAGTTTAGGTCTTAATTGAGTTAGTTTAGGATATAACCATACTAACTCAATTAAGAGGCCATTGGGCATGAATCAAGACTAATTTGGGTCTATTGGAAGGCCCATTCAGTGATCTATAGTTGGGTCAAGTGATTGTATCGCTAGACTGTTGGGAAATCTATGAGACATCATATACACAGTAGAATAACATAAATATAAATAATAGATTTTTCATAGAAAAAGAGGTTTTTATCATCGTTCAAAAGTTGATGCATAAAAACCCACGAAATCGAAAAACTACGCATTAGTAAATTACCTAAGGAGATCATATATCCTTAAATTCCTACAGATCTATGAGACTGATAAACGAGATCAAGTGTCCTCTCTAGCGGTAATCTACATGACAAGGGTTGTGACAATGCTCCTCAAATTGCTGCTCAAATCTCTTCGTTTTATGTACTATGCAATCAAGAAGGGGCCGGCCCTTCTTGCTGTCCATACTCCGGAGGAGAATAGAATGTGGCTACCAAAAAGACCTAGCCTATGGGCCTTTGCTTCTCTCATATTTATAGAAGTCCATTGTCAACTTAACCTTAATGGATCCCGCCCTAGTTGATATTAGATCTTTATCCAATTACCCAACTCTTTTAGATTAGTGGGTCTCTACCCAATAATATCTTATTAGCCCTTATTTGATCTCATCTATAAGATTCAATAATTCATGGGCTTAATGGATATCTAATAAGATAGGGGCTCCAACGGATATCTCATATTCGAACCTCTACTCGTCGTAATACCTATCATATGAGTGTGATCCTCTAGGCCCATGTTCAGACCTTTAGGGTTTTAACGTAGAAAGAGGAAGAAGTGGAAGAAAAAGATTTGATCTCTTTGAGAGGATCGGCCTCCTTGATCACTTCGAGGGGATCGACCTCCTAGGTTTAGCCAAAAGATTGAATAATTTTTTATTGATTAATTGCTTGATGAAAATGAATAAATGCATCCCTATTTATAGAGTTCCACCTAGAGTCCACCATGTTGGGATCTAGAGCGGCACTAAGAGGAGAGGGGGGGGGGGGTGGGTTGGGGGTGGAGGAGGGGGTGAATTAGTATAGCGGTTAAACACGATAAATTTTGATAATTTGAAAAGTGCTTTTAAAAACTTCATATGAAAGAATAACGTTTCGATTAAAACTGTTTTGATTGCATTGAAAGCGTATATAAGAAGATGAAGAGGAAATCGAGTAAGTAAGGCAGCAAAGTGAAGATGGTTTGTAGTAAAGTAAATTGCAAGAAGTAAAAGCAAACCCATTTATAGTGGTTCGGTCATACGACCTATGTCCACTTCTGATTCCTCTTCTCTTGAGGCCATCGGCTTTTCACTAGCTATCCTCCTTGCAACGGGTGAGGACAAACTCCCTTTTACAGACTCTATTTACAAAGCTTCCTCAACACCTCTCTCAAAGACAACTTTCAAACTTTTGGAGGAGGGATTTCAACTAAGATTAACAGAGTTTTCCCTTAGTTTCTTGCACAATTCTTGTTGTCCCAAGCAAGAATATATGGGGTATTTATAGACCCCAAGATAATTCAAATTTAGAGCCCAAATTTGAATCACTCAAGATTTCAGGGGTACTAGCAGATCACCACCAGTGCTTTTGCCCCCTCTGGTGTACTAAGCGGTACCCTCAAGCTCGCACAATCGACATGGTTAGTATCTGGGTGGAAACTTGTTAGGATCTGAGCGGCACCAAGAGGGGGGGGGAGGTGAATTAGTGTAGCGGATTAAAACTTGTAAACTTGAAACTGATTTCGGAGATAGTTGATTTGTATAAAAATTTTGATCCGACGAAATTTAGCTAAAATGATTGAGTGAATGTAATTGAGAGTAGGGAGAAGAAAACTGAGCAATTTGCAGCTAAGTAAAGAAAAGATGCAGAATATTTAAAACTCACAACCAAAGTGCATAGCAATGTATAGTGGTTCGGTCGAAAGACCTACGTCCACTTCCGAAGCCTCCTCCGTTGAGGCTCCCAACTTCCACTATCAAATCTTTTGAAGGAGAAGGATCAAATACCCCTCTTACAACCTTTTACAAATGGTTCACTCTCTTATATATTTTTCGCAAAGAAAGAGGAAGGTGAATACTTAAGCTATTTGAAACAAGACTTTGTTATAGCTTTGACTTAGTTTTTAACTACTCAAAAGGGTGCTTTCTCAGCTAAGAAAAGAGAGGTATTTATAGGCTCAATTGACTTTAAAAAATGGAGCAAAAAAGAGTCACATCCCAGGTTTACCGAGTACTAATGGTATCATCATTCTCGCAATAACCACTTTGTTGAGTCCTGCTCTATGGTTTGATGGTACCATCGCCTGCCAAGTGGTACCACATGGCGTAATAATCGCAGCTATAGACTCACTGACCTAGGCGATACCACTACTTTGCTTAAGCATTAAAGTCCGCGGTACCACCGCTGATCTAGGGCGGTACCACCACCCAGAACACTTGGGAAGTTATTCTCGGGCGGTGCCACCTCCTGAGTTTGGTGGTGCCAACGCCAGACTGTTCCAGCAAGGTTGAATGGGCCTAACTTCAACCTAAATTAGCCCAAATAAGGCCTAGTTGGCCCCTACTAGGGTTAAACAAGATTATTACATAATCATTATCCTAATTATATGCTAACTATGAAGTTGAAACATAATTCTAAGAAATTTTAAACTGGCAACATCAAGTCTTCTTCTAGTGAGCTTTCTAGTGAACTTCCGACACTCCATCGGATTTCATTTGGCGGACTCCCAACAGGCTCTCAAACTCTGTGCTGAGTTCGATGAGTCTTTGGCAAGCTTTTGAATATTCTTGGTGAGCTCCGCGAACCTCCGATGATCTTTCCGGTGAACTTTTAAAACCTTCGGCAAGTCCCCGATTCTTTCTCGGTTAGTTTTGACAACACTTTCAATGATCTTTTGGACTTTCGATGGACTCTCGAACTCCCAACTACTTGACTCCGGTAATTTTCTTTATGTCTTTAAGCTATTGTAGTTAATACTATACACTTATCTCAATAATATGGATTAGATCAAATAATCCATCAATTGACTTCATCATCAAAATTCGAGATTCAATAATCTCCCCCTTTTTGATGATGACAATCAATTGATGATAGAGTTAATCTTAACTCCCCCTATCAATATGCCATATTATGAGAAAGAAAACACTTGAATTCAATCTCTTTGAATTCAAACCGAAACCGATAAGTTTCATCAATTGAACTTATCATCATGCTTAACAAGCATGTTCTTTCATCTATAAATATGAAATTTCATAATTTTCAAGTCGAATGATAGACATTTATCATTTCCACAAAAGATACTAATTAAAATTTGAAATATAACAAGGATGATATCAATAAAGTGCATAAAATAAAGACATGATATCAAATGAAATAATAGCTTATCATATCAATAAAAAGAACCCAATTTTTTTTAAACATGATATGATATCGATCTCTCAAAAATTTATATTTCAAGCATTTGAGATATATTGCAATACATTGCGATGATAGCAATCAATTTTTGATTACAAAGCATGGCACAAGCAAATAAAAAATGTCAATTCATTTTGGCATTATTCTTCATTTTGGCATTATTCTACTCAATGTGATCAAGTCATCAATTTATTTTCTACATTCTTCTCCCCCTTTGTCATCAACAAAAAGGAGGGGAAGTAGTCATAAGGTATTATATCATTAAAAAAAAATATAAGAGTGGTCATTTATCAAGAATATCAAACACATTTGAGACATGAGGCTTAGAAAATAAAATATGTCATCCGATAAATCCGAAAATGTTTTGATCATCATTTCAAATCATGTTTATGAAGTCCAAAAAATGATCAATCATTATTTATCAAGTTATGAAAGATTCATTCATGAAAGAGGATGCAAGGCTTAAGATGCGATTTTGAAAATCCAAGAATAAGATTATAAAGTGGAAGGATAGATCATTCATCAAAACATCTCATATGAATTAAAAGATAAAATCCATGAGAAAGAGATGTTAAAGCTTCAACTTGGCATTTATGAATTCATGAAGTGAAACATATCAACATAAAAAATTTCATAGAAAGATTCAACTTAGCATTCTCATAGAAAACATGAGGCGAAGGATATTAAGTCTTAAAACCTCGAATTGTAGAAATTAACAATAAAAATCCAAGATTAACAATATAGAGCTTAATTTTTAAAGCAAAATTCATGATATTAATTTATGCATATGTTAAGTTTCATATGAAATGTAAGATACGAGATTTCTTTAGTCATGCTTAAAGGAGTTGGAGAGCATAAAATCAATTTTACTACATCATTAAGATCCATCTTTTAAAGGAGGAAAGCAACATCATGATATCAAATCATCCAAAACTTTTACAACATCATGAAGGCTTTAAAAATATTATGATTGAAAATGATAGCTTTATTAAAATATTACAATCGAAGGATAAAAATAAGAACTCCGCTCAAAAGATGATATTGTAAAAATGTCATCCGAAAACAAGAAGATAATATCAAGATGAGACAATGAAAGCCGAAGTTAAAAAATTTTAAAAAAAGAATATATAACATCTTTATGTATTAGGATAATTTAACATATCTAATTCTCTTCTAATGAAGTCAAATTGTTCTTCATTTAGGGGTTTTATGAAAATATCCACTAATTGATGTTTTGTATCAATAAATTCTAGAATGACATCATTATTATTGACATGATCTCATATAAAATGATGCCTAATGTCAATGTGCTTAGTTCTAGAGTGTTGAATGAGATTCTTGGTTAAACAAATAGCACTTGTATTATTACATTTTATGGGAATATTCTTTAAATGAATTCCATAGTCTTCTAAAGTATTTTTTTATCTAAACAACTTGTGCATAACATGCACTAGCGGCTATGTATTTGGCTTTCGTTGTGGATAGTACAACCGAATTTTATTCTTAGAAGTCTAAGAAACAAGTGCATGTCCTAAAAATTGGCATATTCTGGATATGCTTTTTCTATCTATTCTACATCCGTCAAAATCCGCATTCGCATAGGCTTTTAAATCAAAGTCATCGAATTTTGGATACCATAATCCTAAGTTAGGAGTGCCTTTAAGATATCTAAGGATTCTTTTAACAGCTTTAAGATGAGACAACTTAGGATTAGCTTGAAATCTTGCATAAAGTCTTACACTAAACATGATATCCGGTCTAGTTGCGGTGAGGTAAAGTAAACTACCTATCATTCCCCTATATGTTTTTTGATCAAAATTTTCTCCATTTTCATCTATGTCTAACTTAGTGGAAGTACTCATAGGAGTGTTTATAGCTTTTGAACCATCCATGTTAAATCGTTTTAACAATTCTAATGTATATTTAGATTGATTAAGAAATATACCTTTACTAAGTTGTTTAATTTGCAATCCTAGAAAGAAGGTTAGTTCACCCATTAGACTCATTTCAAATTTATGACTTATACACTTGGCGAATGATTCACATAATGATTCATCAGTAGAACTAAAAATAATGTCATCAACATAAATTTGAACAACAAGAAAATTATTTTTAAAATATTTAATAAATAATATAATATCAACCTTGTCTTTAGTAAAATTATTTAAAATTAGAAATGAGCTAAGTTTCTCATACCAAACCCTTGGGGCTTGTTTTAAACCATAGAGAGCCTTAGTCAATTTAAACACATGGTTAGGAAAAGAAGAGTTTTCAAAATCAGGAGGTTGTTTAACAAATACTTCTTCAAAAATAAAGCCATTTAAGAAAGCACTTTTGACATCCATTTGAAATAATTTAAAATTATTACTACTAGCATAGGCAAGGAGCATCCTAATGGCTTCTAACCTTGCCACAGGAGCGAAGGTCTCTTCGTAATCGATACCTTCTTTTTGATTGAAACCTTTGGCCACTAATCTAGCCTTATTTCTAATCATGATATCACATTCATCTTGCTTGTTTCTAAAGACTCATTTAGTACCAATAACTAAATAGTCACTAGGTCTAGGAATAAGCTTCCATACCATATTCCTTTTAAATTGATTCAATTCTTCTTACATTGCGATAACCCAAGAATCATTTTTCAAGGCATCGTCAATGCACTTAGGTTCAATTTGAGAAAGAAAAGCGGCATGGGCACAAAAATTTTTAAAAGAGGAACGAGTTTGAACCCTTTTTGATGTTTTCCTATAATTAGCTCCTTAGGATGGGCATCTATATACTTTCATTCATTAGGTAAGGAAAATTCGAAAGAAGATGCATCCAAGTTACAATTTTGTTGAGGAGAGGGTTCATTCAAATTTAAACCATCAAAACCAAGATCATCATCAAAATTATTTTTCTTAAGTTTGAAAACTTCATTAAAAACTACATGAATAGACTCTTCTATAACTAAAGTTATTTTGTTAAAAACACGAAAAGCTTTAGAAATGGAAGAGTAACTAAGAAAGATGCCTTCATCGAATTTAGCATCAAATTTTCTTAAGGCATCCTTTTTATTCAAGATAAAACATTTGCAACTAAAAACCTTAAAGTAAGAAACATTAGGTTTTTTCTTATTCCATAATTCGTATAGAGTCTTGGATAGAAAAGGTCTTACTAGAACTCTATTCATGACATAGCAAGTCGTATTAATGGCTTCGGCCCAAAAATATTTGGGTAAGCTATATTCATTTAACAAGGTTCTTGTTATTTCTTGTAAATTTCTATTCTTTCTTTCTACTACTCCATTTTGTTGAAGATTCCTCGGAGTAGAGAAGTTGTGGTTATATCCATTAGATTCATAAAAAGTTTAGAAGTCATGGTTTTGAAATTCTCCACCATGATTACTCTGAATCAATAAAATCATGAAACCCTTTTCATTTTGAGTAAGTTTACAAAATTTAGAAAAACATTTAAAGTAATCACTTTTGTGAGCCAAAAAATAGGTTCAAGTATATCTACTATAGTCATCTACAATGATAAATGCATATTTGCTATCTCCTAGACTTGTTGTGTTAATTGGTCCAAATAAATCCATATGGATCAATTGTAATGGTCTAGAGGTGCTTATTTGATTCTTTGATTTGAAGCTAGTTTTTATTTGTTTTCCTAGTTGACATGCATCACATACTTTGTCCTTGACAAACTTGATATTAGGAATTCCTCGTACTAATTCTCTAGATGAAATTTTAGATATTAGTTTCATGCTTGCATGGCCTAATCTCCTATGCTAAAGCTAAGCATCATCATCATTTAAAATGAAAAAGCATATTCATTACTAAGTTCTTCAATATTAATGGTGTAGACATTATTTTGTTTTAACGCAATTATGGATATATTGTTGTTTGATTTTTCAATGATGCAAGCATTAGATTCAAATATAATAATATAAACTTTATCGCATAATTGACTAATGTTCAAAAGATTATGTTTTAATCCATCAACTAGTAACACATCATCAATTGAAAAACTTGATTTGTTACTTATGGTTCCTTTGCCAATGATTTTACCCTTGTTGTCTCCGAAGGTGACATACCCTTCTTCTTTGCTCGTGAGCATAGAGAATTGAGATGGATCTCTGGTCATGTGCCTTGAGCATCCACTATCAAGATACCATCTCTTGCTCCTAGCTTGTGATGGTGAGTTTGTCTACAAAAGAGGATAGTTTTTAGTTACTCATTTGATTTTGGGTACCTCAAAAATTGATCTACTAACTTTGTCATTTAGCATTGAATTATTTATGATTTCTTTAGGAACCCATATCAATTTATGTGGACTAATTTTCTTAAATGGACATTTGTGAACAACATGTCTAGATTTACAACAAAAATTGTATTTCAAATGAGGTGATACATGTAATGTGGGTCCTTTAATGAAGGTGGTTTTGGTTCGGTGAGATCCACCCATGAATCTAATTCTATTTCTTTTTACGATGTGACCCTTGTTTGCAAGGATCATGTCCAAGCCCTTGCTACCAACCTTAAACTTGTTTAGGGTCTCCTTGAGTAGCAAGTTCTCATTTTTCATTGCTTCTAAGTGTTCACACTTAGAGCATGGGGGTAAGAAAGGAGTATTAAGTTTAAGACATTCAAGTTTATCTAATAAGAAAGCATACTCCTTTTTTAATAAATGAAACTTTTTAGTAATAGTTCTACATTCATCAGATAATTTATGAAAAGCGATAGAAAGTTCGTCGAAAGATAAAAGTTTCATTAATTAAATAACATACCTATTCTCCTAAAGCTATTAGCGCAAAGTTGGCCTCCTCTTTGTTCCTTGCTTCTTCATTCTCGAAGTCACTTGAGTCGTCCCATGTCGCCTTTAAAGCTTTCTTCTTCTTCGGTTGCTTCTTCTTGGCTTGAGGGTATTCATTTTTGAAGTGCCCCGGCTTCTTATATTCGTAACATATGACTTGGTCCTTTTTTGGTTCAAGTTCGTTTTTAGTATCATTTTTAAATTTATTCCTTCTTATGAATTTTTTAAATTTTTGAGTCAAGAGTGCAATGTCATCGTCACTGTCCTCATCACTTGATGTTCTTTTTAAGTGGTCTTCTTATGTTCTTAATGACATATCCTTCCTGTTCTTTGGAAGAGGGTTCTCGAGCTCTTTATGAGTATGACATGTCATTTCGTAGGTCATTAAAGACCCAATGAGTTCTTCAAGAGAAAAAGTTTTAAGGTCCTTAGTTTCTTGAATGGCTGCAACTTTTGGATCCTAATTCTTTGGAAGGGATCTTAAAATTTTAGTTGCAAGTTCAAAATTTGAAAAATCTTTACCAAGTGCTTTGAGTCTATTGATGACATCCATGAAGCGGGTGTACATGTCTCCGATGGACTCACTTATTTTTATTCGAAAAAGTTCATAAGAACGCACAAGAATATTGATTTTGGACTCTTTCACTCGGTTAGTGCCTTCATGAGTGATCTCAAGAGTATGCCAAATATCAAAAGCCGATTCACAAATCGAAATACGATTAAACTCATTTTTGTCAAGTGCACAAAATAAGGCATTCATAGCCTTTGCATTTAAAGCAAAAACCTTCTTTTCTGATTCATTCCATTCGCTCATCGAAAGAGAAGATTTTTGAAATCCATTTTCAATGATATCCCAAAGTTCAAAGTCCATGGAAATAATAAAGATCTTCATACGAGTCTTCTAATATGCGTAATCCGTCCCATTGAACATGAGTGGACGTGTAATTGAATGACCCTCTTGTATGTCGGAATAAGCAATCTCTCTTAGATTTTAAATCAGATGAGAGTGACCAGGCTCTGATACCAATTGTTAGGATCCGAAAGCGATTACTAAGAGGGGGAATTAGTGTAGCAGATTAAAACTCGTAAACTTGAAACCAATTTCGGAGATAGTTGATTCGTATGAAAATTTTGATCCGACAAAATTTAGCTAAAATGATTGAGTGACTGCAATTGAGAGTTGGGAGAAGAAAATTGAGCGATTTGCAGCTAAGTAAAGAAAAGATGCAGAATATTTAAAACTCACAACTAAAGTGCACAGCGATGTATAGTGATTCGGTCGAAAGATCTACGTCCACTTCCGAAGCCTCCTCCGATGAGGCTCCCAACTTCTACTATCAAATCTCTTGAAGGGGAAGGATCAAATACCCCTCTTACAACCTTTCACAAATGGTTCACTCTCTTACATATTTTTCACAAAGAAAGAGGGAGGTGAACACTTAAGCTATTTGAAACAAGACTTTGCTATAGCATTGACTTAATTTTCAACTACTCAAAAGGATGCTTTCTCAGCTGAGAAAAGAGGGGTATTTATAGGCTCAATTGGCTTTTAAAAATGGAGCCAAAATGAGTTAGATCCCGGGTTTACTAGGTACTGGCGGTACCACCGCCTGATAGAGTCCTCGGGCTCTGTGGTCTGGCGGTATCACGGCTAGCAGGTAATAACTGTTAACTGTACTACCACTGACCTTGGGCGATACCACCGTCTGCCAGGCATTAAAGTCGATGGTACCATCGCTGACTTAGGGCGGTACCACTGCTTAGAACACTTGGGAAGTTGTTCTCGAGGCGGTGCCACCGCTTGGGTCTAGCGGTGTCATCGCTAGACTATTCCAGCAAGGTTGAATGAGCCCTAACTGTTGGGAAATCCTTAAGAGGAATGACATCATATGCGCAGCGGAAGAACAGAAAACAAAATCCCAGATTTCCCGTAGAAAGTTTCCGTCATCGTGCGAAGATCGGTGCGTCAAAAATAAATCCGCAAAACTACACATATAAAAGATGATACCTAGGGAGATCGTATATCCCTAAATTCCTACAGATCTGTGGGAGAGGATGAAGGAGGTCAAGCGTCCTCCTCTCTAGCGGTATCCACACGGCAGGGATTGCGACGATGCACCTCTCTCTCTGGGGAGAGGAGAACAGGAGGTGGCTACTAAAAGAAACCCTCAGCCTATAAAGCTTTGGTTCCCTCCTATTTATAGAGGCCCCCTGAAAACCCTAATGGATCTTTTGCCCTATTTGGTATTGGATCTCTATCCAATTACCCAAGCCTCTTGGATTAGTGAGTCTCTACCCAATAATCTCTTATTAGCAATTATTGGATCTCATCTCAGGATCCAATAATTTAGGGGCTTAATGGATATCCAATATGATAGGGGTTTCAATGGATATCTCATATCCGAACCTCTACTCATCGTAACACCTACCATATGTGTGTGACCCTCTAGGTCCAATATCGAGCTGGCCATGAGTCATACTTGTCAGAACTCCTTCTGACTTAGTAAATTATTATCTCTATAATAATTCATCCAACTCATCGACTACGGATGTATAAGGCCACTACGGCGCGACCTCTAGACGATACAGGGGAATCTAATCCTTTGGACCTATCTATCCTCAGTTACCATGTATCTATAGTCCCTCATCCATCCAATATCCTAGAGACCCTATACCGAGCACGGTGCTGTCAGGCCCATACGGTCTCTCCTCGAGTCTTGCTCTTGTCGGATTCTCTCGGAGAACTCTTTCTCTCACAATCCGAATAACCTTGGCCAAGGATTTGTTCGAGCAAAAACATATGGGATATTACTCTCATGATACCGAGAGTGGATGATCCTCTATTAACATTCAATAGCCCTTGTAAGGTTGGCTACCACTCCCAATAACCAACTGTACTAGATCTAGAACTTTCTAAATCTATAAGTCCGGTATCAAAGAGTGGAGTACTCATATAGGACATCATTGGTGTCTCAAGTCTAAGAACCAGATACAATATTGGGACTACAAAATCGTTGTCTGACGTGAGGTATCAATAACCATCCAGCATTTCGTAGGCGGATTAATTAGTAAACTCATTCCCCAATGAGCACCTGCACTATACCCTTAATGTCCCCACACGAGTGATAGCACTTGTAACACGCTGTGTCAATCTCTTTGCTTATGATTATTGGCATTATCTCACATTATCTAGATGTATATTGTGATGTCCTTGGATTTGTGCAATGGGAATTGGATTGTGATGAGATCACGATAATGAGACCGATTCACCTTTAAACACAGACCCTAAATTATCCTAGTCATAGGTTACTCGAGAAGGACATCGAGATAACTGGATAGACTGATGTACTGTATACCCATTCATATGATGGAGGTAGCTGGTCTTATAGCTACTCGTGTGGGGACACTAAGGGTACAGTGCAGGTGCTCATTGGAGAATGAGTTCGCTGATTGATCCGCCTACGGAATGTTGGATAATTATTGATACCTCATGTCAGACAGCGATTTCGTAGTCCCAGTAGTGTTTCTGGTGACTTGAGACACCAAGGATATCCTGTGAGTACTCCACTCTTTGATACCGGACTTATAGGTTTGGAAAGCTCTATATCTAGTACAACTGGTCATTGGAAGTGGTAGCCAATCTTACGAGGGCTATTGAGTGTCAATAGAGGATCATCCGCTCTCGGTATCATGAGAGCAATATCCCATGTGTTCTTGTTCGAACAAATCCTTGGCCAAGGTTATTCGGATTGAGAGAGAAAGAGTTCTCCGGGAGAATCTGATAAGATCAAGACTCGAGGAGAGACCGTATGGGCCTGACAGCACCATGCCTTGTATAGGGTCTCTGGGATTTTAGATGGATGAGAGATTATAGATACATGGTAACTGAGGACAGATAGGTCCAAAGGATTGGATTCCCCTGTATCGTTTGGGGGCCGTGGCGTAGCGGCCTGGTACGTCCACAATCGATGAGTTGGGTGAATTATTATAGAGATAATAATTCACTATATCAGAAGGAGTTCTGACAAGTATAACTCACGGCCAGCTCGATATTAGGCCTAAAGGGTCACACACATATGGTAGGTGTTGCGACGAGTAGAGGTTCGGATATGAGATATCCATTGAACCCCTATCTTATTGGATATCCATTAAGCCCCTGAATGATTGGATCCTGAGATGAGATCCAATAATTGCTAATAAGAGATTATTGGGTAGAGTAGAAACCCACTAATCCAAAAGGCTTGGGTAATTGGATGAAGATCCAATACCCAATAGGGTAAAAGATCCATTAGGATTTTTCAGGGGGCCTCTATAAATAGGAGGGAACCAGAGTTCTATAGGCTGAGGGTTTCTTTTGGTAGCCACCTCCTATTCGCCTCTCCCTAGAGAGAGAGGTGCATCATCGCAATCCTTACTGTGTGGATATCGCTAAAGAGGACACTTGACTTCCTTCATCCTCTCCCACGAGATCCAGAGGATTTGGGATACGATCTCCTAGGTATCTTCTTTACGCGTAGAGATTTTGCGGATTTATTTTTGACGCACCGATCTTCGCATGATGACGGAAACTTTTTACGAAAAATCTGGGGTTTTGTTTTTCTGTTCTTCCGCTGCGCATGTGATGTCGCTCCCCCATGAAGGATTTTCTAATAATAGCTAGCTAATGCATGCACTGTATGTGTAATAGGTTCAACATCTTTATCAGAATCCATACCTTCATGATCAGAGTCAACGTTGTCAGCTTTCGGTTCCTCCTTAATTGGTTCAATCGTCAGAAGTTGCCCTTGTTTACATTGGTCCTCCTTACTAAGTGGCTCGTTGATAATTTGTTTGCGGTCACTTCTGTTTCGATGATTTTTCCACCTGATTTTTTTCTCATGTAGACATGCAAATGAAATTACAACTATCATAGTGCGGGGCTGTCGAGCCTTAACTTCACATCTGATATCTGGATTAAGCCGTTCAATAAAGATGTCCACTAGTTATCGTTCAGACCAATCAGTGGTTTGATTTGACCATCGTTCGAATCTGCCCTTATATTTTAACACTGTAGAAGTTTGACGAATTTTAGCGAGTTGTCCATCTTGTTGAAACTTACTAAAGTTCTCCAGTAGGCTTTTTTGAATTCATTATGGGTCTCTTGCAACCGGTTCTCAATTCTAATTTCTAATGCTTCAATTTGGGCCTTAACTGAGTTGTCAATAGCCATTCCCTGTTTCTATTATTGTGTGGGGTGAGAGCACTATAGGACGGAAAGCGACGGTGTTAGTGTAATCTGGTGGCAACCAGCGGTTGCGACAAGATGTAAAGCAAGAGGGAGGCAGCGATGGGATGCAGCTGTGACGGTTGTTGTTGATGTCGGTAGCGAAGAGGGAAGGAAACAACAACGGCTATGGTGGCTGTGGTTGTGATGGTCACTACGGACACGACTACGACGGTTGCTGTCGATGCCACCTACAAAGAGGGGATGAAATGCCAGTGGTTGTGGCTACTACAGCTGCGAGATGGAAAATTTTTGTCGCTACATGCTGCTTGCGGTATTGCTGCGAGTGTCGAGGGCTGGATGGTGGCAACGTCGATATTACTGTAGGTGCTGTGATGCAAAGAGGCGATCGTCGAGCAACCGAGGTTGAGATTGTGGTGGTGCGATTCAAAAAAAGTTGGAAGGCAGAGTTCACGGGAAGAAGGTAGCAGCGTCATGGCAGCGTCGTGGGGAGAAGGCAGCAGCGTCATGGGAAGAAGGCAGCAGCATCGTGGGAAATCAGCACCAGTTGTGGGCGGGTGCAGCAGTCATTGCGATTGAGGAGTTTGCGGTGGTAGCCAGCACTTGTAGCGATCGTGGGAAAGCTCTGTTTCGCTACATAACAGGGTTGTTGGAAGCAGCGATTGTTGCTATCGAGGTTGGTGGCTGCGATAGTGATGGTCGTGGGAGGGAAAGAGTAGGACCAATGATGGTTGCTGGTCGGAGAGTGCCAGGGCTGAGATCGATGGTGCTGCCTTGTTTCTATCACATCGCACACTGGCTGCGGTGGTTGAGGAAGCAGTGACGATTGCGGTGGTAGAGAACAAGGCTGCGGAGTTTGCTGTCACAATTGGCAGTGAGAAGGGGAGGAACTGACGGTTGTGGCGGTTGCGATTGTGACTCAAGAGGAGGTAGCGAAGAGTACCAGGGCTGAGATCGACGATGCTGCCATGTTTTTACCACACCACACGCTGGCTACGATAGTTGAGGAAGCAGCGACGACAATGGTTGTTGGCAGTAGCTGTGGTGGAGGGGAGACAGTGATTACGTGGCCGTGGTGGCTGTGACCCAAGAGGAGGCAGTGAAGAACGCCGAGGCTGACATCAGCGATGCTGCCCTATTTATGTCACACCACACATTGGCTATGGCGATTAAGGAAGCAACGGCAGTGATGGTTGTTGGTAGCGGCAGTGGTGGAGAGGCGCAGGGGCTGCGGGTGGATACCGAGGTCGATGGTTGTGTTCTTTTGCCCTTTTTCTTTCCTGTGTTCTTCTACTCTGTTTCACCATAGAACAGGGGCAGCTACGATTATAGATTGCTACGGCTGAGGTAGCGAGGGGAAAGAGCACTGGGGGCTGGATGGTAGCGACGTCGTGGGGAGTCACCGCGAGGAAGGGGAATTAGAGCAACGGTAGCAGCGGATACTGAGGTCAATGGTTGCGTTCTTTTGCCCTATTTTGCCATAGAACAGGGTTGACTACGGCTGAGGCAGCGAGGGGGAAGAGATCGCTGGCCGAGGGAGATAGCGACGGTGATGGGTCACAGTTGAGAAGCAAGGGAGAGATCGCTGGCCGGGGCAGCGACAATGATGGTAGCAGCTGGGGCAACGACGGGTGACGGTGAAGTAGTGGCTTCAATCTTTATATGGCTGTAGGCTTTAGTTATTGCCGAGGTCAGTGGCTACGATGGCGATGGTCGTGGAGAGAAAGAGTAGGGGTGACGGGATAGTCGCTGACAGCAGCGATGGTAGAGAGAGGGCGTGAAATCGGGGAAGAGAAGGGCTTGATCTTTGCGTAAGCAAGTTTCAATGCTTCGCCGATTTCCTGGCTACGATGGTAATGGTCACGGAGGGGGGGGGGGTGGCGGAGAGGGGAGGGGGAGGTGGGAGGGGTGGGTGGAGAGGAAGGAGCAGGGGAGAGATCGCTGGCCAGGGCAGCGACCGGTGACGGTGAAGCAGCGGCTTCAATCTATGCGTGGCTATAGGCTTTTTTTTTTGCTATAGCGAAGTTACAGCAAGAACGTCAAGGATCAATGCTCTGATACCAAATGTTAAGACCCTTTAGGGTTTTAACATAAAAGAGGAAGAAGCGGAAGAAAAAGATTTGATCTCTTTAAGGGGATCGGCGTCCTTGATCACTTCAAGGGGATCGGCCTCCTAGGTTTAGCCAAAAGACTGAATAATTTTTTATTGATTAATTACTTGATGAAAATGAACAAATATATCCCTATTTATAGAGTTCCACCTAGAGTCCACCAGGATTTGGACTCTTATAAATAAATATTAAAAAATCACTATATGACTCCCTACGAACTAAATAACTCCATAAATATTATTTAAAGCTTAGAAAATAAAAGGATCGTAACAACCCAATATCGAGCTAGTTGTGAGTTATACTTGTCAGAACTCCTTATGACTCAATGAATTATTATCTCTATAATAATTCACAAGACTCATCGATTATGGACATACTAGGCCATTACGCCATAACCCCGAGACGATACAGGGGAATCTAATCCTTTAGACTTATTTATCCTCAGTTACCATATACCTATAGCCCTTCATCCATCTAATATCCTAGAGACCTTATACCGGGCATGGTATTATCAACCCCATGCGGTCTCTCCTCGAGCTTCGCTCTAATCAGATTCTTTTGGAAAGCTCTTTCTCTCTCAAACCAAACGACATTGGCTGAGGATTTATCTAAGCAAGAACACATGATATATTCCTCTCATGATATCGAGAATGGATGATCCTCTATGACACTCAATATAAGGTTAGTTGCCACTCCCAAAGACCGGTTGTACTAAGATCTAGAACTCCTAAACCTGTAAGTCTAGTATCAAAGAGTGGAGTACTCATACAGGACATCCTTGGTGTCTCAAGTCTAAGGACCAGATACACTACTGGGACTATAGAATTACTGTCTGACAATAAGGTATTATCAAGCATCTAGCATTCCATGAGTGGATTAATCAGTAAACTCATTCTCCAATAAGCACTTTGTTAGTTGTAAGTGCCCTACAAGCCAATCACATGTGTAATAACACCTATAACTCACTATATTAATCTCTTTACTTATGATTATTGAAATTTTATTACATTATCTGGATGTATATTATGAGGCCCTTGGATTTGTGCAATGAGAATCAGATCATGATGAGATCATAATAATGAGACTGATTCATCTTTAAACATAAATCCTAAATAATCTCATTCATAGGTTACTCGAGAGGGACATCGAGATAACCAGACAGACCAGTGTGTTGTATATTTGTCCATATGATAGAGGTGGCTGGTCTCATAGCTACTCATGTGGGTACACTAAGGATATAGTAAGGTACTCATTAGAGAATTAGTTCACTGATTGATTCGCTTATGGAATGCTGGATGGTTAATGATACATGTTGTCAAGCAGCGGTTTTATAGTCTTAGTAGTGTATCTGATCCTTAGACTTGAGACACCAAGGATGTCCTATATAAGTACTCCATTCTTTAATACTAGACTTATAGATTTAGAAGTTTAAAATCTAATACAACCGGTTATTAAGAGTGACAACCAACCTTATGAGGGCTATTGAGTATCAATAGAGGATCATCCACTCTTAGTATCATAAGAGAATATTTCATGCATTCTTGCTCAGAAAAATCCCTAGCTAGGGTCATTCAGATTGAGAGAGAAAGAGTTCTCCGAGAGAATCCGATTAGAGCGGGACTCAAGTGGAAATCGTATAGGTTTGATAATACCACGTCCGATATACGGTCTCTGAAAAATAAGAAGAATGAGTGACTATAGGTATATAGTAACTAAGAACAGATAGGTCTAAAGGATTGGATTCTACTATATCATTTGGGGACTACGGCTCAGTGGCCTAATACGTTCGCAGATGATAAGTTGAGTAAATTATTATAGAGATAATAATTCTTTGAGTCAAAAAGAGTTTTGACAAGAATAACTCACGACCAGCTCGATATTGGGCCTAGAGGGTCACATACATATGGTAGGTGTTATGATGTTAAAACATGATAAAAATAATATCGTCAACCTATATTATAAACATAAACCTTCATGCACATTAAGTAACACAGGATAATATATAAAATATTACAAGATGAATATGAAATTCAATTGCTTAATCACGAATATCGACACAGATATAACTTACATATATGATGATAGTTAGAATAATATTTACTTTAATAACAAAGGTACAATAATAAGAAGAGATGATAACGAGAAAATTACCTTAGGAAAAATAACGATCGATGGCAAATGGGCAGACGATCCATTACCAATGGAAGAGAAACGAAAAGAAATATAGAGAAGTGATAAAAAGAAGAGGTGACAGGTGAGAGAGAAGATGAAGAGTATATATGGGAGAGGAGGGGTAGAAAGAGAACAATGGTGGAGGAAGATGAGCATGTGAAGGGCAGAGATGGCGAGAAGACGAGAGGGTGACGAAATGAGAGTGATCAAATGACAAATATTATGTTATTTCTCATTGTAATATAGTTTAAAATTAACATAAATACCATCGAAAACAAACAACTAGAAAGATCCGGAATTTAAATAATATTAGTTATAGTATAAAGGTCAATTGGTTTATTTTGGTTTTTAAGGTAACCCATTGAATGCATGAATAATTGGTCATGCTAGGTTTTTCTAGTCCAGCCATTTGTTTCCCTGATTTGACAATTGCCATAAGTAGATGATTAATGAGAAAGAAATTACACTTTTTCTTGGGAATTGTTCAAATCTTATCATATCATTATCATTGGTGGAATTCATTTATAATAGTAAGCATCACGAAGTCTTAAAATGATCCAATAAAATTTTATATGACAGAAATTATGAGTCATCAATATGTTGAGATGATGTTAGTGGAAGAAAAATTTTTGGACTTCATACAATTAAGAAAATAATTAAAAAATTTAGTTGATTAAAAAATCTTTATTTTCAATCATGCAAACAAAAGTGATACGTTGATCGTGAGAAATATGGTATGGTATTCCCAGTTGAAGATCATATATTTCTTTAGAATTTCTCTAGACAAAGTATCAAGTGATTTAAAATATAAGACAAATCGATATTTAGATTTATTAAATCATTCAATGTTTTCAAAAAGGATTGGAGATGCAACTTATACGTCTATACTTTGATTTGAGTCATGATATATTTCATGTTTTCTTCTTTAAAAAAAATCAGATTTTTTTTGTATAATTAAAATTATAGCATTATTAATTGGAAAGCGATATGTCTTATGAGGAATGAAATATTATAGTATTGTTTAATTAATGAAGACTTAATATGATTAATTATTTTGTATGTTGAAGTTCGATACATATGTCAAGTTTAGAAGGAAAGGATGGAACATCCAAGTTTTATTTGATAATCTAAATGTATATTATAAATCGTTATAAGGACTAAAATATATAAATATAAACAACGCACTCTTACCATGTGAGCGGAGAAGAGAAAGTGAGGGATAGAAGAAGAAAAACAAAAGTATTGAAGGTATATTTTATTGCAAATTTGTTTTTATGAAAATAATAAAATCGAATGTAAAAAACACTTGATTCGGCATAGTTTTGAAATTTTGAGTTCTTTTACTGATAAGAATATTGTATAGTACTAGAGATTAATTAATTTTGATATTTAATCATGTTGATAAAGTTACATAATTAGTAAATTCATCATTAAAGGAAAAGAAAAAATATGGAAAAAAGAAAAAAAAGTTGTCGTGATAAAGAGATTGAAGGGATTAAAGAAACACAAAAATAAACATGAATTATATGCATAAGGAGATTAGATAGAGCATTTAAGGACCATTGGTTAATTAATTTTGACTTTCCATTTTTAATATGATCTTACATGAAATTAGATAATAAATTTAATTCTCGATCAAAGAAAGATGTTCTTACATTGAAGGTGACGGAGGAAATGTAAAAGAATAAAAGAAAGAGAAAACATAGAATATGTTACTTATATTTGTTTTGTATTTAATTATCAATAGAATTTTAAATTTTTATATTGATTTGTGCTATCCGAGTGATCAAGGAAAAGGATGTATGAGAATTATATATTTGTATCAAATATTTATAACAAAAAATAAGTATATGATGATTTCATCGGGTCTATTTATAAACTAACAATATATGTTTTCAATCAATGTATATGTGTGCAATTTGTAG
The DNA here is from genome assembly GCA_024322285.1 of Musa beccarii. Lineage (NCBI taxonomy): Eukaryota > Viridiplantae > Streptophyta > Magnoliopsida > Zingiberales > Musaceae > Musa > Musa beccarii. The sequence goes on from CM044397.1 coordinate 31,978,490, forward strand.
AAGTATATAGGGTACACAATTATTTGTTAGTTTGTAGATTGTTTTATTATTTAAAAAATACTATAAAATAATATGTTTATTTGTAATCAATAATCAATTATGATTCATATTTGACAAATGAAATTGTTCTAAGTCGATAGTAGTATTTTTTTTAATGTTGTATTCGTTCAAATATATTAAAATATATATTATTAGTTTTAATAGTTATATGATTTCATTAGATATAAGATGATGACGATCAACTGCTCAAAACTTATGTTCCCTAGAATTGTAGCTTCCAAGATGATACATAAAACTTGTTAAATTGGATATCAATTCAATCCACCATTCCCGTTGTCCCCAAGGGTTTAAATTTTAAACTCATAGGACTGTTCATCCAAGTCTATCCGTCGCTACTATTCATCTTAACTCAATCAAACCCATAACCTTATTAGGTCAATCTTCTTTTTTTTATTTTGTCTTAAATGTATTCAGATTAAATTTTATCCTCTGATCTCTAAATATATATCATACCAAAATTTAAACCACAAACCAAAAACTTAATCAGTTGATAATGACGCTATTCTCTTAATTAATCTCCCTTCATCTCACATACATAAATATTTCAAACACAATGGCACCATATACGGTTCATTTTCATATTATATATAGCATAAAAGTTGAATGCTTCAGTTATTCGGGACACCAACAATACTCACAAGGTTCATAAATTATCGACACAATACCTCACGAAAGAAGAGGTTGTTTCCATGTTGAGCAGAGGCCAAGAATAGGATAGTGCAATGGCAAACCAATAATCGTATGTATCCTTCTCAACCGCAAGCGTATGTAAATAGCAAGTGGTTATTAATTTGGTGGTCAAAAATTGCCTAATACATCTGTACAAGTTGATTACATGGGAAGAAACCTCTTGCGTGCCCTCACTATAAATGGTTGTTTAATTCAGAATATTGGCATGCACACACAAGCGCTGATTCAAAGAATACATCGATCGAGGAGAAGACTCTTGATAATGGATTTAGAATTAAGTATTATTGTGATTAGCTTATTGTTCTTCATCTTAAGTGGTGCGGGTGCAGACATGGATGTCGGTGTTTACAATGTGAAGGAATACGGAGCAGCAGGAGATGGCCAAACCGACAGCACAAAGGTAACTTCTCATGTTTAGTATAGGTTATTACTACAACCAATAGCCTTTGTCTTCGAACCTATAAATTTAAACATCTTCATGAACATGAATTGTAATAGTCCGAGTGGAACAAAGGACGAACATAAGAAACGTTTTGTGTTTGTTATCATGACAACTCCATACTTACGGTTGTAACAATTATGGATATGATAGGCTTTCGAAGCGGCATGGTGTGCGGCATGCGCTGTGGAAGGGACGGCGACGATAGTGATCCCAGAGGGAGCATACCTGCTCGGTCCAATAATCTTTAAAGGGCCTTGCAAAGGCAAAATGGTGATGCAATTGAAAGGGCAACTACTGGCATCCACCCATCTCGAAGCTTACACACAAAACTGAATCGATTTTCAGTACATTAATGGATTAGTAATCTCAGGTGATGGAACATTCCATGGACAAGGAGCTTCTGCGTGGCCTTGCAATCAATGCCCCAAGACACGTAAATGCAAACTCCTATCCGTGGTATTCTAGCCCAGTCTTCCTTGCTCTAACCATGCAAAATTTAACACAAATTCACTCTCACTTTGAATTGCACTGACAATCGTTGCAATACTGTATAGAGCTTGGTGTTCAGTTTCGTGACGAACGCAACCATCAGCGGCATTTCTTCTGTCGACAGCAAGTTATTCCACTTGCAAATCTTTGAATCAAGAGACATTACCCTTGATTCCATCAGAATCAGTGCTCCTGGAGACAGCCCTAACACTGATGGCATTCACATCGCCGACTCGACCAATATCCAGGTTGCCAACTCGGTCATCGGCACCGGTGATGACTGCATCTCCATCGGCCCAGGTAGCACCAATTTGACCATCTTTAATGTGTTATGCGGTCCCGGCCACGGCATCAGCGTCGGTAGTCTTGGCAAAAATGCCAATGAGAAAGATGTCAATGGGCTGACGGTGAGGAAATGCACTCTTACCGGCACAACAAATGGATTGAGGATCAAGACATGGCCATCTTCTCCAGCTACGTTAAAGGCCACCGGTTTTCTCTTCGAAGACATCATCATGAATAATGTCTATAATCCCATCATCATAGATCAAAACTATTGCCCCTATGCTAATTGTCCCGAAACGGTATACCTCATTGCTACTACTGCTAAATATATCATTAGAGTTCTTAATTTTGCTAAAAGTCTTAAAATTTGTGCATCCTCCCTCTCTTCATTTAGGATCCTTCTCTGGTGAAGATCAAGGACATTAAGTTCAGAAACATCACAGGGACCTCTGCCTCTCCGGAAGCTATAAAACTAGTGTGTAGCAAGGCGGCTCCATGTGAGGGCGTGGAGCTCAACGACATCATCTTCAAGTGCAATGGCGACGACGAGCAAGCCAAAAATATGACGTCTACTTGTGTTCATGTCTACGGTAGCTCCAATGGCAATGTAAAACCTGACTCCTGCATCTAATTCCTCATTATTGGACTGTGAGGCAAAAGTGATGAACAACTGTTCCACACAAGAGTTTTGTCGCCCTTATTTCTTTCTGCAACCTAATTTTTGTTCTAAAGTTTTGACCATGTATCAGGAAAAAAAAAAAACAATGGAATGCATGCAAATTGACATCCCATGCATGGAAAATTAATATCTCAAGTTAGTTTCATATTTTTCTGAAACATATAGGTTAAATTTTAGTGACATTATAACCACAAAGTATAGTTATCAATATAAACGAGAAGTGATTCAACTAAGCCCTCGACCACCGAACAACTTGCAGCTGGGCCTTCCTTTCACACTACTATGGAAAGTAAAATAATGGAAAAAATTGGATACAATTGTCAACTGCTCCTATCGGAAATAGGGGTATATAGGTTGTGCCAACATGTTAGACTACATGTTTAATTATGAAAATAACTTATAGCATATAAATAATTCAAAATTTTATATAGTTAAAATATAAAATATTATAATTAATATAAATTAAATTATCCTAAACAAACAAAAATAAAACTTCAATCACATAAAACATGATAAAAATAATATCGTCAACCTATATTATAAACATAAACCTTCATGCACATTAAGTAACACAGGATAATATATAAAATATTACAAGATGAATATGAAATTCAATTGCTTAATTACGAATATCGACACAAATATAACTTACATATATGACGATAGTTAGAATAATATTTACTTTAATAACAAAGGTACAATAATAAGAAGAGGTGATAACGAGAAAATTACCTTAGGAAAAACAACGATCGATGGCAAATGGGCAGACGGTCCATTACCATCTTTAATGTGTTATGCGGTCTCGGCCACGGCATCAGCGTCAGTAGTCTTGGCAAAAATGCCAATGAGAAAGATCTCAATGGGCTGACGGTGACGAAATGCACTCTTATTGGCACAACAAATGGATTGAGGATGAAGACATGGCCATCTTCTCCAGCTACGTTAGGCCACCGGTTTTCTCTTCGAAGACATCATCATGAATAATGTCTATAATCCCATCATCATAGATCAAAACTATTGCCCCTTTGCTAATTGTCCCAAAACGGTATACCTCATTGCTACTACTGCTAAATATATCATTAGAGTTCTTAATTTGGCTAAAAGTCTTAGAATTTGTGCATCCTCCCTCTCTTCATTTAGGATCCTTCTTTGGTGAAGATCAAGGACATCAAGTTCAGAAACATCACGGGGTCCTCTGTCTCTCCGGAAGCTATAAAACTAGTGTGTAGCAAGGCTGCTTCATGTGAGGGCGTGGAGCTCAACGACATCATCTTGAAGTGCAATGGCGACGACAAGCAAGCCAAAAATATGATGTCTCCTTGTTTTCATGTCTATGGTAGCTCCAATGGTAATGTGAAACCTGACTCCTGCATCTAATTCCTCATTGTTGGATTGTGAGGCATAAGTGATGAACAACTGTTCCACACAAGAGTTTTGTTGCCCTTTTTTCTTTCTTCAACCTCCTTTTTATTCTTTAAAGTTATTATTGGGTATGAGATATCCGCCAAAGTCGTTATCTTATTAGATATCTAATAAGCTCATGAATTATTGGATCCCATGGATGAGATCTAATAGGAGTTAATAAGATATGATTGGGTAGAGATTAATTAATTTAAGAGGCTTGGGTAATTGGATGGAGATCTAGTACCCAATAGGGCAGAATCCATTAGGGTTAACAATGGGCCTCTATAAATAGGAGGGAACCAAAAGTCTATAGGCTAGGGTTTTCTTGGTAGCCACCTCCTATTCTTCTCTCCCCAAAGGAGCATCTTCGCAGCTCCTACCATGTGGATCACTACTAGAGAGGATGCTTGACCTCCTTCATCCTTCCTATGGATCTGCAGGAATCTCAGGGATATACAATCTCCCTAGGTATTATCTTTTATATATATATATAGTTTTCTAATTTGTGGATTTGTTTTTACACACTGATCTTCATACGATGATGAAACCTTTTTGTGAAAATATAGGATTTTGTTTTATTTTCTATTCTTCCGCTACACATATGATGTCGCTCCTAGATTTTTCAACACACTTGTAATGTATCCTTAGTGTCCCCACACGAGCAGTTATAAGACCAGCTGCCTCCATCATATGAACGAGTATATGGCACACTAGTCTATCGGGTTATCTCAATGTCCTTCTCGAGTAACTTATGACCAAAATTATTTAGAGTCTATGTTTAAAGGTGAAATGGTCTCATTTTCATAATCTCATCATGATCTGATTCCCATTGCATAGATCCATGGACATCACAATCTATGTAATACACAAGATAAAGTGATAAAATATCAAATAATAATAAAAAAAAGAGTGCATGTCAAGTCACATGTATCATTACTCATATGATTGACTTGCAGGGCACCTATGACTAGCACAGACAAAGTAGTGGAACCGCCTATGAGCTAGAACATATTAAGTATACGTTTTCTAGAAGACCCGATAGTGGTATTGTTAGTACATAGCCTTATAGGATATCAGACGATAGTACCGTCTAGACTAGGCAGTGGCAGGACCAGTGATTAGTACTGCAGGTAATGGTACTATTCATCATTAGCGATAGTACCACTGGTACCCAAAAACCCAGGGATGAGATTTTTTGGCTCCATTTTTGAAGTCATTTGAGGCCTATAAATATCTCACTCTTTCTTGTTTAAGATAGCAAGAATTAATAATGAAAAAAAGTTAGAAAAACTAATGTTTGAAAGTGTTATAATCTCTCTTATAAATATGTTGAGTGCTCTCCTCAAAGTCTAATGTCCACTCTAAGGGAGTTGAGAGAGACTACTGTAAAAGAGAGTTGTAAAGGTTCTCTCCTATACTTGTGAAAATGAGAAAGAGTTATAATAAGGATGGTTGATCTTCGCACATTGAAAGAAGATCGTTAGTGAATATCGATGGCTACGACGGAGGAAGAATCGAGAGTGGACGTAAGTAATGATGACCAAATCATTATAAATCTAGTGTGTATTTCTTTTATACTTTTTATTTATTTACTGATTTAGTTGCTTACTATTTTTACTTACATTCCAAGTTTGATACACCACCCATCATATTTGTGATTGATGTCACCACCAAAAGTGTTGGCTGATCAATTGGTAACTAATATAAACCGTAATTTTATATACAACAATGGGGATTTAGTATAATAGGAAAAAACATTACAGTCCAATCAGTGGTTTCACTCAACTAAACTATTGATGATGATAGTGTTGCTCGTGATGGGATAACAAGTGTTAAGTTTAGTCCACGGAAGCACGAACTTCAGTTCATGAGATCTTATGCTAATATTTAAATCAACATCTTACACTTGTGGATTAAATGTCTTTGTTGAGGGTATTACGTGTATGATAATGCTCTTGAACAAAAATTTAGAATTTGGAATGCAGTAGATGCTGTGTTTGATGATGAAACTTGAACCTCTAAGAGGTTCTAGGAAGGAGCACTCTTGAACATTTTGGTAACTATGTTTAGTGCTGGTAACTATGCGCTGTTTGGTAACCTGATTTGCAAACTCACTATTTGTGTAATTTTCTTATTATGTCAAAATACAAATCATATGGGCACTGTATTGTTAGTTATTATTGTTGTAAAATAAATGATAGGTGTTGAGGCATTTGTGTTAGATTATATAGTAATGTTTAATTATATAAGATATATTATAGATTTTGGTTGGATTATGATTGTTATCGATTAATAGAAAAAATCTAATTATGATATAATTCCTTAGGAGATATCTTAATGGAAGAGATTTTTCTGATTACTTATCTTAGACCCTCTGCTCTTTAGATGAAATGATTATTAAAGGACTCAATATATAACATTATGTTACATGTAAGATAGAAAAAGAAAAGAATGTAAGTCTAGTTATACTTACAAATCAGCATCGTTATAGCTTTTGGATCCGATGATGATGCACTGATAGATCAGATAGAATTTTTTTAAATAACATTAAAAGGTATACAATCTTGATCTTGATCTATCACTATTTGATTTCGATTCTATTATTAAGGTTTTTTCGCATAGCAGAAGTATGATTATAGTTTTATGCTTATAATCAATATCAAAGCCATGTTTTAAAATAAAATACTTTAGATTATAAAAATATGTCAGATCTATTTTATATTTAGATCTATTTATTAGTATCATTCACTTGCGAAAAGGTATTATTTAGTTTTGACTATACGATACTTGAACAATCCGTTTGTATTATCAATTTGGTTTCTTATCTTATTTATCTTGTGAATCTGTTCTCCCATGCTCCCCACCTAATTATGAGCGATGAAGATTTCTCACCCACATAGGTGGAATCACGGTTTGAAGCATGCTGCCCGCTATGATTAGTAGTGAATGTCAATGCAAGGTTAGTTTTGGCCACCTATAGGTTGAGGGGTTGTGGTATAAAAAAGATGTTGGGGCATGAAGGAATGGCCATGATGATGGAACTTGAGAAAGACATTTGATGGATGTTGATTGTTGACAACGGATAACGTTGATGTGAGTCGCAGTCGAGTTGGATGATGTTACAGTTGGTCATATGGCTTCAAAGGTGGGCATCGATAGAACCCTGAGGAATTCTATGGAGATTGATCTTTGAGGGGATCAACCCTTGGAGAACGCTATAGGGGTTCCACCCTCCAAGTAGCCTGGTGGCTGCAATTGTAGATTGATCTTTCTTATTCCAAAGAGGTGGAGGCTACAAGATTATATAGAGCTCAAACCCTAACCCTAGGGGTTGCTTCCTAAGTGAACTACCCAATTTGCCCTCAACCTTAGCGGGCCGGCCCAAGAACAAGGGGCGGCGGCTAAGAAGCCCAAAGACCCAAATATAAACCCTAGCCTCTCTTCTTTATAGGATAGAGGCGGCTAGGTGGGGTTTATTACATTCATGGGTTTTTATTAGTTTGTTACATGGTTGAGTAGGACCTAACCTCTGCTAGGGTCCTATCAAGCCCGCCCTCTTCAAATCGGCCTTGTCCTCAAGGTCAGTTCCATGAACTCAAGGAACCAGGGACTTCACTCCTCATATGATTCCCAATGGCATCTTCAAGTGGTAAATTAGTCAATGTACTAGTACTTTAGAGGGCGTCGACGACGCATCACGACTCTGCGGTCAAGGATGGCTTGTGGTTGGGCTTGAATATTTCCATCATCGGTGGTGTTGGGCGATTGGATCAGGATGCCTCGTGTTCTCCCAACTTGGGCTTCAAGCATGACACGTGGAAGACAGGGTGAATTTTGGCATCTTTAGATAATTTAAGTTCAGACGTTTACAATCCCAATACGCTCTATGATCCGATAGGGCCCATAAAAACATGGAGATAGCTTCATGGAGGCTCGTGTTGATGGATAGTTGCTTGTATGGTTGTAGGCGAAGATAAACCACTCTCTACTAAAAATTCTCTTTCACTTCTTCGTGTGTCAGTTTTACTTGTCGCTTCATTCTAGCTTGAGCGGTAGAGAGATTATTCTTTAGCAAGTTGTAGGAGTTTGTCCCCTGTCAATTAAATCTTGATGACTGATCTACCTTAGTTTGAGCCAATTACATAAACGACCATATAATGCTTCATATGGGGTACATTTTGTAGATGAATGATATATAGTATTATACCACCATTCGGCCCAGGGGAGCCATTTCGTCCACTCCTTTGGTCGATCACTAGCTAAGCTAATCGAAGGTATGTCTCTAAACATCCATTCACCACTTACATTTGGCCGTCGGGTTTGGATGATATATTGCTCATCTTGAGTTTGGTGCCCTTGTGAAATAATTCGGTCCATAATTTACTAGTGAAGACCACTGTCACGATCACTTACGATGGACCTTGGCATCCCATGTAGTTTAACAATATTTTCTATGAAAATCTTAGCAATACTAACAACAGTGTAGGGATTTCTCACAGCACAAAAATAAGCATATTTCGTAAGTCGATCAACCACCACAAGGATTGTGCTTTTACCTTTGGAAGGTGGCAACCCTTCGATGAAGTCCATGGAGATGTGTCCATACCAAGTCTGGTATAGGTAGTGGTTGTAGTTTCCTTGGACTATTATGCTTTCGCCTTTTTATTTGTTGACATACATCACATTGTGCTAATATTCGAAATAATTTTTTCATCCCTTTCAATAAAAGTTTTGCTTCACTCTTTTGTAGGTTCTTAGAAATATGGAGTGCCCTGCAAAGGTATGGAGTGCATTTCGTGAGAATGACTTTGATGCAAGGGAGTTTGGTATAAGCACAATACGACCTTTATAGCATAGATCCCTCGAATCCCAAGTATAGTGAGCTATTGCGCTTGGATCCTCCTCTAATTTTTGATGATGTTGCTGGTTTTTCGGATCCTTCTTCCATTCCTCCCCTCTGGTTGGTCTTTGGAGATGCATAAGAAAGCCACCATTTATCTTGTGTAAAACTTTCTCCATTCGTTGGGTTGAAACGGTGGTTACGTTGCTTCCACGCTTCCCGCGAAGAGGGTGACCTGTTTACCTTTGCAATAGAATTTCATAATCAATTTGGAAAAGTTCCAAGAGACATCACCTAGTGTCATCACCATTCTATGCCAAAGCACCTCATAATCATTAATTGGTAGGAGGAAGAAGTCGGCAACAATTTCTTGGCCCCGCATAATAGTTTCACTTGGGCATCTTTGGTCGCATTTTAGGATTCGCCATCGGCAACCTTTACGTCGAACTTGCTTGCAACCTTCGATATAGAGCGCCATCCGAGCAGCAACCTTACTATTTAGAAAATTATTAGTATGCTGATCGATGAGAAATGATTGATTGGTTGTTGTTTGAGTGGGCCCAACTTTCATCGCTTTTGGATTTGAGAAAGGCCGGCTAGCGATGTACCATAAAGTTGATTGATTGTGGCTCTTCTTCCACATCTTCATCCTCATGTTCAAGACTCTCTTCGGCTGTTAGTTGATCTTTTCTTCCACTGGTTCAATCACAAGAAGTCTCCCCTTTTTACAACGATGCTCGCGGCTCCACGGCTCGTCACAATGCCAACATAACCCCTTAGCGGATCGGTCTCGAAGCTCTTCGCTTGTCAACCTTTTGGTGCAGGAGCTCGGTGATAGTAGGTGAGGTGAGGGCTTCAATATTTCTAGTCGGGAGCGACCTAGTCCTCCGGGCTTCATGGTTCAATCGCTCCTAAGTCGTGCGAAAGAGATGGCTGCCAGATATCACCATAAGCGGTACGGTTGTCGCGCTTTAACTTCTCCCCGGATCTCCGGCTTCAAGCCCTCAATAAATGTCCCCAATAACTGTTTTTCAGACCAATCACGAGTTTGATTAGATAACCTTTCAAACCTGGTTTGATACTCCGGATGGTGGAGGTTTGTCGGATCTTTGCTAGTTGTCCGTCGATGTTCTCGTAATCGGTTGGTCCAAACGGATCAGCAGTCCTTCTTTGAATTGTCGCCATGAGAGGACTCCATGAGTATGTTCAAACCAATCAAACCATTGTATGGCATCTCCTTCAAGATGTATAGCTGCAATTTCTACCATAGATGCATCTGCGGTTTTGTGATATCCGAAAATCGCTCGCTGGCATGAGATCCAACCAATCGGGCTCCTTCTTCCCATCTAGGAAGTCCACCTCATGCGTGGATAGTAGGGATCGATCATAGAGCCTCCCTTTTCTTGGGAGTCATCTCTTCTTGGTCGAGCTCTCTCCTTGATGAGATTTCTTTGGGCTCGGTGTTCATCAAATCTGAGTTCGGTAAAGAGAGCCCGAATCTTATCCTCCATTCGCGTCTCAAGGCTTGATTTAGCATTTATGGCCTCCTCGGATGCCATAGTATATGACTCAGATCTGTAATATTAAGATCTCTCTTTGTTGCCGGGTTAAAGGCATGAATTGTTTGAGGGAAGTGGTGGTTGAAAGGGTTTGTGGATCGGTGGATGTAGGTTACGGTTTAGGCTTGTTTTGTGGCTGTTTTGGGTGCTGTTTGGGGCTGCGATTTGATGGAGTTTTGGGCTGAGATGGTAGTGGATAAAGGTTAGGGAAGAGGGTTTTAGATCTGTGGTAGATCGCAGCAAAGATTTGACAAAAATCAGTAGCAATTGCTGCCTATGTGCGCTGCCTCGAAGAGCAGAATTGTCGTCGAAGAAATAGCAATTTTGGATGAAATTTCCATAAAACTCAGGGATTTGAGGAGGGGTTTTGATGGTAGAATCTTAGTTTAGATAGCAACAAGGATAACAAATTGGATCAAGAAATTTGCAGCAAAGCAAGAAGAAATCGGTGCAAGTTGCGATAGCAGATTCTCGTCAAAAATTTCAGCATTTGTGACGAGAGATTGCAGCAACACACGAATTTGTTTTTGTGATGACACAATAGATCAATCACGGATGGGAGCCAAGATGATCTATGAGGTGCACAAAAATTTTCGTTCAAAAAGGATAACAATTAGATCGGTTAAAGGCAGCAACAGCGCTGGCTGAAATTTTTGCAGCAATCCTTCGATTCGCAAAGATGGTAACTTTTATGCGTAAGGAATTCGCAGCAGGGATCGATAGAAAAACTTCTTTTTGATATTTTAGATGAAAATTGCAGTAGCAAAAGGTATTGGTGGTAGAAAAATACCAGATCTCGATGCAATTGGAGGTGGCGATAGATTGATTTGATCTACGCCAAGAGATGACGGTGGAGACGGCGACGTCAAGAGCAATTGTGGGAATTGCTTGGCTAATGGTGGGCGGCAGGGATGGCAGCAAAAGCAGCAAGATCGCTGCTGATATGCAGATGATAGAATTTTTGAGGAATTCTATGGAGATTGATCTTTGAGGGGATCAACCCTTGAACGCTATAGGGGTTCCACCCTCCAAGTAGCCTGGTGGCTGCAATTGTAGATTGATCTTTCTTATTCCAAAGAGGTGGAGGCTACAAGATTATATAGAGCTCCAAACCCTAACCCTAGGGGTTGCTTCTAAGTGAACTACCCAATTTGCCCTCAACCTTAGCGGCCGGCCAAGAATACAAGGGGGGGCGGCGGCTAAGAAGCCCAAAGACCCAAATATAAACCCTAGCCTCTCTTCTTTATAGGATAGAGGCGGCTAGGTGGGGTTTATTACATTCTCACAGGGTTTTTATTAGCTGTTACATGGTTGAGTAGGACCTAACCCTGCTAGGGTCCTATCAGATCAAGCGGAGGGCAATGACCTACTATGGTTGCCAACCCTACCACAAGCAACATAGTTGAAGTGTGGCGATAGCCTTACATGGGCGGCTATTGCTATGTGTAATAGCCTTGGCTATGGGTGGTGGTCTAGGCTAATATTACATAGGTTGTGTAATGTGGCGATAGTCAAATCATTTGACTATGCAGACGGTAGTGCTACTGCCTTTGACAAATAACTACATAGCAGACGTATCACAGTTCATAGAGGCTACGACGATATTACTAGTAGTGATTGACATTAATGAGATGTCGAAACTCGTGGTTCCCAATGGTTACACGATGGACATATGTGAGCACAACTATGCAATGGAACCTTGCAACAACCATATATTAGGGTTTTAACTATTAAAATTATAGTTTTACCTTATACATTCTTTTAATTTCAATCAATATCATTTTGATAATTTCATCCTTCAGAAATTAGATATTTTCAGTATATCCCGACAAAATTATAGTTTTACTATTTGAAAATGAAATATTTTCAACTTATGTCGTTAACTATAAATTTGACTTGCTATTTTAATTGTACTTGGTTTTGATTGTATTTTGACTACTTGACTAAATTTAGATTTGATTAATTTCACCAAATTTAAAATTTTTAAATTTTAATCAATATTAGTTAACTTTAATTTTGATTAATTGGGTTGACTAATTGGGTTGATGTTTAACCAAAATCTTTCAGCCCATGTTTAGGTAGTCTAATTCTTAGCCTAGCCAATTAAATATGATTGAATGATCTAATTTAGGGTTCTATACATAATTTAAAAAAATATAAATTATGATTTTCTTTTATAGTTTTCTCATATGATACATTTGCAAAAGTTTTACTTGGGATAATTTATATATTTATTCACATGTATATATTTAAAATTATAAAATAATATTTATTTTTCACATAAAGGCATAATTAATGTTTTCTTATGATCATAATTATCATATGAGTTTTTTCTTATTTTAATTAATATTTTTTATTTATTATAATTATTATTATTTTATTATTGAACTAATTTTACATAAATTAGATTTAAAAAATTTAGTGAATATTATTTATAACTTATATTTCTAAGTTTTATTTAACTAATAGTTGCTAAGATAGCCTAGGATGATATGCCTATAGGATATGAATTATAATAAATATTTTATTAATTATAAAATATTTTAAATTATATTTTATATTATTATATTAGTTTTGTAGTCATCAATAGTTCAAACCAATAACTTATAAAATTATATTAAAATATTAACCTTAAATGATATTAAAAAATAATATTTAAAATGATACATATAATTTGTAGATTTAGATAATCCCAAAGAAGAATCTACTTCGAATAATTATGTGATTAGATAGGATGATACAATTTTGAATATCCTTATATTGTATATCCAAATATAATACTATTCTATATGGGTAGTATTAGTCATCCATATAAATTTTGAGTTAATACAAAATATGTCAATATTTCACCCAAATGTGAAATATAAATGATATTAATAATTTATCATATTTAAAAATTTAAAATATTAATGTTATTTTATTTTTATAATGATACTTCCTTCTATATACTCTTATGTTTTTAGTGTCTCTATAATTTCTAAATTAATTGATTTTAAATAGCTTGAGTATATGCAATTTATATTGGGCATCATAGATCTTCATCAGATTAGTTGAAATGAACATAGACTTAACTATTAAAAGTTTCATAAAATAAATAATTAAGATAAATGATTGAAAATAATCCAAAAGGATCACTTTTAAGATGATTACTAATAATATTTAGACTTCATTATAGTCTACAAGCAGCATATTAAAATAATTAAATATCAATTTAAATTTATTAATGCATCATTAACTAATATCTTAATGAAAGAATTAACTAAAAATTAATATGACGGTATTCAAGAAATTCAAGATTATATATTCAATATGGTTGGCAAAGCTACAAGCTTAGGAACATTGGACATGAATATAGTTGAGTCATTTTTCATCTAATTTATTCTTAATTTTATTTCTTAGCTTATTTAAAATTTAATACAATAAAATTAAGGATAAGTAAAACTAAAATGAGCTAACTAGTATATATGCTTAAGAAGAATTAAGATTAAAGTAAAAAAAGATTCATAATATTTTGGGCATTGTTTAAGAAGTGGGTAACAATAAAAAAAAGTTGAAGTGTAAATCACCTAAATTTATGAATGATACAAAAAATTATAAAAGAAAATTCTTTATAATAAAATACTACTTCTATGATAAGAAAGTGTTCGTTATAGGTGCCCTACAAGCCAATCACACGAGTGATGGCACCTGTGACATGTTGCGTCGATCTCTTTGTTTATTATTACTAATATTTTTTCATATTATCTGGATGAATATTGTGATGTCCTTGGATCTGTGCAATGAGAATCGGGTCATGATGAAATCATAATAATAAGACTGATATATCTTTAAATATAGATCCTAAATCATCCTGGTCATAGGTTACTCGAAATAGATATCAAGATAATTGGATAGATAGGTGCGTTGTATACTCGTCTATATGATGGAGACGATTAGTCTTATGTCACTTGTGTGGGGACACTATGGGTACAGTATATGTGCTCATTAGAGAATGAGTTCATTTATTGATCCGTTTACGGAATACTTGATGGTTAATGATACCTAACGTCAGACAGCGATTCCGTAGTTTCAGTTGTGTGTCTGGTCCTTAAACTTGAGACACCAAAAATGCCTTATATGAGTACTCCATTCTTTGATGTCGAACTTACAGGTGTGAAAAGCTCCAAATCTGATACAACCGATTCTCGGGAATGGTAGCTAACCTTACGAAGGCAATTGAGTGTTAATAGATGATCATCCACTCTTGGTATCATGAGAGGAATATCCCACGTATGCTCGCTCAAGCAAAATCCCTGGCCAAGATCGTTCGAATTAAGAGAATGAGTTCTTTGGGAGAATCCGATTAAAGCGAGACTCAGATAAGATTCCATATGGGCCTGACATTACCATGCCCAATATACGATCTCTGGGATATTAGATAGATGAGAGATTATAGATATATGGTAACTGAGGACACACAGGTCCGATGGATTAGATCCCCTGTACCGTCTAGGGACTGTGGCGTAGTGACCTAGTACATCCATAGTCGATGAGTTAAATGAATTATTATGGACATAATAATTCACTATATTAGAATGAGTTCTAAGTCAGAAGGAGTTCTAATGGGAGCGACTCATGGCCAGCTCGGTATCGAGCCTAGAGGGTCACACACATTAGGTGAATGTTGCGATGAGTTCAAAGGTGCAAATATGAGATATCTATAGAGCCCCTAGTTTGGATCATGTAGATAAGAACTAATTGGATAATTGGATAGAGATCCAATTGGATGATTGGATGAGATCTAGTTGGATGATTGGATAAGATCTAATTGGATAGAGATCCAATTGGATAATTGGATAGAGATCCAATTGGATAATTGGATAGAGATCCAATATGAATAGGATCCATTAAAGATGAGCTTCATGCACCTCTATAAATAGGAGGAACTTCTAGGTTCATAGGCTAGAGTTATTGGTAGTCGCCCCTCCTATTCTCCTCAGCCTTCTCTCCTTCTCCTTAGCTCCGGCAACCTTATGGTGCACGTGAAGAGGGAGATCCTGCAGTGATCTGAGGAACATCATCGTAACGTCCATTATGTGGATTACCACTAGAGAGGAGTACGCTAGTGCTCCTTTATCCTCTTCATTGGATTTAAAAATTTTAAGGATATATGATCTCCCTAGGTAACACTTCTAACATGATACGTGCAGCTTTTCATATTTGTGATTTTTAGTGCACCAATCGTCGCACAACGACCAAGTACTTAACTATAAAAAATTTCATCTTATTTTTATTTTTCGCTACACATAAGATACAGATTCATGATTTCCCAACAGTGGTATCAAAGCTAGATTCATCATGCGATAATTGGCTTATAAACTGCATGTGTTGTGTTTAATCATGTCGAATTGTTTTACGCATTCTTGCTAAGTTTGACATGGTTTCCTTTATCTGAAAAACACTTTATCTTGCTGATAAAATGTGCTTTAGAGGGATCCTTCTGTGTCAAATTTGTTGATGTAAGTGAAGGAAAAAGAGACAGCAACTGTTGCGGCTCGGTGGATCGACCGGAGGTGGTGGGTGCGCAAAAGTTGTGAATGAGCCACTTGTCCGTCGAGACAACGCCGACGAGTAAGGCACCCACGGTGGTTGCCTTACTCATGGCAGTCGCCTGCACATGGCAGCAGCCCCTACGCATGCAAGGCGGCGATCGCAATGGTTGCGGCTACCGATGTGTAAGGTAGGCTGCAACGGTTGTGCGCAGGCCTCCAGCTTGCAACAACCGCCTGCATGTAAGGAAGTTGCATGAGGCAGCTGCCCACTACCTGCGCAAGGCAGTAGCCATTGCCTATGTGCGTAGGGCAGCTGCACAAGGCGACAGCCACCTGGCGATGGCCCACCGTCTACGTGAGACAGCGGCCTGCGCTCATGGCGATAGCCGCCCACACGTGAGGCGGCATTGCTAAGGCAGTCGTGTGCTGCGCAGGGCGATAGTCACCTCTGCGCAGGCGGCTGTGATTGGCAACAACCGCCTCTACACAGGTGACTGCGCAAGGCAACGCCGCAAAAGTGAGGCCGTAGCCGCCCGCCCATGGTGGCGCCGCACTACCACCTGCCAAGCGGCGGCCGCAAGAAGTTGCGACTGTCGCACTAGTGCCCGTAGCAGGGAATTGCGACCGCCGATTGTGTTTTGGGGCAGATTTGGGCATAAGATAGTTTTGCCCCTGAGAATTTTAGAAATTCCAAGGAATGTCCTATCAAAATTATCAAAATACCCTTAATATTTCTAAAAATTTCCTGCATGTTTCTGATTTCAAAATTTTAGTTATTTAAAAGATTTAATTAACTATTATTATTTATCTAGTAATCCTACATAACATATACATGTGATGTGTGAAGATGATCATAGACCATGTGATGTGTGTGTGATTATTATTAGGGCCTGTGAGCTTTCATTTTTCATTGATTATTGGGCCTATGTGCTTATAATTATGTCATAATTAACCACGAGGAGCGGCGGAAGCCTGGAGGTGGCAGCGAGACCCTAAAGGCTGATTCAGATGATCACGATACATAGAGATGCGTCGAGGTGCCAACGAATTCGACGATGACGAGATGCATGATCACCAGGCATAGAGATGCGCCGATATACATATAGATCATGATGTAAGTGATTAGGCCTACTAGCTCGGGCCTGATCATATTAGGTTAAGGTCCATGATCATTTAGTGTGTTTGTGTATGTGATTATTATACACCTACTACATAAGTATATATATATATATATTTATATGTGATGTAAATATATATTAAATATGTATGTATGTGACACGTCATATCACAAGGCCAAACCTAAATCTCCTCCTATGATAATATTAAGTCGGTAAGTGTGAGGCAATAAGATTGACCCATGTGGCCTTCCATCATTATACGTAGGAACCGATTTCTGACGTATGTTGAGTTGGTCGAGTCCCTCGAGGCTCACCTATTTCGTGTTTCGCTATCTTGTCTACAACATAGAGATGTCACTGGTGACCTGAGGACATGATATACTTGGTCGAGTCCCTCAAGGGCATATCACCAAATCAGACTCGTCTTGTAACGATGGTGATGACTTAACTAGACATCTTGGTTGATCGAGTCTCTCGAGGCTAGGTGATTTAGAGTCCAAACATGACGGAAATCATAAAGAGTTGTGATTTGCAAGAGTTACCTACCTTTTAGGGCTTAGTGTGATTGGTTGAGTCCCTCGAGGTCACACTAAGACATCGACTGGATCCCGATCCACACTAGAAGTCTACTGGAGACTTCCGTTTCACGTGTTGAGAGTGTCACGTGACTCGCTAGAAAAATAGTAGGAGCACTTCGAGATAGAAGTCCATATCTTGATTGTTTATTCTTCTACGAAATATCCATGTTATTTACTTATGTTATATCTCTTGTTTATTAGAAACATGATGCCATATGACCCTCTACATGGCATACTTGATGCCAACCGCCTCACTGGTCCAAACTATGTGGATTGGCTTCGTAACCTGAGAATGTTGAATCTCAGATTTTGATGATAAAACTAATTGATTGTGTTTTATGGTCTAACTACATTTTGAGTTAAGCAGGTCTACTATCGATCAAAATTAGACAGTTGACGTAGGAGGAATTGACGTTGCGCTGGAAGTGATCACGTCAGGATATTGGATGTCGAGTCGGAGGTCCGATCGACAATCGGCAGAAGGCTTCGGACGTTGGGCATCGGGCCAAGAAGAGCGGTGTTGTGCCAAGGATATTGGGGTTGCGGAGGTCAACCGTCGATTGGGCAATGGACCGCAAGAGAGGATGGTGTGCCGAAGAATTGAACGAAGCGCCGATAGGCCAATGATGTGTCGGGCAACAGAATGTCAATTCATGTTGTAATTGTCTAGATCAAAGTAGAGTTTTGTCTCGTGTGTGCAGGATTAACTATGATAATGGTGAAGACATAAAGCAAAGCAAAGTGCCAGAGTCAAGTACGATGGAATCATTGAGAGTTTAAGAGTTTGACGAAAGTTCGAAGATTCATCAGAGTGCTATCGGAACTAGTCGAGAACGAGTAGGGAGCTTGTCGAAAGGTTTTTGAAAGTTCGCCAGAAGGTTCGTCGAAAGTTCGCAGAGCTCACTGTGAGAGATAGGAGCTTGTCGAAGAAGCTCATCAAAACTCGCCAACGACTCCATCGAGAAGTCCAGGAGCATACCGGGTGTCCACAGAATGGTGTTTGAGGGTTCATCAGAAGATCGCCGGAAGTTCGCTGGAAGCTCACCGAAAGAAGTCTTGACTTTCTAGACTTTATAATAGCTTAGGAATGTTTTTAAAATTTGTAGTTAGTATGTTAATTTGGGTTAGAATTAGGTGTTAATCCTATAACCCAAGTAGGGGCCAACTGGGCCTTATTTGGGTTGATTTGGGCTGAAGTTAGGGCCCATTCAACCTTGCTGGAATGGTGCTGGTGGTGGCACCGCCAGACTCAGGCTGTCACGGATTTAGCTAGTTTTGCCTAAGCCGTGCGGCACCATTGCATGTCAGTCCACAAAGGTCAGCCTCCCCGAAGCCTCTTATAATCCCTTAGGACCTGCAAAAGAGAAGACGGGATAGGGAAAGCGCTTCACACGGGATCCACAAGCCACCCTTTCAGCAAACACTTTAGAGCCAATGCAAATTCCGACCATATACATCACAAGCTTAGAACGGTTGCACAACAAAGATATAAAATTGGTCCACTATAGACCAAAATCTAGTACAAGTGTCCACATGACACCATCATTATGTACAAGCCTGAAACAACCACCAAACTCACTCAAATGGGGCTATTTAGCCTTTGGCTAGCCCTTTACATGCTTTGCAAAGTAAGAACAAATTGAAAAGGCACGGACATGCATAAGTATTACATTGAACAACCGTTTATAATTTGTCCATGATATTCTCCCCCACTTATTCCTTCGACGTCCTCGTTAAAGCCTTCGTTGACGCTACAACTCCTTGCCTTTGCTAGATCTTCAATCTTCTGCTCCTATTGCGATGTGCCCCTTGGCTCCCAATTGATCTCTACTTGTTATTGTTGAGTCGTCGAACTTTAATCCGCCATGCTGCTTCAACTTGCCAATGACTCTAACTCTAGTGTGGGGTTGGCAGAGTTGTGCTGATCTTTGCTGGTTCTTGCGGATTCATCTAATGAAGGAAAAGACCATCTTTGATATGCGCTTGTCTTCAAATTCTTCTTATCTCTTGAACTGGATAGATGCTTGTTGGAGCTTTAACGAGCTCCGTAAAATTTTTCCATCGATCTTCTTTCATTTAGTCGTCTCATCCAAGTAGGTTCACATCACTTCCACTTTCGATTGACCTTAAGTTGAAAAATGAAGTGGATAATATACTCTCAGTAGCACTGATCACCATTGGTGAGGACTTGATAACTATTGTCTTCCATTTGTTACTTTGAAGAGTCTTCAAATCTGTGCAGAGCTCCTCTGCTAGATAACTAAGAGAGCTGGGGGACTCGGTTTTGCCCATTCTCTTGAGAGTTGAGAAGGCAAAGGTTACTTGCCTTCACCCACCTCCTTGAGGTTGTACTTCGTGCATCGAGCTGGTTGCTAGACTTCGCCTGCTCTTAGCTCATACTTCCGAAGCACTTGAAGTGTTTGCAATCCCTGCACTGAGTCAACTACTGTGATTCACCTTCTCAATGCCATTGAACTTCTGGAATGTAAGAAGTTATCACTCCAACTTGGAGCAAGTCTCTGATAGGTTTGATCGCCTCTGGGATTGTACCGCCTTCTCCATTATTCCTGCCACCTACTCCTTTGAGTAGCAAAGATACAGCACCATGTATTGCCTGCTTCGTTCCTTGGTCCTGCACTCTTGCATCGACCCGAAGTCCTTCACTTACAGCAATCTCGATGAGAAGTCTATTGACACCGGTCTTATGAAGTTCTCTGGCCTCTGCCCTTCAGCTTTGTTATGGTACATGGAGTTTTCCAATGCATTCTTCTCCTCCACAGCCCATATTACGACCAAGCACTCTCCCTCTATGAGAGTAAGGGATCGATGACTCCTCGGAAGTCCCGCATCTGCATCCCTTTTTCACGATCGATAGATCCGCCTCTACGGCACTGTGACACTCCTTTGAGGCCACCTTCATTCTAACCGATGCTTGGTTTTGGGTAGCTAAGTGCCTCTGGACTTATCATTGCTTCCTCGCCCTTTTTTGACCACCTACTTTAACACCTCTGTGTTCTTTGAGCAGTTCCTCTTGGTCGATGGAAAGACAGACTGCAACTCCCATGTATGGCCTCCGCCATCATGTTGTAGGGCTTGCACCACTTCTGTTCTCCTTAGCTTCATTGGTCGCAACGTTCGCTTACTCGGCCTTGTCCTCTGACTTGCCGAGGTCCCTTAAGCGAATGTGAGCTCTGAAGTAGTCCAACTCTTCAGCCGCTCCGATCATACCTCTGTATGATCCAGTCCCCCCATGGGACTCACTGATACTTATATCCGAACTTCTTCCTCAATAGTACAAAGCCCCCATAAGCTGATGCTCAAGGCTTCCATTCAATGCAGCATTCGATGCACACACAGAAGACCCGCCTTTGTGGTACCATGGCATTCACTACTTGAATCCATAGCTCTTTTTATCGTCATGTTATTCACCGAAGTGGAGCTCCTAGTCGCGCTCCTGATCATACCTCTGCATGATCCAGTCCCCCCATGGGACTCACTGTATGTGTCGCTTTGCCACGAACCATTTCACCACGATCCGCTGCATCATGTCACCTCTGGTGACATCTCCTTGCATTTTGATCCTTGTGGTATGAACTCGAACTGCGATCTCTCCATGTGTGGACTCTGCCAACACATCGTAAGGCCTTTGCCACCTTCGATTTTGTTCACTTCTTTGGCAATCGACCTTCGTCCACCCACTCTCGGGTCACACTCGGATGAAGTATAGTTCTAGGGCAGTCCATCGCGTAGCAACTCTTCTAAAATCCCTTGACTTCGCTGAAATTGGTGTACCATTGTCTAGATCTTGGGACTCTGCCCCTCCCAGCACAATCTCTACTGCGCACCATTGTCCTCATGGCAACTCGAATAGCAACACTGTGGTATATTCTTTAAGAGTACCTGCCTTTGCATCCTCTTGCCCCGTGCTAAGGCCTTAGTTCCTCCAAGATCAAGTGTATGTGCTTCGAAGCTCCCTTCATCTTTGGCATCATGCAAGATGAGTCTGCTCCATCAGAATAAAGAACTCATGGAATGACATGATCCTACTCTTGTCTTTGCAAGAGTCCATGCCCTTGACCTCTGTCTAAGGAAAGCTCTAAGCCTCTGCTCCATGTTTTATCTTCTATGCCAACTCTCTTCATGCGGCTTGGGTACACCACCAAGTTACCCCCAAGTTGCTCCACTTCTCGATTTGCATTACGTTAATAGTGGCCCTCGCGCCCACCATTCCACGGGTCAGCCCTCTGTTGAGTCTGATCTCTCTATCGACTCCAAGTGTGCCTTCACTTTGTGTTGCCTTGGGTCGCTCCCCCACTTAATCTTGCTATACATCCACCAACACATTGCCACTTGCGAGATTATGCAACGACTCCTCGTCACTTGCTCAATCCATCGAGCTTTGTCTTGAGATACTCCTCAACTGGTGCGATTCATTGCACATAATTCTCCCTCTGGAGAACTGAGACTTATCCCTCCTAGATATCTACCCCGTTGAAGCAACTTCTCTCTTCGTCTCCTTCACTCTGGAAGTTTTGGAGACCACCATCCCCTTGGACCACTCTGCCTTTACTGAACAAACTGTGCACTGTTCTGCCTCTGCAAATGCACTTGCTAGATTGCAACTCTTCGCCAATACAGCTCCCATTGCACCCCTCTGGGTCTAGCAACATGCTAAACCTACTGCACACTTCAGCCTCTTACGAAAGTATCCTACACATGTTGAAGAGAAAGTTTCAATGCTCCATAGCACCGACCTTCGGTCGCCTTGGGATGGCCACAGACAGTCCATCGTCCACATGTAAGCCATTGCATGAATATCGAATTCCTTGAGTTTGCAACTCCCCTCACCTCTATGAGCTTTGCACAACTCTTTCGATCGTTGAACAACCCACTCCACCTTGCATGATCTCATCCTTTGCCAAGCACCCTGCTTGCCTCAAGCACCATCAAGTTTGGGTGCCAACGTCGAGCCACTGCTCGAACTCAGCCATCCCAACCTTTATACGCCACGCAATTCTTCTTAGCTTATTTGTCCTCGTAATGCCTCTTGCGCGAAGGGTTGGCCATTCTTCAGAATGCCATTCTCGAATGCTCGCTCCTCTGAGCAACTCCTTCCCCTATAACTCCCTGTCTGTTTTCTAAACGGTCACGTATGTTGGTTGCCCTCAATGTAGCCCTGCTAAGTCCCCCACGTTTGCATGCTAAGTGTTTCTAAGTAGGCTTGTCCCGCTCTGATACCATCTATCACGGACTTAGCTGGTTTTGCCTAAGCTGTGCGGCACCATTGCGTGTTAGTCCGTAAATGTCAGCCTCCCCAAAGCCTCCTACAATCCCTTAGGACCTGCAAAAGAGAAGATGAGACAGAAAGCGCTTCACACGAGATCCACAAGCCACCCTTTCAACAAACACTTTAGAGCCAATGCAAACTCCAACTATATACATTATAAGCTTAGAACAGTTGCACAACAAAGGTATAAAATTGGTCCACTATAAACTAAAATCTAGTACAAGTATCCACATGATACCATCATTATGTAAATGCCTGAAACGGTCACCAAACTCGCTCAAATGGGGCTGTTTAGCCTTTGGCCAGCTCTTTATATGCTTTGTAAAGTAAGAATAAACCGAAAAGGCATGGACATGCATAAGCATTACATCGAACAAGCCATTTACAATTTGTCAATGCACAGTGACAGCGGTGGCACCGCCAGGGACAGATCGACAAATGTCGTGTCGTCGATCCACAAGATGGTGCTAGTGTCAGGTGGTGGTACCGCCAGTATCCCGAAAAATTAGGATGATTCAAATTTGGGCTCCAAATTTGAATCATCTTAGGGTCTATAAATACCCCCAAATGTTCTTGCTTGGAGAGGTAAGAAGTGTGCAAGAAAACTAAGGGAAAACTCTGTCATTTGAAGTAGAAATCCCTCCTCTGAAAGTTTAGAAGTGTTCTTAAGAGAGGTGTTGAGGGAAGCTTTGTAAACAGAGTTTGTAAAAGGGAGTTTCGTCTTCGCCCATTGGAAGGAAGACAGCTAGTGGAAAGCCAGTGGCCTTAAGCAAAGAGGAATCAGGAGTGGATGTAGGTCGGATGACCGAACCACTATAAAAATGGTTTACATTTATGTTCTTGCATTTACCTTTCTACAAACCGTCTTTTCTTCGCTACTCAACTTACTTATCACTGCCCTTCTTCCTATCTAAATACTCTCTACTTTAAGCACTTTTCAATACGCATTAATTTAATCTAGGTTTTAGTCGAAATGAAGTTTTCAATGTACGAAGTTTTCGAAATCATTTTAAATCACCAAAATTTATCGTTGTTCAACCACTGCACTAATTCACCCCCCCCTTCTCTCTTAGTGCCACTCTAGATTCTAACAATTGGTATCAGAGCCTCGTTATTTCTTATTCGGATTCACACCCGTGAGAAATGGGCTCTTAATGGCTTTTAAGAGGGCTTTTCAATTTTTCATCCATCGTTCTTTAACGGATCAGACTACACATATTGGAAAACTTGAATGAGAGTTTTCTTGCTTTCTCTATATTTAAATTTATGGAATATCATTGAAAATAATTTTTAACTTCCCTCTAAATCGACAAACGAATGGTCAGATTTGGAAAAGAAATATTTTTCTTTAAATGCAAAGGCTATGGATGCCTTATTTTACGCTTTAGATAAAAAAGAGTTCAATCAGATTTCTTCTTGCAAAATGACTTTTGATATTTGGCGAATACTTGAAATCACGCACGAGGGAACTAGTAGAGTCAAAGACTCAAAAGTAAACCTCTTATTGTATGATTTTGACCTCATCCATATGATACCAAGCGAGTTAATCGTCGATATGTACACCCGTTTAACGGATATCATCAATAGCTTAAAAAATCTTGGTAAATATTTTTTAAATTTTAAACTCACTAACAAAATCTTAAGATCCCTTCCAAAAGGGTGGGATCCAAAAGTAACCGCAATACAAGAGACTAAAAATTTAAATAATTTTTCATTGAAAGAATTAATTGGGTCATTCATGACCTATGAAATGATATTCTTAGAACATTTTGAACTCGATGAACACATGAACCATCTTCTAAAGAACAGGAAGGATTTGGAACTCTAAACTACAAAATGCCACTTGAGTGATGACTCAAGTGATGAGGACAATGAAGAGGACATTGAACTTTTAATGAATCTTAATAAGTTCATTAAACAAAAATTTAAAATTAAAAATAAACTTGAATCGAAATTGAGGCCAAAGAAGAAGAAGGCACTCGAGGACGAATTAAGAACTTCCAAAGGTGAAACGACGAATTGGGCTTTGACGGGTTTTAACCATGAGATAAGCAATTCACCTAAAATGTTTTTACATTGTTTTGAAATTACATGACTTTTCCATTAATGCTTAACTTAGTAGGAAATAAATAATTGTTTTTCAAAAATGATATCATGCTTTTCCTTCTAGTATTTTTTTTAGAAGTATAAAAAAAATTTGAATGATGATTGCTTAACTTGTGCTATTACAAGATCAATCTCATATATTATTTTGAAATAACAATTCAATGCATGGTTTTTAACACAAAATGAATCATCATGATAATTGCATCTTATGCTTATACACCTAACAAGATTAAATCCAATGAATATTTATCTTGATGAATTCCGTATCGCTTTTCATAATAACATAATGAAAATATGAAATCATGTGTATCTTATTGATTTATGTTACGAATTCTGTTTTTCAATTTTAAACTTGATACATATCGTTTATACAAAAGAATTGAGCATGCTTACATCTAATCAATTTACTTTACTCCTAACAAATTTTTGGAATGAAAGATTTTATGATAATTTCAAATTTATATGATGCTTGGCTTTTGTGTGAAAATGTGAACATGCTGATATGAGATCAACCATATAAAATAAAATACATAAAAATTAAAAATGTATTATCATGATGTCTTATTTTTGATGTGTTTGGTCTTGACGAGTTTATGACTAAACTTATGTCTTGTTGATACATGTTTTCATAAAAATATTTGAATATGCTCACATGAAAATAATTGCATGAAATAAAAATTTATTTTCTATCCTATTAAGGTTAACAAATTCACTTTATCAATCTTGTGAATTTCATAAAAAAAATCATGATGAATATTTTGAAAATAAATGAGTGTATTATGCGTTTGGATTAAATAATTTCTCTTGAAACTTACTTTTCGGATCTATACAATGATAGATAAATCTAGTAGGAAAAAGACAAGAGTATGCTTACATGTAAACTATCGCCATTGCTCTTAATAAAATTTTCGTATGAAATATTTTTGATGCATTTGATCTTGATGGCTTTAATGACAACTTGTATTTCAAAGTTATACGATGATAGCTTTCATTTAAATAATTGAACATACCCTATGAAATCATCATTAATAATAATAAAAATATTAAAAGTTTATTGTCATGCTTAATGATCTTATGATATCATATGACAAAACTCGTGTGTTGGTTTTAAAAATGATACTCGTCTTTTAAAACATGAGCACACTTATATGAAACAAACAAATTAAAATAAAACATATTATGTGTGATGAGTGACTCTTGCACTTTGAACCTATGTGTTTTTGGTCTTAATCATTTTATGATAAATTATTTATATGACGTGTTATATTTTTTGACTTTAAGAATCTTGATGATGGTTTTTGCCTTTACGTCTTGAACTTTCATGATTGTCTCAATTTGACATTAAAAGACAAAGGCATACTTATCTGAAGTAAATCATAAAAAGAAAATGCATGATTCTTAAAAAATTTTCTATCTCTAAAAGTTTTCAGTTTTGATGAATCCATGTGAAACTCTTAAATCGAATCTTTTGAAAAATGTCATATGCTTAATGTGATCCGACTTAATGACAATTTGTCTTTTCATCTTGAATGTTGACATTTATTTTTATTAAGGGCAAAAGCATAGTTATAAGAAGCAAATCACATATAAAAATGAAATGCAATTCTCTATCTAAATCTTATCAATTTTTCTATAGGAAATTCATGAATCCATACTTATCATGTATAAATTTATTGAATGTGATTTTGAGGATGATTCCGGATTTGACAAATGCTTGATTTGTATTTATGACATAAGAAACATTTTTTAAAAAATTGAATCATGTTTCAATCATGTTCTATCTCCCTTAATTCATTTTGTTCTCCTATATTTCCTTTTTATTTACCATAGAGGAGAACCTTCTAAATGAATTATGAAATTAATGATTTGATAATAAGTGTTTATCAAAATTCTATTTATCATTTTGCAATCTCTAAAAAATTGATAATCACTTCATTCATGTTATGAATCTTGAAAATATTTTTGATTTGATTAGGAGTTTCGAGTTGACAAAATAAGTTTGAATGATTTTATGACTCCTCTCTTGATCACTTGAAATCATAACTTTAAATTCTTGACTTGAGATATTTTGTGAATCAAAATATTTTCCGCTATGATTGCTTCTTTTTATCATTTACCAAAGAGGAGAATAATTCAAGTTTATATCATTTGTGATCTCATAAACTATGTTAAAGATTTTGATGATTCGAACTTGAATGAGCTTTATCACAATCCAAGTCTTGATATCTTGATATTTGATACTTGGAATTCCTATGCATGAATCAAGGTGTTTTGCACTCAAATGAATCACTTATCAACATTTACGATTATGATATATTTTATCCTTCAAATGTGATCTTATTGGCTTGAAATACTTTTTGAAATTTTTGACATGATTTTTTCTTTGCCTTGATGTAAAAGAAATTTGCTTTATGATGAATTCATGGATATAAGCCTTCGCTTTTATCTTTATTGATTGTCATAATTTCAAAATTCATTTAAAGGGAAAAGAATTGCACACTTCCCTTCTTTTTGACAAAAACAAAGGGGGAGAAGATTTATTGCTAGCTTGCGACTTCAATGAAAAATTTGCTAGCTCGATCATTGAAATGAAGGAATATCCTATCATGAACATTTCAAAAGTTGCTAGCATACTACAAAAGCAAAGTGCAAACTTGCACAAGAAGCAAGTGATAAAAAATTACAATCTTGCTTATCTTTAGAAAGAATTTAAAAACTTGCTATGATTGAATGTGATGTATGTTGAATATCCTGATTGATAGCTAGTATGATTATAAAATTTGCATATCCTTGAAAACTAGCTAAATGTAATTTCTCCTTTTTGTTGATGACAAAGGGGGAGAAGCAGATTGATAAGTTCGTGCAATGTAATGTTAATTGAATATTTTATATATTTGCATGATGTTTTTTGTTGACATGAATGATACATGTTGCTTAGATTTGGGATAATCCAAGTGTTCTATTAATGGCATATTGATAGGGGGAGTTTGGTTAAACTCCAGGAGTTAAGGTTAACTCCGTTAGTCATCAATTAATTGTCATCATCAAAAAGGGAGAGATTGTTGAATCTTAGATTTTGATGATGAAACTAATTGATTGTGTTCTATAGTCTAACTGTGTTTTGAGTTATGCAGGTCTACTATCGGTCAGAATTAGACAATTGACGTAGGAGGAATTGACGTTGCGCCGGAAGTGATCACGTCAGGATATTGGATGTCAAGCTGGAGGTTCGATCGACAATCGACAGAAGGCTCGGACGTCGGGCATCAAGCCAAGAAGAGTGGTGTTGCGTTAAGGATATCGGGGTTGTGGAGTTCAACCATCGATTGGGCAACGGACCATAAGAAAGGATGGTGTGCCGAAGAATCGGACGAAGCGCCGATAGGCCAATGACATGCCAGGCAACAAAATGGTAATTCGTGTTGTAATTGTCAAGATCAAAGTAGAGTTTTATCTTGTGTGTGTAGGATTAACTACGATAACGATGAAGACATAAAGCAAAGCAATGTGCCAGAGTCAAGTACGATGGAATCACTGAGAGTTTAAGAGTTCAACAGAAGTCCAAAGATTCATCGGAGTGCTGTCGGAACTGGCCGAGAACGAGTATGGAGCTTGCCGAAAGATTTTCGAAAGTTCCCCAGAAGGTTTATCGAAAGTTCGCAGAGCTCACCGAGAAAGATCGGAGCTTATCGAAGAAGCTCGTCGGAACTCACCAACGACTCCATCGAGAAGTCCAGGAGCTTGCCGGGTGTCCACAGAATGGTGTCCGAGGGTTCGTTGGAAGACCGCCGGAAATTCGCCAGAAGCTCACCAGAAGAAGTCTTGACTTTTCGGACTTTATAATAGCTTAGGAATATCTTTAAAATTCATAGTTAGCATGTTAATTTGAGTTAGGATTAGGTGTTAATTTTATAACTCAAGTAGAGGCCAACTAAGCCTTATTTGGGTTGATTTGGGCCGAAGTTAAGGCCCATTCAGCCTTGCTGGAATAGTTCTAGAATAGTGCTGGTGGTGGCACCGCCAGTCCCAGGCGGTGGCACCGTCCAGAGATTGAAATCCTAGGTGTTCTGGGTAGTGGCACCATTGCCTCTGGCGGTGGCACCACCCTGTACACTGACAGTGCCAGTGTTAGATTGACGGTGGTACCGCTAGTGTCAAGCGGTGGTACTGCCAGTACCCCGAAAAATCATGATGATTTAAATTTGGGCTCCAAATTTGAATCCTCTTGGGGTCTATAAATACCCCAAATGTTCTTGCTTGGAGAGACAAGAAGTGTGCAAAAAAACTAAGGGAAAACTCTATCATTTGAAGTAGAAATCCCTCTTCCGAAAGTTTAGAAGTGTTCTTAAGAGAGGCATTGAGGGAAGCTTTGTAAATAGAGTTTGTAAAAGAAAGTTTCGTCTTCACCTATTAGAAGGAAGATAGCAAGTGGAAAGCTAGTGGCCTCAAGCGAAGAGGAATCGGAAGTGGACATAGGTCGGATGGCCAAACCATTATAAAAATGGTTTACGTTTATGTTCTTGCATTTACCTTTTTGCAAATCGTCTTTTCTTCGCTACTCAACTTACTCATCACTGCCCTTCTTCCTATCTAAATACTCCCTACTTTAAGTAATTTCCAATATGCGTCAATTGAAATCGGGTTTTAGTCGAAACGAAGTTTTCAATATACGAAGTTTTCGAAATCATTTTAAATCACCGAAATTTATCATTGTTCAACCGCTACACTAATTCACCCCCCCCCCCCTCTTAGTGCTACTCTAGATCCTAACAGAGAATAGTTCTCACAGTAGAGAAAATCGCATATGTCCTAGATACGGTCATACCCCAACCTGAGGCAGAAGCACCTTAGAAAGAGTTTGCCCGATATACAAAGTATATAGATGATTCCACTCCCACTCAGTGTTACATATTAGTTTCTATAACTCTTGAGTTACAAAGACAATATGAAAACATGGATACTCGATCCATACTCCTACATCTCTGTAAACTGTTTGAGGAGCAAGGAAGAACTCAGCGATATGAGATATCCAAGAATCTCTTCCATACTAGAATAACTGAGAGAGCATCGGTTCAGAATCATGTCCTAAAGATGATATAGTGGATTGAGTAACTCAAAAGTCTACGAATAGTCCTAGTGTTAGGATCGGAGAGGCACTAAGAGGGGGGGGGGTGAATTAGTGTAGTGGATTAAAACTCGTGAGTTTGAAACTGATTTCGTAAATAGCTAGTTCGTATGAAGATTTCGATTCGACGAAAGATGACTTAGTTAAAGTAGCTCGAGTAAAGGAGATGAAAACCGAACGATTTGCAGCTAAGTAGAGAAATGATTCAGAAATTTAAACACTCACACATTCAAGGAACACCATGATGTATAGTGGTTCGATCAAATGACTTATATCCATTTCCGAAGCCTTCTTCGATAAGGCTCCCAACTTCCACTAGCAAGTCATTTTGAAGGGGAAGGACCAAATAACCTTCTTACAATCCTTTTACAAGTGGTTCACACTCTTACAAATTTTTTAAAGAGAAAGAGGGAGGTGAACACTAACTATCAAAAACAAGGCTTTGCCAAAGCTTTTGCTCAATTTCTAGCTCTCAAAAGGTTGATCTTTCTACTGAGAAAGGAGGGGTATTTATAGACCCCAAGAGGATTCAAATTTGAATACTTTTGGGTTTCTTGGCGCTAGCAGTGCCACCGCTTGTCAGTTGTCAGACTAACAATGTACTGGGCGGTTCCATCGCCCAAGGCAATGGTACCACCGCCCATGCTCTTGGGTGCTGGGTGGTGCCACCGCCCAACTCTTTTCAGCACACTAGTTTGGGCCTTAAACTCGACCCAAACCAGTTCGAAACAAAACCCAATGAGCCCCTACTTGGGTTATAGAATTAACACTAAATCCTAACTCAAATTATATGCTAACTACAAAATTGAAACATAATTCGAAGTGATTTAAACCAACATTCTTCAAGTCTTCTTCTGACGAGCTTTCTGGCGAAATTCTGGTGGACTTCTGACACTCCTTTAGATTTCTTCCAGCGGACTCCTAGCAAGCTCCTAGATTCCATGGCGAGTTCAACGAGTCTTCGGCAAGCTTTCGAACCTTCTTGGTGATCTCCGTGAACCTCCGATAATTTTTTCGATGAACTTCAGAAACCTTCGGCTATATCTCGATTGGTTCCGGTAGCACTTTCGATTATCCTTCCAGTGACCTCTTGAACTCCCAGTGAACTTGACCTTGGTAAATCGCTTTATGTTTTCGTCCCATCATAGTTAATCCTGATTATCGTCATGCTTAACAAGCATGATTTTTCATCCATAAATATGAAACTTCATGATTTTTCATCCATAAATATGAAACTTCATGATTTTTCATCCATAAATATGAAACTTCAAACTTCATATGCATTTTCTAGTCGAATGATAGACATTCATCATTTCGACAAGAGAAACTAATCACAAATTGAAA
Organism: Musa beccarii; assembly: GCA_024322285.1. Lineage (NCBI taxonomy): Eukaryota > Viridiplantae > Streptophyta > Magnoliopsida > Zingiberales > Musaceae > Musa > Musa beccarii. The sequence continues at coordinate 32,010,027 of CM044397.1, forward strand.
TAACACAAGGATCAAATGATATCAATGAGGTACAAAAAATCAAGGCATGATATCAAATGAAATAATAGCTTAAAAAAATTTAAGTATTTGAGATATATTGTGATACATTGTAATGCTTCATAGCAATTAATTGTTGATTTCAAAGCATAGCAAAAGTAATTTGCAATATGAACCATGTAAGTTATTGTGATGAGCTACGATACATATAAGTCATTTTTCATTCCAACATATTACTACATATAAGTCATTTGTCATCAATTTCATATTTTTCTCCCCCTTTGTCATCAACAAAAAGGAGGTGAAGTAGCCATCACAAGGTATCATACCATATAAAAAAAATGAGTGGTCAATTTTCAAGCATATGATAAATGACTTGAACATAATGCAAAATATGTCAATTTTCAAAATGCTCATGAAGAATTCATACATGAAGAATATAAGACTCAATTTTTTGATTGAGAATTCAAGCATAGAATTGTGAAAGGATAGATCATTAAAGTCATTCATCAAGGATTTCATATTTTAAGATAAACTCCATGAGAATAAGATATCAAAACTCATAAAACTTTAACGAATGAAATATATCAATATGAAAAATTTGAAGGAAAAACTTCGATGTGGTATTCTTGTAGTGATTCATGAGGAGGAAGTCATAAAATCTTGAATCATACCGATTAGCACAAGAATAAAAATCAAAAATGAATATTTAAGAACTTAATTTTGCACAAATTATGACATTAATTTATGCATATGTTAAGCTTCATATAAAATTCAAGTCATAAAATATCTTTAGTCATACTTAAAGGAGGGTATAAAATAAGATTTACTACATTATTAGTATCCACTATTTAAAGAAAGAGGAGAACAACATCATGATAGTTTTCATCAAGATTATGATCGAAAGATAAAAATGAGAGCTCCATGATATAAAGATATCAACAAAACCCAAAAATATAATATCAATGTGAAAATATCAAAACTGAAAATTTAATCATTTCATCAAGAGTCATGATAAAACTCAAAAATTCATCAATGGATGAGGAGAATCAAAATATGAAGATAAAAATGAGAGCTTTAATCAAAATGCCAAGATGATATTGTAACGATATCATCTAAAAAATAAAGAGATAATATTAAGATGATACAATCAAAACCAAACTTGAAAATTTTTGAAAAGAAACATACAACATCATGTATTAGAACAATTCAGCATGTCTAATTCTCTTCTAATGAAGTCAAATTGTTCTTCATTTAAGGGTTTTGTGAAGATGTCTACTAATTGGTGTTTTGTATCAATAAATTCTAGAATGATATTATTATTATAGAAATGATCTCATATAAAGTGATGCCTAATGTTAATATGCTTAGTTCTAGAGTGTTGAATTAGATTTTGGTCAGACAAATAGCGCTTGTATTATCACATTTTATGGGAATGTTCTTTAAATAAATTTTATAGTCTTCTAAGGTATTTTTTATCCAAACAACTTGTGCATAACATGCACTTGCGGCTATGTATTCGACTTCCGCCGTTGATAATGCAACCGAATTTATTTTTTGGAAGTCTAAGAAACAAGTGCATGTCCTAAAAATTGGCATGTTCCGGATGTGCTCTTTCTATCTATTCTACATCCATCAAAATCTGCATTCGCATAGGCTTTTAAATCAAAGTTATCGGATTTTGGATACCATAATCCTAGATTATGAGTTCCTTTTAGATACCTAAAGATTCTTTTAACAGCTTTAAGGTGAGATAACTTAGGATTAGCTTGGAATCTTGCACATAGACCTACACTAAACATGATATCTGGTCTAGTTATGGTGAGGTAAAGTAAGGTGCCTATCATTCTCCTATATGTTTTTTGATCAAAATTTTCTCCACTTTCATCTAAGTCTAACTTTATGGAAGTACTCATTGGAGTGTTGATGGCTTTTGACCCATCCATGTTAAATCGTTTTAACAATTCTAATATATACTTTGTTTGATTAAGAAATATACCATCACTAAGTTATTTAACTTATAATCCTAAAAAGAAGGTTAATTCTCCCATTAGGCTCATTTCAAATTCATGACTCATACACTTGACAAATGATTCACATAGTGATTCATTTGAAGAACCAAAAATAATATCATCAACATAAATTTGAATAATAAGAAAATTATTTTCAAAATATTTAATAAACAATATAGTATCAACCTTGCCTTAAGAAAAATTATTTGAAATTAAGAAAGAACTAAGCCTCTCATACCTAGCCCTAGGGGCTTGTTTTAATCCATAGAGAGCTTTAGTTAGTTTAAACACATGATTGGGAAGAGAAAATTTTCAAATCCGAGTGGTTGTTCAACATACACTTCTTCGGAAATAAAACCATTTAAGAAAGCACTTTTGACATCCATTTGAAAAAGCTTAAAGTTATTACTACTAGCATAGGCAAGGAGCATTCTAATAGCTTCTAATCTTGCCACAGGAGCAAAGGTCTCTTTGTAATTAATATCTTCTTCTTAGTTAAAACCTTTGGCCACTAGTCTAGCCTTATTTCTAACCACAATACCGCATTCATCTTGCTTGTTTCTGAAGAACCATTTAGTACCAATAACTAAATGGTCACTAGGTCTAGGAACAAGCTTCCATACCTCATTCCTTTTAAATTGATTCAATTCTTCTTGCATTACGATAACCCAAGAATCATCTTTCAAGGCATCATCAATGCACTTAGGTTCAATTTGAGAAAGAAAAGCGGCATAGGCACAAATTTTTTTAAAAGAAGAACGAGTTTGAACCCTTTTTGATGTGTCTCCTATAATTAACTCCTTGGGATGGGCATCTACATACTTCCATTCCTTAGGTAAGGAAATTTGGGAAGAAGATGCATCCAAGTTGCTATTTTGAGGAGATGGTTCATTTAAATTCAAACCATCAAAACCAAAATCATTATCAAAGTCTTTTTTCTTAAATTCGAAATTTTCATTAAAAACTACATGAATAGACTCTTCTATAACTAACGTTCTTTTATTAAAAACACGAAAAGCTTTCAAAACGGAAAAGTAACCAAGAAATATGCCTTCATCGGATTTAGCATCGAATTTTCCTAAAGCATCATTTTCATTTAAAATAAAGCATTTGCAACCAAAAACTTTAAAATAAGAAACAATAGGTTTTTTGTTATTCCATAATTCATTAGGAGTCTTGAATAGAGATGGTCTTACTAAAACCTTATTCATGATATAGCAAGCCGTATTAACGGCTTCGGCCCAAAAGTATTTGGGTAAACTATGTTTATTTAACATGGTTCTTGTCATTTCTTGTAAATTTCTATGCTTTCTTTCTACTACTCCATTTTATTGAGGATTTCTTGGAGTAGAGAAGTTGTGGTCACACCCGTTAGATTCACAAAAATTTTGGAAGTCATGGTTTTAGAATTCTCCACCATGATCACTTCGAATTGATAAAATCATGAAACCCTTTTCGTATTGAGTAAGTTTACAAAATTTAGAAAAATATTTAAAGCAATCACTTTTGTGAGCCAAAAAATAGGTCCAAGTATATCTACTATAGTCATCTACAATGACAAATGCATATTTGCTACCTCCTAGACTTGTTGTATCAATTGGTCCAAATAAATTCATATGGATCAATTGTAATGGTCTAGAGGTGCTTATTTGATTCTTTAATTTGAAGCTAGTTTTTATTTATTTTTCTAGTTGACATGCATCACATACTTTGTCCTTGACAAACTTGATGTTTGGAATTCCTCGTACTAATTCTTTAGAAGAAATTTTAGATATTAGTTTCATGCTTGCATGACCTAATCTCCTATGCCAAAGCCAAGCATCATCATTTAAAATGGAGAAGCACATTTTATTACTAAGTTCTTCAATGTTAATGGTATAAACATTATTTTGTTTTAACGCAATCATGGATATGTTGTTATTTGGTTTTTCAATGATGCAAGCATTAGATTCAAATCTAATAATATAACCTTTATCGCATAATTGACTAATGCTCAAAAGATTATGTTTTAATCCATCAACTAGTAATACATCATCAATTGAAAAACTTGATTTATTACCTATGGTTCCCTTGCCAATGATTTTACCCTTGTTGTTGTCTCTGAATGTGACATACCCTTCTTCTTTGCTAGTGAGCATAGAGAATTGAGATAGATCTCCGGTCATGGGCCTTGAGCATCCACTATCAAGATACAATCTCTTACTCCTAACTTGTGATGGTGAATGGTTCTACAAAAGAGGATGGTTTTTAGGTACCCATTTGATTTTGGGTGCCTCAAATATCGATCTACTAACTTTGTCATTTAGCATTGAATTATTTATGATTCCTTTAGGAACCCACATCAATTTATGTGGACTAATTTTCCTAAATGGACATTTGTAAACAACATGTCCGGATTTATAACAAAAATTACATTTTAAATGAGGTGATACATGTAATGTGGGTCCTTTAATGAAGGTGGTAGGATTTCGGTGAGATCCACTCACAAATCCAATTCCACTTCTATTTTCAACGTGACCCTTGTTTGCAAGGATCATGTCCAAGCCCTTGCTACCGATCTTAAACTTGTTTAGGGTCTCTTTAAGTAGCAAGTTCTCATTTTTTATTACTTCTAAGTATTCACACTTAGAGCATGAGGATAAAGAAGGAGTTTAGAGACTAACAAACTTATCTTGTAATAAAGTATGTTCTTTCTTTAATAAATTTAACTTCTTACTAATAGTTCTACATTCATCAAATAATTCATGAAAAGCGATAGAAAGTTCATCAAAAGATAACTCTTCATTAAATAACTCACTAACCTCTTCTCCTAAGGCCATTAGCGTGAAGTTGGCATCCTCTTTATTGCTTGCTTTTTCATCCTTGGAGTCACTTGAGTCATCCCATGTAGCCTTCAATGCCTTCTTCTTCTTGAGTTGCTTCTTTTTGGCTTGGGGGCATTCATATTTGAAGTGCTCCGGCTTCTTACATTCATAACATATGACTTGGTTCTTTTTTTGTTCAAGTTTGTTTTCGGTTTCATTTTTAAATTTACCCTTTTTAATAAATTTTTTAAATTTTCTAGTTAAGAGTGCAATGTCTTCGTCAAAGTCCTCATCACTTGATGTTCCTTTCAAGTGGTCTTCTTATGTTCTTAATGTCATATTCTTCCTGTTTTTTGGAAGGGAGTTCTCGAGCTCTTCATGAGCATAGCACGTCATTTTATAGGTTATTAGAGATCCAATAAGTTCTTCGAGAGAAAAAGTTTTAAGATCCTTGACCTCTTGAATGGTCGTAACTTTTGGATCCCAACTTTTTGGAAGGGATCTTAAAATTTTAGTTACAAGTTCAAAATTAGAAAAACCTTTACCAAGTGCTTTAAGTCTATTGATGACATCCATGAAGCGGGTGTACATGTCTCCGATGGACTCACTTGGCTTTATTCGGAAAAGTTCGTAGGAATGAACAAGAATGTTGATTTTGGACTCTTTCACTCGACTAGTGCCTTCGTGAGTAATCTCAAGAGTACACCAAATATCAAAAGCCGATTCATAAATCAAAATGCGATTAAATTCATTTTTGTCAAGAGCGTAAAACAAGGCATTCATAGCCTTTGCATTTAAAGCAAAAGTCTTCTTCTCCTATTCATTCCATTCGCTCATCGGAAGAGAAGATTTTTGAAAACCATTTTCGATGATGCTCCAAAGCTCAAAATCCATAGAAATAAGAAAGATCCTCAAACGAGTCTTCTAATACGTATAATTTAACTCATTAAACATAGGCGAACGTGTAATGGAGTAACCCTCTTGCATGCCGGAATAAGCCATCTCTCTTGAATTTTAAATCAAATATGAGAGTGAACCTTGCTCTGATACTAATTGTTAGGATCGGAGAGGCACTAAGAGGAGGGGGGGTGAATTAGTGCAGCGGATTAAAACTCGTAAGTTTGAAACCGATTTCATAAATAGCTAGTTCATATGAAGATTTTGATTCGACGAAAGATGACTTAGTTAAATTAGCTTGAGTAAAGGAGATGAAAACTGAATAATTTATAGCTAAGTAGAGAAATGATTTAGAAATTTAAACACTCACACATTCAAGGAACACCACGATGTATAGTGGTTTGGTCAAATGACCTACATCCACTTCCGAAGCCTTCTTCGATGAGGCTCCCAACTTCCACTAGCAAGTCACTTTAAAGGGGAAGGACCAAATAATCCTTTTATAACCCTTTTACAAGTGGTTCACACTCTTAGAGATTTTTCAAAGAGAAAGAGGGAGGTGAACACTAGCTATCGAAAACAAGGCTTTGCCAAAGCTTTTGCTTAATTTCTAACTCTCAAAAGGTTGATCTTTCTATTGAGAAAGGAGTGGTATTTATAAACCCCAAGAGGATTTAAATTTGGGCTCCAAATTTGAATTACTTTTGGGTTTCCCAGTGCTAGCGGTGCCACCGCTTGTCAGTTGTCAGACTGATAATATACTAGGCAGTTCCACTGCCCATGCTCTCGGGTGCTGGGCGGTGCCACCGCCCAGCTCTTTTCAATACACTAGTTTGGGCTTTAAACTCGGCCCAAACTAGTTCGAAACAAGGCCCAATGGGCTCCTACTTGGGTTATAGGATTAACACCTAATCCTAACCCAAATTACATGCTAACTATGAAATTGAAATGTAATTCTAAGTGATTTAAACTAACATTCTTCAAGTCTTCTTCCGGTGAGCTTTCTAGCAAAATTTCGGTGGACTTCCGACACTCCTTCGGATTTCTTCCGACGGACTCCCAGCAAGCTCTCGGATTCTGTGGTGAGTTCAACGAGTCTTCAGCAAGCTTTCAAATCTTCTTGGTGATCTTCGCGAACCTCCGACGATTTTTTCGAAGAACTTTCGAAACCTTCGGCAAGTCCCTGATTCTATCTCGGTTGGTTCCGGCAACACTTTTGACGATCCTTCCGGTGACCTCTTGAACTCCCAGCGAACTTGACCTCGGTAAATCGCTTTATGTTTTCATCCCATCGTAGTTAATCCTACATACTTATCTCAACAATATGGATTAGAACAAATAATTCACCAATTGACTTCATCATCAAATTTCGAGATTTAATACCTAGATGATAACCTGTGTGTAGATCTTATACTTCAGCCCCTATCAGATTCCTTTTCCTAGTTCATTATGAATTTTAATATAAATAAACTTGAGGTGACTCTTCCTAAGCTCCTCAATATGTTGAGGGAGACAGAGAGCACAATCAATAAAAGAGAAACTAGTTCTCTATGTTGGTGAGACCAAAAGGAAAAGGAAGGTTGGGAAAACCATTAAGAAGGGCAAGGGTAAGGGCAAACGGGGTAAGGCATGGAGAAGCTGGGCCAAAATTGACCCAGCAAAGGACAAAGGTCAGTGCTTCTACTATGGTCAAGATGGGCATTGAAAAAGGAACTGTAAGAAGTATCTTACAAAAAAGGTGAAACAGAAGCATGGAGAAGCTTCAAGTACATTCATGATCAATCTTCATATGTCAGATTCTTGTGATAATGCATAAGTATTAGATACTGATAGTACTTATCACATCTACAATTTGTTGTAGGTTCTGGCAAAGTCTAGGAGATTGGCAAATGGCGAGATGGACCTCAAGATAGGCAACAGAGCAAGAGTTGCTGTTGTTGCTATCGGCGAGCTCACTTTACATCAACCTGATAGAGCTATTATTGCATTAGATGCATATTATTTTATTCCCTCTATTATTAAAAATGTTATTTCTATTTCATATTTGACATTAAATAACTATAAAGTGGTTTTTGATATTCAAATATTAAGGATGATAAGATCATCACTAGAGGGACATAGCATAATGGTTTGATTATGCTGAATACTGCTCTACATATCATGAATATAATCATGTCCAAGAGGAAGTGGACTGGAAAGAGTATTAAGACTCTTCGATCAGATCGAGAAGTCGAATACTTGAGTATGAGTTCACTCAGTTCCTCAAAGACTATGGGATTCTGTTCCAATGGACACATCCTCATATACCACAGCTCAATGGTGTATCAGAAAAGGAGGAATCACATGCTATTAGATACGGTGTGGTCCATGATGAGTTTCGCTGATCTACCCATCTTATTTTAGGGATATGCCTTAGAAACCGCAGCTTACTTTCTGAACAATGTTCCATCTAGATTGGTAGTGTCTACACTATATGATATATGAAAAGGAAAAAAGCCAGATCTTAAGGTTGTTAAGATTTGGGGCTGCCCTGCCCACGTTAAAAGACACGACCCCGATAAATTAGAATCCAAGATGGAACGGTGCAAGTTCGTGGGATACCCCAAGGAAACTTGTGGGTATTATTTCTATCACCCCGAGGATCAAAAGGTCTTTGTTACTAAGAGAACAGTGTTTCTTGAGAAGAAACACATTCTTGGTGGAGACAATGGGAGCATGATAGAGTTAAGCGAGGTTGGAGAACTGAACTCAGGCACCATTCCGAAGACTGAGTTTGTTCGGGTACCTGACACATAAGTTCCAACTTTACGTAGGACTGGTAGAGTGTCACACCCTCCTGAGAGATATGTGGGACATATCAGTAGAGGGGACACTAAGGATATTGATCCTCAGAACTACGAGGAGGCTATTGTGAACATAGACTTTAGGAAGTAGCAAGAATCCATGAATTCTGAGATGGAACCTTGTTGATGCACTTGAGGGTATCGTACCCATTGGTTGTAAATGAATCTTCAAAAAAAAGATTGGGGTAGATGAAAAGGTGGAGACCTATAAGGCAAGGCTAATAGCTAAGGGATATCGTCAAAGATAAGGTGTTGACTATGATGAAACATTCGCACTTATAGCTATGCTAAAATCCTTTCAAATCCTATTGACTATTGCAGTACATTATGACTATGAAATTTAACAAATGGACATGAAAATTGTATTCCTTAATGACAACATCAAAGAGGAGGTGTATATGATACAACTTGAGGGATTCATATCCAAGCAGAGTCCAGATAAGGTGTGCAAGTTGCTTAAGTCCATTTATAAACTAAAGCAAGCTTTCTAAAGTTGGAATATAAGATTTGATGAGGCAATCAGGTCTTATGACTTCGTTAAGAACGAAGATAAGTCATGTGTGTATAGGAAGGTAAGTAGGCGTGCTATCACCTTCTTGATGTTATATGTGGATGACATCCTAATCATTGGGAATGTAGGAATGCTCTCTACAGTAAAGGCTTAGCTATCTAGACACTTCTCCATAGACTTAGGGGAAGCATCCTATAATTTTGGAGATTCAGATCTATAGAAATAAATTCAAAAGGATGCTTGGCTTGTCCCAATCCAAGTACATAGAATTTTAATTTCTTTATGTATGTCTCCAGAAACTCTTAGAGAAATGTCAAACATGGATACGATACCCTATGTGATAGGATTTATTATATATATTATACTATGTACTAGGCCTGATATAGCGCATGCTTTGAGTGTCATGAGCAGGTATTAGGCAAATCCAGGTTTGGAGCACTGAAAGCAGTAAAGTGTATTCTTAAGTACTTAAGAAGGACTAAGGATCTTTTACTGGTATACGGAGGAGGTAGTCTCCAGATTGAGTGCTACACGGACTCGAGCTTCCGGTCCGATGTCGATGATAGCAAGTCGAATTCAGGGTATGTGTTCACCCTGAATAGAGCAGTAGTAAGTTAGAAGAGTTCCAAACAAAATACTACTATTGACTCGACCACAGAGGCGAAATACATTGCTATGGCAGAAGTAACAAACGAGAGTATATGGATGAAGAAGTTTATCACAGATTTGGGAATCGTATCGAGCAGTGTAAAATTGATTCCCATATATTATGACATAATGGGGGCGATCAAATTAGGGAACCCGGGTCTCGTCAGAAGTGTTCTGAGGAGGTTCTACCTGATCAGAGAGATCAGGACCCATGGAGATATAACAGTGGAAAGAGTTCCATCCGAAGATAACATTGCCATCACGAAGATAACATTGGCTTTAGGTCAAGTGGGAGATTGTTAGTTATATGTGCCTTACAAGCCAATCACGTGAGTGATGGCACCTTTTATTAGGATCAAGAGCGACACTAAGAGGAGGGTGATTAAAGCCATGGTTGACTCATATTGTATTTGATCGTCCATGTCGGAAATGTTTTAAACTTGAAAGTGATTTGTAATGAATGAGGTATGATGGGGATCTAATTTTTATATTGGTTCGGTCATCCGACCTACGACGATGTAGGTGATTGGCTTTAGGTCAAGTGGGAGATTGTTAGTTATATGTGCCTTACAAGCCAATCACATGAGTGATGACACCTTTTATTAGGATCAAGAGAGACACTAAGAGGAAGGGTGATTTAGTGCAGCACGGGCATCGGGCAAGAGGTGCGGTTGCGCCATACGATAAATCGGACAAGCGCCACCAATGTCTTAGGAGCAATCGAATGATTCGCATTTAATAAGCTTAGAAAACTTCATTCATTGAAAACGTTGGGAGTTCGAAAGTGTTCAACGGAATGAAGATTCGTTTTCGAATGAAAGCTTTCGACAATTAAGTCCATGTCGGAAATGTTTTAAACTTGAAAGTGATTTGTAATGAATGAAAGCAGTGATGAGGAAGTAAGATAGCAAAGTAAAATGGTTTGCAGAAAGATAAAGTAATAAGTAAACGCAAACCCAATTTTTATAGTGGTTCGGTCATCCGACCTATGTCTACTCCTGATTCCTCTTCACTTGAGGTCACTATCTTTCCACTAGTAGTCTCCCTTCCAATGGGCAAAGACTAATTCCCTGACAAACTTTTTTATAAGGTTTCCCTCAACCAACTCACTTAAGACCAACTCTTTAAAGTTTTGGTGGAGAGATTTCTACCAAGAATTACATATTTTTCCCTTAGTTTTCTTTCACCATTCTTACAATCCCAAACTTGTAAGCAAGAGTGTGAACCACTGGGATATTTATAGTAGTGGAAGAGGATTCAAATTTGGATGAGCCCAAATTTGAATTATGTGAGTGGTTAAATTTCTGTTTTACTTTGCTGCAAGCCTTTACTTTACTTACTCAACTTCCTTATCATCTTATTACTAGCTTTAAAGTTAAAACGCAATCTTTCCGGGTTCAAACGAAACGTTGCATTCATTCGCAATCTAAGTTTCCAAAGCTTGTTTTAATTGAAAATCTATCATTTTATCCGCTGCACGGTACCCCCTCTTAGTGCCGCTTATCCCTAACACCAAGAGGATTCAAATTTGAAGCCCAAACCACTTGAGGAACTAAACCCCGGAGGTAATTGACCATTTGGCGGTACCACCAACGATCAGTTTGTACCACTACCCGCTGAGGCGAACCCGAGAGGTCAGTTTGACAGTGCCACCGCTAGACAGGGTCCAGCATTGGGTTGGGCCTTGAATCCGGCCCAAACCAATTTAGTTTCGAGCCCAATTAGCCCCTACCAGGGTTAATGGGATTATCTCCCAATCTTAAGCCTAATTACATACTAACTATGAAATTAAAGACATTCTAAGCAAAGACATAATCTAGAACATCAAGTCTTCTTCCGACGAACTTTCGACGAACTTCCGACGATCTTTCGACGAACCTCGGACACCTTCCTATGGACTCCCGATAAGCTCTTGGACTTCACGATGATCTTGGCAAGTTCTAACAGCTTCTTTGGCAAGCTCCTATCTTTCTCGGTGAGCTCCACGAACTTCCAATGAATTTTTCCGGTGATATTCCCACAAACCCTTTGGCAAGGCTCCCGACTCATTCTCGGCCAATTCTAGTAGCACTCCGATGAATCTTTGGACTTTCGTCGAACTATCGAACTCCCAACGATTCGATCGTACTTTACTCCGGCACTTCATTTTTGCTTTATACCTTCATCGTTATCGTAGTTAATCATGTACATTAATTAAACCTTAACTCTACTTCGATCTATACAGTTATAATGAATCAACTTCCTATTGCCCGGCATATCATTGGTCGGTGCTTTGTCTGGTTCTTCGGCACATTGTCCTCTCTTACGGCCTGTTGCCCAATCGGAGGTCTTCCGCAACCCCGATCTCCTTAGAGCAACTCTGCTCTTCTTGGCCCGATGCCAGAACTCTTTATTCGAAGCCTTCTACCGATCGTCGACCGAACCTCTGGCTCGATGCCCAATTTCTTAACGTGTTCTTCTCCAACACAACGTTGATTCATCCTATATTAATTATCTAATCATGATCAAGAGTAGACCTATATGACTCAAAACGTCGTTAGATTACCAAAACATAATCAATTAGTTTCATCATCAAAATCTAAGATTCAAAATTCTCCCCCTCTTTGATGATGACAACTAATTGATGACAGAGTTAACCTTAACTCCCGAAGTTTAAACAAACTCCCCCTATCAAATGCCATATTGATAAATACTTTGGATTTCAAAAATCCATGAACATGTTATCAAAAACATCATGCAATATTTCAAAAAATATTCAATCATCATTACAATGCATGAGAGATCATCAATCTACTTCTCTCCCTTTGTGATCAACAAAAAAGAGAAGTTGCATCTAGCTAGTTTAAAATATATATAAATTTTACAATCATACTAGCAAGATTTACAACATTCAATCATAGCAATTTTTTTAAGTTCAAGCATGGCAATTTTTCACTTACTTCTTGATATGTGTAAGTTCGCACTTAGTTTCTCACGATAGGCAAGATAGCACTTTGTTTGTTCTTCTTTTGAGAGGTGCAACAAGTTTTGCCTTTGTAAGCTTAGCAATTTTGGAAAGTTGAACAAAAATTTTTCTTCTCTGGAGATAGCAACTTTTTGCTTCTCAATGTTCAAGCTAGCAAGTTTTCTTTGCGATACATAGGCTATCAATTTCTTCTCTTGTAATGCACAAGCTAGCAATCGAACTCCCCCTTCGTCATTGTCAAAGAGAAGGGAGGGAATATAATGATATAAACTTTTCACATCAATTGCAAATTTACATCAATAAAAAATTATAATAATCTTTCAATTATCACATTATGCATACAAGGCAAAAATGCAAAGAAATCATGAAAGATATCAATATGCAAAATCAATAAGGATCAATTCGTAAATATCATTCATAGTTCATATTCATAAGATCAAGATGAGTATTTTTTTAGAAGTATCAAGATCATGATTTACACATATTTTCTTTCCCCTTTTTGTCATTGTCGAAAAGAAGGGGAGGAACAAAAGGCTCAAAATATTTCAATCATGAGGCATGCAAGTCATAAAGAATTCATGAACACCCAAAGAATCTTAAGTTATCAAGATCATATTAGAAGGATATTTCAATAAACATATATCGCAATCATAAATATCGATAAGTGATTCATTTGAATGTATCATTTCATTAAATTTCAATCATCATATAAGGTATATCATGAATGAAATCATATCATGAATAACAAAAGTTATAAATCCAAGAAGTCCATGAATCATTTCAATAAATCTCCTTTTTAGCAAGTAACATAAAGAATTCTTAGGAGATAAAGAATCTTCAAGAATCATAGGCATTAAGTATAAAGATCATGATTCACTTTGATATGTCTTTTTTTCTTGTAAATTGTACAAGAAACTCAAGAGATCAAATAGGAGATCTTGGTTCTCAAGAAAAATCTCAAGTATCAAATGTCAAGAAATCAAGATCATGAAAAACCCCATTCAAGACATATTGAATCATCAAGAAATTTGGGGTATCAAACAAGGGATAAAAATTATCGATTCGTACATTCAACCCATCATCAAAATCTCTTTCATAATTTATGAGATTCATAAATATCATAAATAAAATCTTTAATCTCGATAAGATAGAAAATACAATATCTTTTTATGTGTTTCATCTTATAAGTATGTCTTTGCCTTTAATAAAAACCAGTATCAACATTCAAGGGTGAAAGGCAAACTCCGTCATAAGATCGTCTAAACAAAAATATAACACATTACTTCAAAACATAAAATTCAATTTATCATAATAATGTGTTTCATTATAAATTGTTTGTTTCATATAATTGTGTTCAAAATTTTTATTCGAAAACCATAAATCATCATATAAATCCGAAATCATTATCAAAACCTTTCATTCAAGAAAGTCGTAAATGACATGCATAGATTCATGAATTCCAAAAAAAAAATTTGACAAGATTGAGATAGAGGTTTGTATTTTGTTTTTATAAGTTTCTATTCATGTGATTTGCTTCTTACAAGCAAGCCTTTCCTTTTAAATAAATTATCAATGTACAAAAACCAAAGGCAAAATCCATCATAAAGATCTTTAAGTCGAACAATATGACACATTAAGTGTGTGGCATCTTCCAACAAAAATTCAATTCAATAGATTCATAACGTGCATATCATGTTTTAAAATCGAAACACACATTTCATCATCAAATCATCAAAGCCAAACACATCAAACATAAAACATCATGATAGTACATTTTCTCATCTTTTTATGTGGAAACATGTTCGAATTTTCACACAAAAGCCAAGCATCATGTTGACAATCAAAAAGTAATTCAAAATCATCAATATACTTGCTTCTATCTTTTAATCCAACATGGTGTGCAAGCATTATCATAAAATATGTGATTATCATGACAATTAATCATGTATCTTGTTTGAAACTAAAAGCAATATAAAATCATCAAGATTCATGAATTTATCATGATCATACACTTTTCTTTTTATGTGTTTCATTTGTTTCATATAAGAATATTCAAGTTTTTATACGAAAGCCATCACCGTATAAATCCGAAACAAATTTCGTCAAAGCTAAAAATGCATTAATCCTAAATAGAAGATTTTAAATCATAAGTATGTTATATACATTTAAAATTTTCATTATCAAGCATGATTTCATGGAATTAATCTTGTCAGGTGTATAATCATTATCACAAAATATTTTGTTTCTTTATTATACAAGTATTATCTTAATTTTCAAAAACACTAGAAGGAAAAGCATGATATATTTTTGTAAAATGATTTTTTTATTTTCTACTAAATTAAGCATTCTCATGACAAGCACCAAGTAATTTTATAAAGCAAGGGGGTTTTGTTCGAGTTGCTTACCTTGTAGTTGAAGGTCATCAAAGCTCAATTAGTCTCTTCATTACTTGATTCTTCCTTGCTTGCTTACCTTTTCTTCACTTTAGTACACTCGTCTTTGAAGCATTCAAGCTTCTTGCATTCATAGCAAGAGTTGGTGTTCCTTTTAGGTTCATTAGTATTTTTTAATTTTTATTTTATGAACTTTTTAATTTTTAATGTCAAAAGTTTAAGGTCCTCAACATTATCCTCATCACTTGAGTCGTCACTCAAGTGGCATTCTCTTATTTGAAGTGTCAAATCCTGCTTGTTATTTGGAAGGTGGTTCATGTGTTTATCGAGTTCCAAAAAGCTCATTTCATATGTCATCAATGATCCAATTAGTTCTTCTAATGGAAATTCATTTAGATCTTTAGCTTCTTATAACGTCGTTACTTTAGGATCTCATCTTTTTGGAAAGAATCTTAAGATCTTGTTAGTGAGTTCAAAATTCGAAAAATATTTACCAAGACTTTTCAAACTATTGATGACATTTGTGAAACGGGTATACATGTCGTCGATAGTTTCGCTTTGTGATATTTAGAAAAGCTCAAAATCATGCATTAAGAGGTTTACTTTTGAATCTTTGACTCTACTAGTGCCCTTATAAGTGACTTCAAGAGTATGCCAAATATCAAAAGCCGTTTCACAAGTAGAAATCCGATTAAATTTGATTTTATCTAAAGAGCAAAATAAGGCATTCATAGCCTTTGCGTTTAAAGAAAAAGATTTTTTCTCTAAATCCGACTATTCGTTCATTAGTTTAGATAGCAGTTGAAAATCATTTTCGATGACGTTCCATAAATCTAAATTCATAGAAAGCAAGAAAGCTCTCATTCAAGTTTTCCAATAAGTGTAGTTCGATCCGATGACAACGGAGGATGAACAATTGAAAAACTCTCTTGAAAGCCGTGAAGAGTCATTTGTCGTGGGTGTGAATCCAAAAGAGAAACAACATGGCTCTAATACCAACTATTAGGATCAAGAGTGGCACTAAGAGAAGGGGGGAGGGGGGTGGTTGAATTAGTGCATTGGTTAAGTACGATAAATTCATGCAATTTTAGAAAACTTCATTTATTGAAAATCGATTTCAATGAAAGCTTTCAGCGATTAAGTCCATGTCGGAAATATTTTAAACTTGAAAGTGATTTGTAATAAATGAGAGCAGTGATGAGGAAGTAGAGCAGCAAAGTAAAATGATTTGTAGAAAGATAAAGCAATAAGTAAACGCAAACCCGATTTTTATAGTGGTTCAGTCATTCGACTTACATCCACTCACGATTTCTCTTCACTTGAGGTCACCGGCTTTCCACTAGTAGTCTCCTTTCAAAGGATGAAGACTAACTCCCTTATAAACTCTTTTACAAGGCTTCCCTCAACCAACTCACATAAGACCAACTCTTGAAAGTTTCAGAGAAGGGATTTCTACCAAGAATTATAGAGTTTTCCCTTAGTTTTCTTTCATCATTCTTACAATCCTAAGCAAGAACACTTAGGGTATTTATAAACCCTAAGAGGATTCAAATTTGGAGCCCAAATTTGAATCATTTCGAAGTTTCAAGCATCTTGGTGGTACCACCACCCGTTGATCGACATCTTGGCGACACACCAGTTGGCTGATCATGGCGGTACCATCGGTACCACCGCTGGGCACATCGACCTTTATTAGTGTACTAGATGGTACCACCGCTCAATCAGTGGTACCACCACCCAAGTGCACTATCCCTAAGCGGTACCACCACCCAGACCACCTAGCGAACTGAACCCGGGTGATACCACCGGCCCAGTATGGCGATGCCACTGCTAGACAGGGTCCAACACTGGGTTGGACCTTGAATCCGACCTAAACCAGTTTAGTTTAAGGCCTAGTTGGCCTCTACTAGGGTTAATGGGATTACCACCCAAATTAAAGATATATTCTAAGCAAAGACATAATTTGGAACATCAAGTCTTCTTCCGGCGAACTTCCGACGGCCTTCCAATAAACCCTCGGATACCTTCTAATGGACTCCCAGCAAGCTCCTGGACTTTACAATGATCTTGGTGAGTTCTGATGAGTCTTCTTTGGCAAGCTTCGATCTTTCTCGGTGAGCTTCGTAAACTTCTGATGAACTTCCGACAACCCTTCAGCAAGCCACTGACTCATTCTCAGCCAATTCTGACAGCACTCTAATAAGTCTTCGGACTCCCGGTGAGCTCTCGAACTCCCAATGATTCAATTGTACTTGACTCCAGCACTTTGTTTTGCTTTACGTCTTTATCACAATCGTAGTTAATCCTGCACACTAGTTAAGCCTTAACCTACTTCAATCTAGACAATTACAACGAATCAATATCCTGTTGCCCGTCATTGGTCGGTGCCTTATCTAGTTCTTCAACGCATCCTCCTCTCTTGTAACATGTTGCCCAATCGACGATCTTCCGCAACCCTGATCTCTTTGGCGCAACTCCGCTCTTCTTGGCCCGATACCCGAACTCTTTGTCTGAAGCCTTCTGTCGATCGTCGACCGAACCTCCGACTCAACACCTAGTTTCCTGACGTGTTCTCCCCCAATACAATATTGATTCATCTTACATTAATTGTCTAATCCTGATTGAGAGTAGACCTACGTGACTCAAAGCACAGTTAGATTATCAAAACATAATCAATTAGTTTCATCATCAAAATTTGAGATTCAACACTTATGACACGCTGCGTTGATCTCTTTGCTTATTATTACTAGCATTTTCTCACATTATCTGGATGAATATTGTGATGTCCTTGGATTTGTGCAATGGGAATCGAATCATGATGAGATCATAATAATGAGACTAATATACCTTTAAACACAGATCTTAAATCATCCTAGTCACAGGTTACTCGAAAATGACATCGAGATAACCGGATAGACTAGTGCGCTATATAATCGTCTATATGATGGAGGCGACTGGTCTCACAGTCATTTGTGTGGGGACACTAGGGGTACAATGCAGGTGCTCATTAGAGAATGAGTTCACTAATTGATCCACTTACAAAATGCTGGATGGTTAATGATACCTAATGTCAGACAGTGATTCCATAGTCATAATTGTGTGTTTGATCCTTAGACTTGAGACACCACAGATACCTTATATGAGCACTCCATTTTTTGACACCAGACTTATAGGTTTAGAAAGCTCTAGATCTGGTACAGTCGATTCTCGGGAATTGTAGCCAACCATATAAAGGCAATTGAGTATCAATAGTGTTGAATCTCAAATTTTGATGATGAAGTCAATTGGTGAATTATTTATTCTAATCCATATTATCGAGATAAGTGTGCAGGATTAACTACGATAGGATGAAAACATAAAACGATTTACCGAGGTCAAGATCACTAGGAGTTCGAGAGTTCACCGGAAGTCCGAAGGATCGTCAGAAGTATTGCCAGAACCAACCGAGATAGAATCAGGGACTTGCCGAAGGTTTCTGAAGTTCGCCGGAAAGATCGTCGGAGGTTCGCGGAATCACCGAGAAGGTTTAAAAGCTTGCCAAAAACTCGTTGAACTCGCCACAGAATCTGGGACCCTGTTGGGAGTCCGCTGGAAGAAATCTAAAGGAGTGTCGAAAGTCCACCGGAAGTTCGCCGGAAGTTCGCCTGAAAGCTCACCGGAAGAAGACTTGAAGAATGTCGGTTTAAATTACTTAGAATTATGTTTCAATTTCATAGTTAGCATGTAATTAGGGTAAGAATTATGAAATAATTCTTTTTAAACCTGGTAGAGGCCAACCGAGCCCTTATTGGGCTGATTTGGGCTAAAATTAAGGCTCATTCAGCTTTGTTGAAAAGCCCGGGCGGTGGCACCGCCTAAGACCCGAGAGCCCAAGCGATGGCACCGTTTAAGACCCGAGAGCCCAAGCGGTGGCACCGCCTGGCTGGGGCAGTGGCATCACCCAATACCCGAGAGCCCAAGCGGTGGCACCTAGCCAGCTGGCGGTGGCACCGCCAAGACACTTTCATGTCGACCGACATCGACAGCAAAGCTGGCACCGCCAGCATTGGAAAAACCAAAAGTGATTCAAATTTGGGCTCCAAATTTGAATCCTCTTTTGGTCTATAAATACCCCTTCTTTCTCAGTTGAGAGGGCAACCTTTTGAGAGTTAGAAATTAAGTAAAAAGCCATAGCAAAGCCTTGTTTTCAATAGCTTAAGTGTTCACCTTCCTCTCTTTGCAAAAATCTCTAAGAGTGTGAACAACTTATAAAAAGGTTGTAAGAGGGGTATTTGGTCCTTCCCCTTCAACGTGACTTGCTAGTGGAATTTGAGACCCTCATCGAAGAAGGCTTCGAAAGTGGATGTAGGTCATTTGACCGAACCACTATACATCGTGATGTTCCTTGAATGTGTGAGTGTTTAAATTTCTGAATCATTTCTCTACTTAGCTGCAAATCGTTCTGTCTTCATCTCCTTTACTCGAGCTACTTTAACTTAGTCATTTTTTGTCGAATCGAAATCTCTATACGAACTAGCTATTTACGAAATCGATTTCAAACTTACCAGTTTTAATCCACTGCACTAATTCACTCCCCCCCCTCTTAGTGCCACTCCAATCCTAACAATTAGTATCAGAGCAAGATTCACTCTTATATTTGGTTTAAAACTCAAGAGAGATGGCATACTCCGGCATGCAAGAGGGTTACTCTATTACACGTCCGCCTATGTTTAATGGGTCGGATTACACGTATTAAAAGACTCGTATGAGGATCTTTCTTATTTCCATAGATTTTGAGCTTTGGAATATCGTCCAAAATGGATTTCAAAAATCTTCTCTTCCGATGAGCGAATGGAATGAATTGGAGAAGAAGGTTTTTGCTTTAAATGCAAAGGCTATAAATGTCTTATTTTGTGTACTTGATAAAAATGAGTTTAATTGCATTTTGATTTGTGAATCGACTTTTGATATTTGACACAATCTTGAGATCACTTATGAAAGCACTAACCGAGTGAAAGAGTCCAAAATCAATATTCTTGTACATTCTTACGAGCTTTTTCGAATGAAACCAAGTGAGTCCATCGGAGACATGTTCACTCGCTTCACGGATGTCATCAATGGACTCAAGGCATTTGGTAAAGATTTTTCTAATTTTGAACTAGTAACAAAAATTTTAAGTTCCCTTCCAAAGAGTTGGGATCCAAAGGTTATGGCCATTCCAGAGGTCAAGGATCTTAAAACTTTTCCTATCAAAGAACTCATAGGGTCTTTAATGACCTATGAAATGACATGTCATGCTCATGATGAGCTAGAGAACCCCCTTCCATAGAACAGGAAGGATATGGCATTAAGAACACAAGAAGACCACTTGAAAGGAATATCAAGTGATGAGGACTTTGACGAAGACATTGCACTCTTAACTAGAAATTTTAAAAAATTCATTAAAAAAGGTAAATTTAAAAATGAATCTAAAAACAAACTTGAACCAAAAAAGAACCAAGTCATATGTTACGAATACAAGAAGCCGGGGCACTTCAAAAATGAATGCCCCCAAGCCAAGAAGAAGCAACTCAAGAAGAAGAAGGCATTGAAGGCTACATGGGATGATTCAAGTGACTCCGAGGATGAAGAAGCAAGCAACAAAGAGGAGGCCAACTTCGTGCTAATGGCCTTAGGAGAAGAGGTTAGTGAGTTATTTAATGAAGAGTTATCTTTCGATGAACTTTCTATCGCTTTTCATGAATTATTTGATAAATGTAGTAATATTAGTAAGAAATTCAATTTATTAAAGAAAGAGCATGCTTTATTACAAGATAAGTTAATAGTTTCCAAACTCTTTCTTTACCCCCATGCTCTAAGTGTGAACACTTAGAAGCAATCAAAAATGAGAACTTGCTACTTAAAGAGACCCTAAACAAGTTTAAAGTCGGTAGCAAAGGCTTGGACATGATCCTTGCAAATAAGGGTAACGTCGAAAATAGAAGTGGAATTGGATTTGTGAGTGGATCTCATCGAAATCCTACCACCTTCATTAAAGGAACCACATTACATATATCACCTCATTTAAAATGTAATATTTGTTGTAAATCCGGACATGTTGTTTACAAATGTCCATTTAGGAAAATTAGTCCACATAAATTGATATGGGTTCCTAAAGGAATCATAAATAATTCAATGCTAAATGACAAAGTTAGTAGATCAATATTTGAGGCACCCAAAATCAAATGGGTACCTAAAAATCATCCTCTTTTGTAGAACCATTCACCATCACAAGCTAGGAGCAAGAGATGGTATCTTGATAGTGGATGCTCAAGGTACATGACTGGAGATCTATCTCAATTCTCTATGCTCACTAGCAAAGAAGAAGGGTATGTCACCTTCGGAGACAATAATAAGGGTAAAATTATTGGCAAGGGAACCATAGGTAACAAATCAACTTTTTCAATTGATAATGTGTTATTGGTAGATAGTTTAAAGCATAATCTTTTAAGTGTTAGTCAATTATGTGATAAGGGATATATTGTGAAATTTGAATCTAATGCTTGCATTATTAAAAAACCACACAACAATGCATCTATGATTACACTAAAATAAAATAATATCTATACCATCAACATTGATGATCTTAATAGTGAAATGTGTTTTTTGGCGTTGAATGATGACACTTGGCTTTGACATAGGAGATTAGATCATGCTAACATGAAGCTAATCAATCAAATCACATCCAAAGCACTTGTAAGAGACATTTCCAATGTTAAGTTCATTAAAGATAAAGTATGTGATGCTTGTCAACTAGGAAAACAAATTAAAACTAGCTTCAAGCCAAAGAATTAAATAAGTACCTCTAGACCATTACAATTGATCCATATGGATTTATTTAGACCAATTGACACAACAAGCCTAGGAGGTAGCAAATATGCTTTTGTAATTGTATATGACTATAGTAGATACACTTGGACCTATATCTTGGCTCACAAAAGTGATTGTTTTAAATGTTTCTCTAAATTTTGTAAACTTACTCAAAACGAAAAGGGTTTCATGATTTCATCGATTCGGAGTGATCATGGTGGTGAATTCCAAAACCGTAATTTCTAAAATTTTTATGAATCAAATGGGTATAACCACAACTTCTCTACTCCAAGGAATCCTCAACAAAATGGAGTAGTAGAAAGAAAGAATAGAAATTTATAAGAAATGGCAAGAACCATGTTAAATGAATATAGTTTACCCAAATACTTTTGGGCCGAAGCCGTTAATACGGCTTGCTATATCATGAATAGGGTTCTAGTAAAACCATCTCTATCCAAGACTCCTTATGAATAATGGAATAACAAAAAAAACCTAATATTTCTTACTTTAAAATTTTTGGTTGCAAATGCTTTATTTTAAATGAAAAGGATGTTTTAGAAAAATTTGATGCTAAATCTGATGAAGGCATCTTTATTGGTTACTCTTCCGTTTCTAAAGCTTTTCGTGTTTTTAACAAAAGAGTCTATTCATGTAGTTTTTAATGAAATTTTTGAATTTAAGAAAAAAAGATTTTGATGATGATTTTGGTCTTGATGGTTTGAATTTAAATGAACCCTCTCCTTAAAATAGCAACTTAGATGCATCTTCTTCCCACATTTTCTTACCTAAGGAATGGAAGTATGTTAATGCCCATCCCAAGGAGTTAATTATATGAGACATATCGAAAATGGTTCAAACTCATTCTTCATTTAAAAATTTTGTGCTCATGCTGCTTTTCTTTCTCAAATTGAACCTAAGTGCATTAATGATGCCTTGAAAGATGATTCTTGGGTTATTGCAATGCAAGAAAAATTGAATCAATTTGAGAGGAATGAGGTATGGAAGCTTGTTCCTAGACCTAGTGACCATTTAGTTATTGGTACTAAATGGGTCTTTAGAAACAAGCAAGATGAATGCGGTATCGTGGTTAGAAATAAGGCTAGACTAGTGGCCAAAGGTTTTAACCAAAAAGAAGGTATTGATTACGAAGAAACATTTGCTCCTGTGGTAAGATTAGAAGCTATTAGAATGCTCCTTGCCTATGCTAGTAGTAATAACTGTAAGCTTTTTCAAATGGATGTCAAAAGTGCTTTCTTAAATGGCTTTATTTTCGAAGAAGTGTATGTTGAACAACCACCCGGATTTGAAAACTCTCGTCTTCCCAATCATGTGTTTAAACTAACTAAGGCTCTCTATGGATTAAAACAAGCCCTTAGGGCTTGGTATGAGAGGCTTAGTTCCTTCTTAATTTCAAATAATTTTACTAAAGGCAAGGTTGATACTATATTATTTATTAAATATTTTAAAAATAATTTTTTTTATTATTCAAATTTATGTTGATGATATTTTTTTTGTTCTTCGAATGAATCGCTATGTGAATCATTTGCCAAGTGTATGAGTCATGAATTTGAAATGAGCCTAATGGGAGAATTAACCTTCTTTTTAGGATTACAAATTAAACAACTTAGTGATAGTATATTTCTTAATCAAACAAAGTATACATTAGAATTGTTAAAATGATTTAACATGGATGGTTCAAAAGCCATCAACACTCCAATGAGTACTTCCACAAAGTTAGACTTGGATGAAAGTGGAGAAAATTTTGATCAAAAAATATATAGGGGAATGATAGGCAGCTTACTTTACCTCACCACAACTAGACCAGATATCATGTTTAGTATAGGTCTATGTGTAAAATTCTAAGCTAATCCTAAGTTATCACCTTAAAGCTATTAAAAGAATCCTTAAGTATCTAAAAGGAACTCCTAATCTAGGATTATGGTATCCAAAATCCGATAACTTTGATTTAAAAGCCTATGTGGATGCGGATTTTGATGGATATAGAATAGATAGAAAGAGTACATCCGGAACATGCCAATTTTTAGGACATGCACTTGTTTCTTAGACTTTCAAGAAATAAATTCGGTTGCAGTATCTACGATGGAAGCCGAATACATAGCCGCAAGTGCATGTTATGCACAAGTTGTTTGGATGAAAAATACCTTTGAAGACTATGAAATTTATTTAAAGAACATTCCCATAAAATGTGATAATACAAGCGCTATTTGTCTAACCAAAAATCCAATTCAACACTCTAGAACTAAGCATATTGATATTAGGCATCACTTTATATGAGATCATGTCAATAATAATATTATTATTCTAGAATTTATTGATACAAAACATCAATTAGTGGACATCTTCACAAAACCCCTAAATGAAGAATAATTTGACTTCATTAGAAGAAAATTAGGCATGCTAAATTGTTCTAATACATGATGTTATATGTTTCTTTTCCGAAATTTTCCAACTTCAATTTTGATTATATCATCTTAATATTATCTCATCATTTTTTAATGACATCTTTACAATATCATCTTGGTATTTTGATTAAAGCTCTCATTTTTATCTTCCTATATTGATTCTCCTCTTCAATTGATGAATTTTTTAGTTATGTCATGGCTTTTGATAAAATGACTAATTTTTCAGTTTTGATAGTTTCACATTGATATTATATTTTCGCATTTTGATGACATCTTTATATCATGGAGCTCTCATTTTTATCTTTTGATCATAATCTTGATGAAAGCTATCATGATGTTGTTTTCCTCTTTCTTTAAATAGTGGATACTAATGATGTAGTAAAAAACTAATTTTATACCCTCCTTTAATATGACTAAAGATATTTCATGACTTGCATTTTATATGAAGCTTAAGATATGCATAAATTGATGTCATGAATTGTGCAAAATTAAGTTCTTAAATATTTATTTTTAATTTTTATTCTTGTGCTAATCAATATGATTCAAGGTTTTATGACTTCCTCCTCATGAATCACTACAAGAATGCCACGTCAAATTTTTTTCTTCAAATTTTTGATATTAATATATTTCATTCGTTGAAGTTTTATAAATTTTGACATCTCATTCTCATGGAGTTTACCTTAAAATATGAAATCTTTAATGAATAACTTTAATAATCTATCCTTTCACAATTCTATGCTTGAATTCTCAATCAAATATTGAGTCTTAAATTTTTCATGTATGAATTCTTCATGAGCATTTTGAAACTCTAATGTTTTTTTGTCGGATCTCATGAACATGAATAAAAATGATCCAAACATTTTTCGGATTTATCCGTCAAGGATGACATATTTTGCATTATGTTCAACTCATTTAACATATGATTGATAATTGATCACTCATTTTTGTGGTATGATACCTTGTAGTGGCTACTTCACCTCTTTTTTGTTGATGACAAAGGGGGAGAAGAATGTGTAACTGATGACATATGAAAATAACTTGATAAAATGTCTTGCATAGTATTAAGAAGAATAGTATTACAATATAATGAAATGAAAATATCTTATATGTTTAATATTATAATTTAATTACATTTTTCATACTTTATAACTAAAAATTGGTTATATCTTAAAAAAAGCATCGTAATAAAATTTGTATCGTATTGTAATGTATCACGAATGCTTAAAATGTAAATTTTTAAGATCGATATCATATCATGTTTAAAAATTGGGTTCATTTTATTGATATGATAAGCTAATATTTCATTTGATATCATGCCTTGATTTTGTGCACTTCATTGATATCATTTGATCCTTGTGTTATTTCAATTTGTGATTAGTTTCTCTTGTCGAAATGATGAATGTCTATCATTCGACTAGAAAATGCATAATCATGCTATGACATTGTGAAAAATATGAAGTTTCATATTTATGGATGAAAAATCATGCTTGTTAAGCATGACGATAAGTTTAATAAATGAAACTTATCGAGTTCGGGATGAATTCAAGAAGGTTGAATTTAAGTATTTTTACCTTCTCATAATATGGCATATAAATAGGGGGAGTTAAGATTAACTCCATCATCAATTGATTGTCATCATCAAAAAAGAGAAGATTGTTGAATCTCGGATTTTGAAGATGAAGTCAATTGGTAAATTATTTGTTCTAATCCATATTGTCGAGATAAGTGTGTAGGATTAATTACGATATGATGAAAACATAAAGCGATTTACCGAGGTCAAGTTCGCTAGGAGTTCGAGAGTTCACTGGAAGTCTGAAGGATCGTCGAAAGTATTGTTGGAACCAACCGAGATAGAATCAGATACTTGTCGAAGGTTTCGAAAGTTCACCGGAAAGATCGTCGGAGGTTCGCGGAGATCACCGAGAAGGTTCAGAAGCTTGCCAAAAACTCGTTGAACTCGCCACAGAATCCAGGAGCCTGTTGGGAGTCCACCGGAAGAAATTCGAAGAAGTGTCGGAAGTCCATCGGAAGTTCGCCGGAAGAAGACTTGAAGAATGTCGGTTTAAATTGCTTAGAATTATATTTCAATTTTGTAGTTAGCACGTAATTAGGGTAAGAATTAGAAAATAATCTTGTTTAAACCTGGTAGAGGCCAACCGAGCCCTTATTAGACTAATTTGGGCTGAAATTAAGGCTCATTCAGCTTTGCTGAAAATCCCAGGTGGTGGCACCGCCCAGGCTGGGCGGTGGCACCGCCCATTACACTGTCAGTGTCTAACACTGATAGGCGGTGGCACCGCCACTAATAGGCGGTGGCACTGCTAGCACCAGGAAAACCAAAAGTGATTCAAATTTGGGCTCCAAATTTGAATCCTCTTGGGGTCTATAAATATCCCTCCTTTCTCAACTGAGAGGATAACCTTTTGAGAGTTAGAAATTGAGCAAAAGTCATAGCAAAGCCTTGTTTTCAATAGCTTAAGTGTTCACCTCCCTTTCTTTACAAAAATCTGTAAGAGTGTGAACCACTTGTAAAAAGGTTATAAGAGGGGTATTTGGTCCTCCCCCTTCAACGTGACTTGCTAGTGGAACTTGGAAGCCTCATCGAAGGAGGTTTCAAAAGTGGATGTAAGTCATTTGACCGAACCACTGTACATTGTGGTGTTCCTTGAATGTGTGAATGTTTAAATTTCTGAATCATTTCTCTACTTAGCTGTGAATCATTCGGTCTTCATCTCCTTTACTCGAGCTACTTTAACTTAGTCATTTTTCGTCGAACCGAAATCTCCATACGAACTAGCTATTTACGAAATCGATTTCAAACTTACTAGTTTTAATCCACTGTACTAATTCACTCCCCCTTCTTAGTGTCACTCCGATCCTAACAAATAGAGGATCATCCACTCTCGGTATCATGAGAGGAATATCCTAAGTATGTTCGCTCAAGCAAAATCCCTAGCCATGGTCGTTCAGATAGAGAGAGAATAAATTCTCTGGGAGAATCCGATTAGAGCGAAACTCGGACAGAATTCCGTATGAGCCTGACATTACTATGCCCAATATACAATCTCTAGGATATAGATGGATGAGGAACTATAGATACATAGTAATTGAGGACACACAAGTCCGATGGATTAGATCCCCCTATATCGTCTAGGGATTATGGCGTAGTAGCCTAGTACATCCATAGTCGATGAGTCAAGTGAACTATTATGGAGATAATAATTCACTATATCAGAAGGAGTTCTGAGTTAGAAGGAGTTCTAACAGGAGCGACTCACGACCAGCTCGGTATCGGGCCTAGAGGGTCACACATATTAGGTCGATGTTGCGATGAGTAGAGGTGCGGATATGAGATATCTATGGGGCCCCTAGTTTGGATCCTATGGATAAGATCCAATTGGATGATTGGATAGAGATTTAATTAAATAGAGATCCAATTGAATGATTGGATGAGATCCAATTGGATGATTGGATAAGATCTAATTAGATAGAGATCCAACTAGATAATTGGATAGAGATCCAATGTGAACAGGATCTATTAAAGATATGTTTCATGCACCTCTATAAATAGTAGGAACTTCTTAGTTCATAGACTAGAGTTATTAGTAATCTATTCTCCTCAACCTCCTCTCCTCCTCCTTGGCTCCGATAGCTTATGGTGCACATGGAGAGGGAGATCCTACGGTGATCTGAGGAGCGCTGTCGTTGCGTTTGCTATGTGAATTATCGCTAGAGATGAGTACGCTAGTGCTCCTTTATCCTCTTCATCGGATTTAAAAATTTCAGAGATATACAATCTTCCTAGGTAATGCTTCTAACATGATACGTGTGATTTTTTAAATTTACAATTTTTCGTGCATCAATCATCGCACAACGATCAAGTATTTAACTATGAAAAATCTTGTCTTGTTTTTGTTTTTCGCTATGAATGAGACACTGATTTGTGATTTCCCAATAGAAAAATCACATGATGAAGAACTATAGGGTTTCATTCAAATGGAAAAGATATAAGTTTGACTTTGGTATATTTTGAATCAAACATTGTGCTTTAACTTAAATTACCAATAATAAAGATTGATTTTAATACAGAAACCAAATGAGTATAAAACATTCATTATATACAGATCTAGTCTACAAATAGATCTAATTACAAATTAAATCTGGTACACTTTTATGATATATAACATTTAATTTTGAGGTCTAATACCAATTTAAAAATAAAATTTTATGTGAAAATATAATACTAGGATTGAAATCAATTATTATAAATCTAAAATAGAAGATATGCACTTTTTGAACACGATGATCAATAAGTTACTTCAAATGTCACAAAACAATGTACTGTGATATGCATACGTCATAAATCTATACAAGAAAAAAGTTAGACTTTTTTTCCTCGTTTTCTATTTTTAGGACTAGAATAAAAATCTATCATAAGATGAGAGATATATATATATATATATATATATATATATATATATATATATAAGTAAGTCCAATAAAATAATTGGGAGAGTCTCCCAATTATTTTATTAAATATGAATTTTGTCCTCTTTTATTGAACAATAATCATAACTAAAATCTAATCAGATTTATAATATATCTTATCTAATTAAATAAGATCATATAATCTAAGAATTATGTCAAAATATAAGTCTTATGAGCACTGTATTGATGGAAACATAGGCAAGTTGGTTATTATCATTGTAAAATAAATGCTGGGTCTTGAAGCGTTTGTGGAAGAGTGCCTCTGCCTACCTTTTGTATCACAAAGCCTCCACATTATACTCACCATTGCATACTTCATACTTGTAAGTTGTGAGGATAGTTGACAGGGAGGCTTTATTTTGGTGTTCAAGTTCCTTCGGTCTGCAGATGTAGACTCGAATAAAATTCTTTAAAACATGATTTTAGGCTATTGTGAATTCTACTGCCTGTTATGGTTTAAACTTAAATGTCTTTTGGATTGATACACTGTGATCACAAGTGAACTTATATATGGTCAGTTTTCGATAACACTTGGTTTTGTTCATTAGTAATAGATGCCATTTGTCTTTGTAGACCCAAACTTGCCAATGTGTTGAGTTCTTTTTTCTATCATTTATTTCTAACACCCCATCTGCATCGTTGTTGCTGCATAGAAGAATCGGAGGATTTTTATCCCATGATGGTCCTATAGAATTGAGCTCCTCTTTGTTTGAATTTTGGATAAGATGGATACAGGTTGCATCTTTTATATCTATTAAGTGCTTATGTTTTGTTCTTGTGGGAGAGTCTTCACATATCAAATTGGAAAGACACTATTTTTATACCCCGCCATCATCTGAATTGCTTGAAAACACTACAATTTAAGATCTCTACATTTTATCCTATTTGCAAAGTCTTTTATGTGCTGATAGGATGGTTTTGCACTTTCTAGACAAAACATGATTTGTATCCCCATAATTACTTATAATTTTCTTCAGAATATCTTCTTCAAGATCACATTAAGGTACATAATGTGCATTTGCTTCAGACGAATGGTATATAGTTGCGCAGTGTTTCCTTTTAAGACACTCTATGAATGGTAGTTAGTTACTAAGCTCCGGCCGTCGATGGTCGACGTACTTAGTAATTCGTTTGCATGTATTTCTTATCATGGAATGTATGATGCTTCGATGATCTTATAATTTAATGCCTTGGAATTTTATCTGGACATAGTGTCGAAACTACCAATTAATTTTACTTTTATAAGTCCGATCAAAAATTCTAATGCATAAACAAAAACTATCGTTGAATGCTCTCCTTCGTACGCAGGTTTTGGCTTTTATATGCTTTTCCGATCAAAATTCTAAGAATCGCTTTATTATGAATTATAAAATATTATTATATAACTGGGCTAATGTCTTGCATATAATTAACTAGAATTAATTTTTTAAGGATACCTTTATGAATACTCAAACTTATTTGTCCCCTTATAAATGGTAAAAGAATATATGATGATGTACGTGTAAGCATAAGAATCATTCCTATTTTATTATATAAAAAAATTTGATATCAAAATCTAAAATTAAATAATAATATATTAAAATTTATAATGTGTATCTTTCAATGTTGTTTAGAAAATCTTTATCTAATTTGTAAGCACATCGTCATTCGATCCAAAATTTTAGTGATATCGAATAACCATAATAAGTAATTAGATTCTAGAATAATTAATTAAAATATTTTTTATCATCAAAGTATCTTTTAATGAATTCTATAATTTGATAAATAATTATAATAAAAAACCCAATCATATTAGGAAAAAACTAAATTTGTACTACAAAATCCAACTTACGAGATGGTTGATATCAAGAAGAAAAGTACGCCACCCGTTACGTTGTACCATTCTTAACCGGATCTAAATTTGGAAGCCAATAGAGTAAAATTATTACCTACGACACTACTGTTTGATTTCCTCTTCCTCCTAATTATTTTACACCCGCCTCTGACAGGTAGAAGAACGGGGGGCCACGACAGGTATTGGTGTGGAGGCCACTCGGCGTGTTCGGATCCTCCTCTCCGATGTATTCCGGTGTGCGATTTGGGGGGAGGTGGGGTGCTCCAAACCACACTTTGATGTCTATCATCGATAGAGACATGAGTTGAACCCTCACACAGGACTATAGGCATCATTTGAGTGGATCATGTTGTGGAGATTTAGTGGGAAACCTCTGCACATGATCCCTGTTTCATCTCCACTTTCTGTCACATCATTCCCATCGTATGACTGTTCTCACACCACACCAAGCGTTTGTCAATGGGAGCGTGGCATCAGTGGGACCAGCAGTGGGCCCACGGGAACAGCATGTTTCGTCCCCGTACCTACTTGCTCACCCATTGTTGCCTCTCGCTTGCGCCCCCTCTCTCGAACACAACGTGCGCGAGCCCATCGGCGACGCCGCCCCATGGTTTGTGACTTCGTGCGTCTCGGCCGAGCGACCGAACACAGAAGTTTGTGGAATTGTGCGACTCATTCTATGGGACCCACGAATAGTTACGTATGGGAAGATAACCTTCTGTGTTTGGTGATTTAGCGAAGACACAGAAACTGCACCTATATTTATTTTCCTGCAAAAACAAAATGAATAGATTAGTGATCGTATTGGCACGGAGATCTCTAATTTATAACGATGAGAATAGTTGTAAAAATTCAAAGGTGTCAATTAATTTATCTGATAAAACTTTGATTATATATCGTAAGATTCTGAACTTAAATCTCACTTTAATCATTTATTATTTATTTAAAAAATATTTATAAAAATTTCGAGTATCATAATTATTATTATTATAAAAGAAAATCATAAAACAAAAAAATATATAAAAGAAAAGAGGACAAAATTCATATTTAATATAACAAACTCAGAGCATCAAAGCAATGACTGAAACGTAAAAGAAGCTCAAAAGAAAGGAGAGCAAATTTTGATATTAAATAAACATTATTACTTTATGACTGTCTGATTTTGCATGAATATAGAATAAATTAGATGAGTTTCTAAAAAAAAACAGCTCCTAATATTAATTTTTTTCATAAACACCTCTATGTTCTTTATCTTTTCCCGTAGACCATCTTATCTTTCTTTTAATTTTGATTATTCCTCTAATTAAAAAGATTTTATTCTCAAGCAAGTGGTTTTTAGATTTGGTTGAAGACAACATTATTTTTTTACTATTAGAAAACATAAATAAATTAGATAAACTTTATTTTAAATTTGTAAAACAATAAAATCATGATAGTTCATATCTAACAAATATAAATATGATAATGTACTTAATAAAATAATAAAGTAAAAGAAAACAATTCTCATTCAATACTTTCTTTCAGTTACAAAAGTTAAAGTTGAGTGATTGGAACATACTACACACTTACAAAATATTTTCTAGGTTCATATCTCATCCGTCAAATCTTGAAAATATCAGGTTACTTATATGGTAAATATCTTAATTATTAACAATAAATTCTTGGAACCAAATCCTATGTTTGTTACTCTAAGTAACAATATATTATGTCTCCTTAGTTATCATTCTCATATATCATTACAATGTCATATTTTTAAGTTTATAATTAGTTTGATTGAGGTTCTGAGTTTATTTTAAATTATTTATAATATTTTTGAGTATTTCATATAGTATTTTTATTATGATGGCCACAATAATGTAATAAATTAATTTTTATTTCTATTTAGGTGATGTTATTTCCAAACTATTATAAATGACTATTTGAATCGTAATATGATATATTAAATGAATTCTAGTGTGTTTTGATTTTATTTGACTCATTTATAATGTTTTAAATAGATTTTCTAATGTTTTTGTTGTGGTTGCTAATATAAAAAAAATATTTTCGAGGATCAGTTTTAGTATGTTTTAATTAAAAATAAAACAGAGGATACCAACTGAAAAATATTTTGTGTCTATCGTATGGAAAAATCATTCTATTTTATTTGCTATCTTAAATAAGTTTGGAAGAGTAAATAAGAAAATAAATTAGTTCTGGAGCTATATATATATATATATATATATATATATATATATATATATATATATATATGCTCAACACCTCCGCCTTCGTACGGAGGTCATATCCGTGAATGTTCTTGAGCAGGGGAAGAGCAGAGAAAGGAGAGGAGAGAGGGAGGGACACACACGGAGTCGGCCACCGCCAACGCGCCACCTGTTCACTAGCTTGCAAGGCACTGACACAGCAGCGAACCCACGAGCGCACTGGAGATGACGGGACACCGGCCCCCCCCCGCGCCCCTGGCCTCCTCCGTACTCCCGCGCCGAGGGTCGGCCATTGGTGCGTGCCGCGGCCGGCGCCGACACCGAGAGGGGGCAGCCCTCGTGGGGCGGCACCACCCTGCTAGTCCCCCTTCCGAGGCGTCACATCAGGTCACAAGAATAATATCAGCTACCTTTCCACTGCGCGCCCCGCTGGCGCAAACCTGTGCTCCTGAGAGGGAACACACCCACCCCAACCCTCAGCAAGAACAATATGAATGAATCCATAGCATATATTTTCTTCTCAATAAATTCCGATTGAAAAGCTGGTAATTTGAAGACCACTTGATTCTCCTTGCAGTATAAAACAAAATTCAATAAGCTCACTGATGTATTTCATTTGTTGGGTTTCTTTTTTTGTCGACTTTATGGGCTCAGTTCTTGCAGCAAAATTCAATAAACTCTTTCCCAGTGATCTCACTTTTCAAATAGAAATCCAGATCTCTGATAGATTGAGTCAGAAACAATGAATGATAGCAATCAAATAGATAAGTTCGTCGGTTGGTCTTTCTTCCTCTTTTTATTACTGATGATATTTGCATGAACAGTCGGATGAAAGGAAAAAGGAGGAGGAGAAACATAAGCTACCACAGTGACAGCACAATAATCTTTATTCCTTTGAGGCAGATGGAAATCTTACGTATGAAACCAGAAAGAACAGTTCATCTCTGAGAGAGACTATTGCTTTCCATGTATTTGTCTGGTAACGATCCCTAAGTCCACTGTGGCCGAGATTGCTGTAAAAAGACTGCACAGAAAGCTGGAATTCATAGGTGATATGGGGCACATGGTCAGATAAATGCAGACATTGCTCACCCACTGTTCTCTATATAGTGATGGATAGGCATTACTGACCAACTCTTAATCTAATCTAAAAGCAGTGCAGTAAATGCCTCATGGTTGACACATGAAGGATCTTGCTAAAATGCTAGCTAGTATCTCACTGTTGTCTGTGTTTCAGACCGCATTCACTCCCCTCTTTGTCTCTGTTGTCTGATGCTTAGGATTAGGGTATCCATCGTACCTTATTCCATCTTACATTTTGACGCTTATGTAGCTCCAAATCCTTTGTGTTGATTGATTGCGATTACTGTTTCCATAGAGAAATGGCTAAGCCTAACACTAAGAGCTCTCGACTTCAGGTTTATAAATGTTGAGATTACTCCCGACTTAGGCTCTGAACCTTTTAACCTATTATATGGTCCTACATTTGATTGTCTTCAACCGAGAACTAGGTTATGATGGAAGAGACATTTAGATCTAAGAAACACTAAGCACTCATGCCATTCTGAAGTGAAAACATCATAGTTGACAATAAAATCTTAATCTCTTTATAGTACTGCATCATAGCAAACATGATATACTATTTTCTAACACCATTGTAATGAACTACCTAAAATTAACAAGGAAGCGAAAAAAGTTACGCTTCGAACAGATGTTTTCATCTTTGCTTCAAATGAACAAATTGGGTTCTCAACAGATGATGTAAAAGAACACTGAAGGAGTTGTCTTAATTTGGACTAACATTGCCAAATTAAGGATAATTGCATAAGGAAATTAAGGTTAATTAAGGTACCACGGAAAATTGCCGGAAAGCCTAAAAAAACCAGGTTAGCAATTATGATAATTGTGTTTATGTAGGCTTTCATGTGTTCAATTCGATATATAATTATTGGCTTCCTCTCTATCAAACGCTATTAAGCATATGGAGAACTGAGGTCATAAACACAAGGAACAGTGCATGCAAATTAACACATGCACATGCATCGGCTACAAAAGTGATCCAGAGAATCAACAGATGTGGTCAGATTGCGAGAGATTGATCAGTGACAGAGAGATATAAGTCACATTCTGGTCGAATTATTCTTGCAAACTCTCAGATGTTATGACTTCTTCATGCAATGTGCATTTTTTAATATTTTATTTCGAAGAAAATTTCAACATCTAGAACATTCAGGATCGACTGAAAACTTTTGAGGATGTATGCAACTATTTTGGATTGGTTTCATTCAGACTTTTCTGTATCACTTTTAGAAAATCTTTGACTGATTTTTATCGGTTTATTTGAGAAAATTTTGTTGAGGCATCAGAAACAAATTCATTTAGATTTATGAATCTACTTTCTCGAAGAAATTTTGGGTCATTAGCGATATTTTACAATATTGAATAATAGTCCTAACTGGACCAGATTGGAGAGGCATCAAACTGAGGATAAAAAGAAACTTAGCCTTCGATCTTTTTTCTGCAGATCATATAATTAATTCTTTAGCTTTGCATTATATGTTCTGTCTTTTTTCTTTCATTTGAGCGGATAGGTGTATTTTCCTCATCCTCACTGGTCGGATCAAAGAGTACAAATCAATGGATCTCATTAAAGTCCTTATACCATCTCAAGTTTTTTTTTTTTTCCTGATTGCCACGACTTAATAATATGCAGTACTATTTATGCATATGAATCATCTGAAGTATATATATATATATATATATATATATATATATATATATATATATATATATATATATATATATATATATATATATATATTGTTATAGTCAGGTGATCAAGAATTTAAGAAAGGATGAAACAAAGAGATGTTCTGCTTAAAATCCACGCACGAATACACAAGAAACAAAATTTTCTACCTTCAGAAATAACTAGTAAACTAAAACAACCCAGTGAGGATGTCATTCTCTAATATGCTTAATATTAATAGTGTTTAATATCTGTGGTTGAGAAAGGAGAAAGCCTCTAATCCATAGAATGAAATGCATACAGCTGAAATCAATAAATGAAAGAACTCAACCTAGATGAGCTTGGCCATAGCAAATGTTAAGATTGATGTATAAAAGTATCATTAACTGGAGTTCTTTCTTGGATGCTTAAGATTGTTTTCTGAATTTGGATTCATCTAGTAAAGAAAACAAATTAGAGTTTACATTTCCCAACCATTAACAATATGATGTTGTGACATCAATGTAACGAGAAGGCTTAGAAATGGCATTGACAATCAAATTGTAAGTGAATAATAAAAGCTAGAAAAAAAAAATCTTCCTAAGTTGGAAAGATGATGTAATTGAGTATAACTTGTGAGTGCTACCTGACGAATTGAACGAAGAATACATGTTGAAGAATGGGCACTTCTCACCATAAAAGAAACATAAATATCTTAATTCCCTTTCAAGATGGTGTTTGTTGACATCTTCGTCTAACTACGGTAACTAAAGGCATTCTCTTTCCAGAATTAGCTGAACACATAATAGAAGTTGCCATGATGCATTTTTGTCTACACAAGTTGGAAAGTCGATGTAATAGTATATGAGAATACCGCCTTCCTTGTATGGATTAGGAGCTTTTTATTGCTTTAAAGCATCCTCCTATAATTGTCAGAATATATATATTTATTCTGAACTTCAGTTAATCAAAAACATTATATTCAAAACTGTATAGATTCAACTATCAGAGCCAATTTAGGTTTCATGTTTTCTTAAGAGGAGCCGATTGGAAGGTGACATAAAGGAACATACTTGAATTGGAATGAAGAAGTACATTTTCTGGTGCTTGAGTAAAGAATAAAATGGCGAAGTTGTTTATGATTACCTAATTCAGATTCAGAAAATGAATAATTAAAAGCTTCTTCGTTGTGAGGAGGAAAAAGAACCTGATGCAGGACATGAACATCATATAACTCAGACCAAAAATCTAAAAGTTCAAACTCTAGGGTTGTTTTTGTGGTGAAACCTAAAATTTACACATGCTTGATTAGATAAAACAAAACTCAAGAACTTCCCTATCTGTAAGATTGGATCTAAACTAGAACTGACCTGAAAATGCCCTTCTTAATTTGTAGTCTAATCTCAGATTCCACAAGGAATGGATTACCTAATTTGTAGAGAAGAAAGCATGATCAGCCCACTATTTTCTTCTCTACGATGAACATTGGAAACTT
Organism: Musa beccarii; assembly: GCA_024322285.1. Taxonomy (NCBI): domain Eukaryota; kingdom Viridiplantae; phylum Streptophyta; class Magnoliopsida; order Zingiberales; family Musaceae; genus Musa; species Musa beccarii. Next base: position 32,047,097 of record CM044397.1, read on the forward strand.
AGATCCAGTTTTCACTTGGACCCAAAGAAGAAAAGAAACCAGAATTACTGCATGGGAACTTTAGAATTAATTGCTGCCTTGAGTTGAGAAAAATGCTTAGCCTAATGGATTCACCACATGATTCTTTTGACATATTTCTAATGAAGAAATACTCTGGAATAGCTGATGTCACAGATGGCAATCATCCCTGGAGAAGTATCTATAAAATTAAGGGAACGATGAGGCATAAATCATATTTGGAGAAACTGAGACAAGGAGGATTTTTACATGCAGACGAACTAAAGCAGTAGTAATTCAGAAAAGTCAGCTATGCACATTATTGAAATCGGAAACTATTAGCTTCTACTGGATCATTTAAACACCAATAACCATCCTTGTAAGCTATACAAACCTAGAAATATGCA